>CAXIVR010000002.1:213547198-213583759 GCA_964035755.1 Teleogryllus oceanicus | reverse complement strand
CAAAGCCTCCTGTACGGACGGATCCGATAGCCCACAGCTTCCTTTTCCCAAAAACATTAATCTTTCGCTAATCGGGCACTTAAAACTAAATTCGTTCTAAAATACGCCGAATGCATGCACAAATTAAACGAAGTCGATTTATTGCAAGTTTAATACTTTCTGCAACTTTTCCCGTGGTTGTTTTTTTTGGGGAGGGCACTATCTTAGGGTCCTAAGAGCAGCCACTGATTACAATACTCAAACTAGTACCTAGTAGTGGATACCAAATTTTTCGTACTGTAGGTTTATCACTAAATAACTTCCTAATATATAAATGCATTTCACAACACTAACCGTAAGAAAATTTTCGATATGCCACATTCCTCAAATTTATTTAAAAATTTTTGACTTGCTGTATTAATAAAAACAACTTTTATTGTACAATGGGCCCCAAAGAGTCACTACAAATTACGAAATTATATTCTGTATAACCACCAGTATGCAGTGTTCATTAGGAAACCCAATTTATCCTGTGAAGTGGTATCTAGTATTTAGGTAAGGGTTGATCTTGAACGCCAATTTCATAAACAGGCGAAAAGTGGTAACAAATTTTAAACTTTTACAATTTTAGTGCATTTCTTGTTTTGATGAAAATATTTCTCTCTATGCCCCTCAACGATTTAACGAATTTGAGTAAAAAATTTTCTTTAGCAAGATCTAAAATTAAGATATTTTTAAAAATATTGTTTTGTTCTGTGTTGAGGGCCCAAAGGAGTGTTTTCAGTTTTCAACTCTACTGTAAATATTCTATAAGAAGGTTTTTCAATAAAAAATATCACCAATTATGAATGAAAATTGTGTATGCTATGATAATTTGAATTTGGTGTCTTTCTTTTTAAATTTTTTAGGGGAAAGTTTTATTTGGAGCAATATACTGGTTACTTTTTTGTACACATTTCTTAATTTTCTGGTTAACACATTTTAACAAATAAAAAAATATTATAATTATCTGAGCTTTTGATTTTTGTGAACCCCTTCCTTCTCATTTTTTTGGATAACGGAGGTTCCACTGTATTATTATTTAATTAAATTAAAATTTTTTGGGGTCGTGAATTGGCCATCTAGGACCACGCGAACACGCCAATTGTACCCACTGGGGACCAAGTCATATTCTCTTGGGAGCAAGTGCATGTAACATTTTTGGGGGGTGGGGGCATCAACCACTTTACACCCCAGGATTGTTTATTTATTTATTTATTTTTTTTTTACGTCAAAAACATTTAAAAAACTGCGTATGACGCCCTATGGGAAAAGTGTTTGTGTGCACATTTTCAAAATTCGTGATCCCTACACCAAGTCATATACTATTTAAAATTTTTTGAAAGGGAGAAAAAAAAAAAAACTCCCATGTAGAAAATCTGTTTTCAAAATAAATAAGCAATAAATTTTGAATTTTAAAAGGGGAGAAAAAAACAAAACTCACATGTAATAAAATCTTTTAAAGGATAAATAAGCAATAAATTTTGAATTTTGAAAGGGAAAAACAAAACAAAAACTCCCATGTAATAAAATCTATTTCAAGGATAAATAAAATTTTGGCTTTTATTACTTCCTGCGCAAACAGGGAAAACGATAATTTGAATAATTGTATTTCACTGAATTCTAGAAGACGCCACGGGAAAATGAAGTATTTATGTCCAGAAGAAACAAGGGGCCATCTCAGATTTGCTCAATGGATCAGGAAACTGACGAAAACCTGACGAGATGGGGGTTAGCCCTGGGAGGTTTAAAGTATGAGATGCTGATGATGATGATGATGAGGGTGAATAGACAATCACAGATATACAACACACACAACCATGGCAGATTGGTCTCAAAACCATGATCTTTCCATCTGAGATTACTTTTAAATTATTATTATTATTATTATTATTATTATTATTATTATTATTATTATTATTATTATTATTATTATTATTATTATTATTATTATTATTATTGGTTTTTAAATTTATTTAAAAATAACATAAATTCAGTGAGGCCATAATTATTCTCTTCATCTTTGAGCTATTCACTCCATTCAGACTTTGGTCACCTCTTCTCTTCATCTGATCTACTCTAAATTAGTTTTACTTGATTCTTATACTACTCTATTTTTTTTTCTCTGAATCTGAAGGGTGATTTTAAATATTAGGGAATGAACAATTTGGGTTCCTTCAATGCTAATTTTCTATATTCTTTCTTTTTAAAATTCTTTGTTTAAAAATGAACATTTCATGAGGATTCTATTAAATCTCATAACTAAAGGAAAAAATCTATTCTTTTTCCCGTTTGAATTTAAGTTATCTCATCAAGTAACAGAAAATGTGCTAATAAATACTAGCTGTGCTGATTTTAGGGTGCTAATTTTTGCACAAAATAATAAGTGTAAATAAATCATTAAATAGGTATATATTGTATTGAACAATTTATTTGCTCCTAAAATGGAAGGCCATTTTTTCAAGTTCAAATAAACAGGAAATTGACTGTCACTATTAAATTCAATTATATTTGATGAGTTTGACCTAGATTTTTTGACAGGCAGTAGTTAAAAAATTGTTTTGAAATAACTTGGGAAACACATGAGTTTAAACATTAAAGTTTTTCTTTTCCTTTAGGTAGTCAAAGTTTGTTCTGTGATGTTTTGAGGATATGGATTTTGCCTTCATCTTCAGGCTACAATGAATAAATGAACATAAGAGAAAATTGAGGATTTCAAAGAATGAAAAAACAAACAAACAACAAGTTACTGACATTAACATATAAAAAAATAAAATATAATGAAACACTAGCATTCAATATATCACTAATGAATACTTGATTTAGAAGAACAAAAATAATTATTCATTGAACTGAATATAGAAATATATACATATACTCTACAGCAATGCAAAAGTATCAAGCATGGTAGTCATATTATAGTATTCAAATAAAAAGAAAGGAATTAACAAACGAGCGGAGACTATTAGGCAGTAGGAGAAGGGGAGGTTAGAGAGGGCTTCATGGTAATCATAAATGATGATGATAAATGGACAAATTTTCTTGGGATCTCAAAGCGCCAGACTCATCAAATATAATTATATTTTCAAAAGTATTCAATCACTATTAAGGATGCCTTAGACTTATTACTATTTTGGTTTTGAAGAAATGTAATATATAGTGTTCTTTTTTAAAACTGCAAATATTACAGTACTGATTCTGATGTCTTTATTGTTCAAAATAATATACATGCATTTTATGTTTAATGTAATGTGTTTGGGTCATCAGTGTTTGCTAAAGAGCAAATCCATCCCTTTTCACAAATACTGGTGTTCAGGTTCAATGTAAAATGGACTGTTACATATATCGTATGTTCATATTTTTAATTTAAATCTTTTGAATACTATAATTAATCACATTATACTCCCCACTAGGTGTGAATCAAACCATTTTAAATGTGAATATGGAGCATGCATTCCGGAAGCTAGTGCATGTGATGGTACAGTGCATTGTGTTGATGGATCTATGAAAATCCTGCAATATGCACAAACCTGCATCATCACCAACTCCACCTCGTGACAACTGGTTGTGATTCCCTCTCAACCAATGAATGGAATGTACCATGTTGGGGGTTGTGAACCACAATCATGCAAGGTTTCTCCGGATCTACAATTTCAAATTTGCTATTTTAAATTTTACTTGTAACCCAGGTTTTCATTTATCAGGCCTCAATATAATTTGGTGTAGTAATGAAATATGGTCATCACCCTTTCCAACTTGTACTAGAGGTATGTATTATTAAAGATATAAAGTTACATATGTTAAAATTACATTACATTTGTTAAAGATATAAAATATGAATATTATACAAAACTGCCGCTTTTGTTACTCAAGAGAATTTATGGCACAAAAGTATAAAAGTACGATTTTATTTATGAGTGAGAAAGATTGACTTTTCAGATAGGTGGTTTGTGAGGATAATTTCATGAATAAATAAAATATTTTACTCTTGATTGCTGTACGTTATTTATACTTTACTGGTAAATAAATAAAAGTAAGAATATTTAAATGAATATCCAAATATTTCAAGATCTACAATTGTTCTTTGCTGAATGAACTATAATCTTTATTTTAAAAATTATTGCAAGGAGAAGTTAACAAGTTAACTCTGCAATTACTTAAACCATTGCATATAGAAGAAAAGTGTGCCTCCTTCAACTCCTCTTCCATTGTTAGTCTCTTCCATTGGTTTGGTCATTTATACTGAAGGTTTGACAAATGTTTATGGTAAAATAAATTATTTTGTGATTAATTTGTTTTTGGCTCCAGATTTCTTTAGAAATATTTGTACTGAAATTAGAAACTGAGAAGAAATATGTAGACTAGTTTATAGTGAATCAAGGTTTTATTTAGTGTTTCAATATTTTAACATACATTTAATGTATTTTGTACATTTTTGTTTTATTCCCAAAAGTATACTTTAGTCATAATTCAGTTTGGTAACTGAAATATTATAAAATGCGAAAAGAAGACTTTTATGATCCATTAGTTGGCCGATGGGAAGAGGGTGGGGGAAAAACCAAAAAGCTAGCCCAGATTAAAAAGATAAGAAAACTAAGTAGTGTGAGAAAGACTGTGCCATTCGGTAGCTTAAATAGTGAGAAAACACACACATACCTACATCACAAACATAGCTACATTATTTAGTTTCTTAGTTCATGTTGTAGATATTGATCTGTATAATACTGCCTGTAAAGTACAAGCAAATCCATCCATTATTTACAAGGTCATTACTAAAACCAACTTGTAAATGTACTTTTTAGGAAAATGGATTTTAAAGGGAAAGTGATCAGTGAAAACATCAAAGGATTCTATGAATGCAGAAGCAAAGGTTTTCTCCCATATTCATTAAAAAAAGATAACAAAAATAGTTACTAATGTGAAACATTCATGTATATGGAGATAATTGAACATGAGAATTTGTAAATTTGGTATTTGAAAAATGCATTTTCTAAGCTTAGATAACTGAATCCTACTTCTTTAACAGCACTAAAGAATAAAACCATTAGTTTGTTGTTTTGAATAGTGAAAGAAGTGGCAATATACGTAGTTGTAATGGTTGAATAAAATTTATCCTTAGCCACTGTAAATACTTGTAATGGAATATATTTTATTAAAATTGATGATATTGAAAATGATATTTTATATCAATAGATATCTGGAAGGCAAAGGAAAATTGGCATCTGATGAAAAAGTATTGGTGTAATCTCTATTATCTTCCCCTCCCCCAAGAGTCAGCTCTGTATATCAGTTTTTGAGTTATAAGCTATTAATTGTGTAAATATTAAGAACGTCAGAATTCTCCTTGTGTGAAAGGCTAAAATATTTATTTAAAATTCAGTTGTTAGTGTTTGAAGTAAACTTGATTGATATTTTTTAAAATGATTAAATGATCTCATATTCCAAGAGTTTTATCATTTGCTTGTTTACTTGTTTTGATTTTGTCTTAAATAGTTGGATTATTACTTGAAATTGGAGGCAGAGGAACTATTGAATGTTCTTATTCTGTTCTTCACAGCTTTGTGCCCACCGTTAGTGAACCCATCAAGGTACTTTGAATGTACAGAATCTGGCACTGTTATCAATTGCAGTGAACCAATGGTTCCTGGAACAAAGGCAACAATTGATGTGAAAGTTTCACACTGCTGGTCCAGAACTGTCAAGTTACAACATATATGTAAGGAGAATGGACAATGGAGTAATGTTGTCACTCATGCACTCCAGGTAAATGTCGTCATGAAGGAAGTAATGATAATTTTAAAGCTTGCAGAAGACATAAATTTAATTTGGTGGAATTAATTTGTACATGGTTTTGTTTTCGAGAATGTTGCTAATGTAGTATTTTTCATATTTTGCAAATTCTTTGAATTCTACTAATGTGTATTGGAACAATATTTAAGAATAGTGAATGTTTTCAACAGAAATTCACCAAGAACATGAATGTAAATAATTTTAACACATGTGACCATTTGCAGAATGTGGTCTTCCGAATCCAGGTGGTCTTCCATTTATTGCTAACGGAAGAGTAGCAGAAATTAGCTGAGTTTCCTGGCATGTAGGCATTTTTAAAATGATCGGTGACACTTTCCAACGATATGTGGTGGTAATTTGGTGACAGCCAGGATGATAATTTCAGGTGAGCTCTGAAGAATTATAGTTAGAATGAATCAGTGGCTAATGAAACTGATAATGAGAGCAAGCAATAATTAATCTCTTTGTTCTCCTTTAAAAATGGAATGAAAATATGAATGTATGCAATAAAACTATTTTCACCGAATTTGTAAAATACGATAATTAAACAAATTAATTAAAATTATTATCCACAAATTATTATTTATTTAAAACATACACTAACAAATTATTGAGTAAATTTCTAATCATTTTAAACATTTTGATAGAGATCCACCTTCTACTATGTTTTCTTGAATCTACTTCTGAAATATGTCATATTATGTAATGTTTTAAAACATGAAATTGAAAGAAATAGCAGAGACTCTGAATAAAACTGTAACAATGGCAGATTGATGTTTAAATAATACAGAAATTTTTCCCACTATATGGCAATTCTCGATAATGAAATCGAAAAGAGTTGAGAGGTTGTGTATCACAGTGGACAACGCTATCGATCTTTATCTCTATCGCCCAACCATTATGTAAAATTATAAATCAATTTCTACCAATATCATCAATTTGATAATTCCAATAAAACTTATTAAAACTCATAGAGCATTAGGAGTGAAAAATTAATTCTTTTTAAAGGCAGTACATCAACACAAATTTGAAAACCCCAAAACTGTTCTATACATCCAGAAACACTGCTCAACAATGAGCGTTATTCTGTGAATTTTAAACTGCCTGTTGCGGCGATTCCAGTGTTTTCTTGCAATCTTATGCTCCTGAAAGATTCTAGCGAAATATTTGGGGAAATTCGAATTTGAAAATTCGAAAATTGTAAAAATTACGAAAAACTATTCATATTAAAATTGTACAATACTTAAAAGCTTATTTTACTTTCTTGCCGTAATTTGTAAGAAGAAAAGTGTAATTATCCGAAAACACGAATTAAACATATCTCTTACTGCCTTCCCAAAAAGTAAAAAATCGTGTTCTTATATATTGTAAATTCCATGTTTTGTGGTTTTTTGATAAAAAATCGGTTGACGGCAAAATGTCTGTCATCCACGCTAGCCATAAACTGTTCGGTTCTTTACAAAAAGTTCAATTCCATTTCAAATTATTCTCAAAATGGTTTCTTAAAAAAAAAAATTGACCTCGCATAACATAGAAAACGTTTCAATTCCTAAACTTGATTTTTCGAAAATTGCGAAAGTTCAAACTTTTTCGGCGTCTGCCTATGTCTATAATATTGAAGATAGATACTTTTCCTTCAATCGGATACATTCTTGAAGACATCTTGAAATAAAGTTATATAAACTTTTCGAAAATATGAATAGTTTGTATAATTTTCCTGAAAGCTAGTTTAAAGCCATTTTAAAACAATTATTTTCTAAATAAAATCGCAACTGGCAACTTTTTTATATAGAATAAATAGGTAAAGAAAATTGTTCTGAATGTGTTTCATTGATCTCTGAGTTTTGAATATTGTAAAAGTTCAAAATGTTTTGATTTCTTACAACTATGTTTATTTAAGACCCAAATACGATTAGTTTAGACGGTAGCGTTGTTTACAGACTGACGGACGGACAGACATTTCCCGCACTTTTCGCTCATCAAGATCCACAGAATGTGACGAAATTGTAGAGGAAGTAATTTACATACAGGATAAGGAACATTCTTTGCGTTCCCAGGACCCGGCAATAAGTTTTTCTGGCGAAAATTCGCCATTTTCCCACTAACATTGCAATACTTTCTCTATACTGCCTTAAGCAATGCACAAGAAAGTAAAAAGTAATTTATAAACAAATGTTCATCAAAAACATCAGAATATTTATATTTTGAGAAAAATAGTCATAACCCTTGTAAACGTTATCGTCTGTAAAGAAAGTATTTTTTGATTTTCGTATTTTAGATTTTACAGCTGCACATTGTTTTTGGCTGGAAAGTGAAATAAAGTCGATAATATAAAAAATTACAGAATAGCAGCTGGAAAGTTCCATTTGCAATGGGATAAAAGAACAGATATTTTCAGGACTCAGTAAGTACATTTTACGACCTGATCTGATTTTTGAATATGCCACAGAAAAAACTATCTATATATACAATTTTCAGATAGAAAACATTTGTTATGTGCATAGGAGTTTTAGAGGAATGAAAGGATTATACGCTGCAAGACATATCTGTTATTGCCTTGACAAATAGTTTTGTCATAAATGGAAGCTATTCGACCGATTTGTTTGGACTTTGGTAGAAGGGTGCCAGAGATTTTTAAGGCAGGAGAAGTTGGTGTAGTATGTTATAATTCCTGTTGTTTTCTAGTTCAAATAATTATAACAGTGGTTTTACATGGCTTTAAAAATTGTTTTCATGGTTTGTAATATCAGGTAATACTAGTCTTTTATTTATTAATTTATTGCGTCCAAATTAGCATAACAGGTCTCAACCCTTGGAGGGCATTGAGGCGCGCTGGGAGTAATCTTCCATTATCTTTTGCGCATTTAATTTTGCGCTTTTGTACAATCCTTCATTATCCACTTTATATTTATGTCACGTCACGTCACAGTCAGTTGTAACCGTTATATCCCGGCTGGGCGGTTCCTGCTGGTTGGAGATCCCTAGTTGAAATCCCGCTAAACGACGGTAGTTCGGCGCCGGATCTCGCAATCCAGTGGGGAAGGATCCTGCAATCTCATGATTAACATAACAATCAATAGTTTATATCACAAGTCAGAAATTGGTGTGCATATTGCAAATCCTGTATTGCCCATAACCCTGCAATCACTCGATTTTAGTTGTCAAAACCTTACCTGACTGCCGGGCATCCCCAGATTTCAATGTACTTACTATTCACAAATGGCTCTCATGTGTATAAACTAAGTCCTCTCGTATCTATAACAGTGGCGGATTTATTCAGGACGTCCAGGAAACATCAAACTTCGAAAATAAAACAATAGACATAAGACTTAAGACAATTATTTTTAATTAACACTTTTAAGACAATTTTAAGCGTTTGTCTAATAAACTCCTGTATATTCCGAATGTCTAAGGCTCAATAAGCACTCAAAAGTTGGTTTGAAAAAATACTTTCTATACAAACATTTTCATTTCAAAACATACAAACAGAAACATGAAAATTGTTTATTGTTTACAAAAGAAATGACTATTTTAAATTAGTTGCATTTAGACTGACGCAACGCGTCCTCAGCCCCTCGGGGACATTGAGCGCTTTGCGCTTAGGAGTAATCTACCCGTTAAGTAGTGCGCTTAGGAGTAATCTATCCATTAATATTATATCATTATATCTGTCATGTCTGTCGCAGTCAGTTGTCAAGATCCCAGTAGCATCTCTGTGCCTCTTCCTGCACTCTGCGTCACTGCCAGCGACCAGAATTGGGAAGGACTGATTATAGGAGAGGTTTGGCAACACTGTCTTTACAGAAGACCTCAGAACAAGCCAATGACGTCATCACATTTAGGCCGATTGCTGTAACGGCGTTTGTCTGCGTTGCATGGACATACGGGATATTAGTGTTTGGATACAATTTTTTCATGTTCAATGTAAAAGAAAAATGATATAATTCCAAAAGAAAATGTAATTTATTATTATTAAATATTAATAAGCTGTAGGCAAATTTGCCTTCTATAATTAAGCTAAAACACCTTTGAAGCGATATAAAAAACTTCTACTAACAGAAGAAAATGAATGTAAAGAAAGTTTAGATGCATACTTGTAAATCTTCAACAACTAACACGCCGAATGATAAACACACATGATAACTATGAAAATGTTTGAACTACATTACCTCTGATTGGAGTAAAACACTAGTTTCACCGTTCTTCAGTCGAAACAAGGCGGTGTCCTCTTAAATGATTGAGCAGAACAAAATTACTTACAGAAATCTCTACAAATTTCTATAAACTCTGAAATCTTAAACATCTTCAGTAGTATGCTGTGTAAGAAAAAGAAAAACTCAACTCCATTTTTTTACATATTATTTAGTAATACAATCAAATTAAAAATAAATTATACACTTCTATTAAATGAATGTGTTTTTTTTATTCAGAATCCAAATTTATTAACCGTGATAAAGTAAAACACCAAATGTTCCAGGAACATACCATTTTTGCCCAGACTTCAAGTAAAATAAATTATAAGAGCATTTCTAAAATTAATTGTAAAACTTAAATTTTTAAAATTGACAAACCCTTGAAGGTCAAATATTTATTAAATGTTAAGTTAAGAAAAAAAATTAATTAAATGAAATGTTTAAAAATCATTAGATCACCAAAATTGATGTGTCATCAAAACAAGACAATATTCACCTCACATGTCACTCGGCTTCAATTGAGAAAATTCTCTTCTTGATCACTGCAGGGTCTTCTCAGTAGAAACAGGTTATGCTAGGTGTCTTGGAAATATTGTTCTTATAGCCTATATCTTAACCTTTGTAAAGACAATTTTGCTTTACCATCTTGCAATTTACCTCATGGAAATATTTCAGAACTTGAATAATATATATTCAAGGCGAAATACAACTACTTTTCAGAGACATGCAATATAATAGAATTTGTTATTAACTGAAGTCGACCTTTACACATAATGTAGACAAGTGTAATAGATAAAATATTTGCAAAAATGACAACAATTTTAAACATCTGAACCGAGCAAATAAACAAATTTCAAAAACAAAACGGGCGTAAGAATAGTCATTACATTTTCATCTACATTTTGTAGTTTATATTTTGTAGAAACTGCTTGAATGTGTCAATTTTTGTTTCTTATATATTAGCCTACAAAGTCTACACATGTACAACACAGCCATATAATTATTTTATTAATACATCAAGATTTCAAAGCAATTCAAAATATTCAGCACTCTTTCAGTTGAAGCAATTCCTGCCCGCAGTCACTTCCTGTTTAAAGATTCATCTTTCGGATATGCAGAAATCAAATATTTCGACCATTCAAGTTATTACCACTGCTGTGCTTTCTCTTGAAAGGCATGATCGTCTATGTAAATTGTCTAAAAGCAAAGGATTTAACCAATTGAGAGGAACTCAGAACGCAATATATATGGTCTTCACTGCACATGGTGACTGGAAATATGCTGAAAACAAGTTGTCGGAGTATGATGGGCGTCACGCGCTTCTTTCAGTTGGTTCGAGGCCTTCTGAATAGAGCGGTGGTAGTTTAGGGCGCTTTGCTGGGCTTAAGACTAGTCCCTGTGAAGCAGGAAAACTCGTGTTGGAACAAATTTTACTTGAGATTTCCAGGAATCAAGAGCCGGGACATCTTGATCAAAAGGCGACGACTTCGCTCTGGGCCACAGTACTTTGAATTTGAATGGTATTTGGCCTTTAATTTCATCAATAACAGCTTTATCTTTCGTAAGTTCTACTGTCATCACTGATCTTCGAGCAATAGCTCGTTTCCACAGCTTCGTTTTATTGTCAGATTTGTTAATGTGGTAGCCAGAAAAAATTCACCTAGTTGTTGGAGCCGTTAAAATAATTCCCATTGTGCGTCGAACCAAACTGTTCATCATGTTTCTCATGGTTTCGCAAAATCAAAAAGATACATATAAAATGACATTTATGTCTAGTGTGTTGTGTGCATTAGTTCTATAAACGATTAAATGTTTTAATTTCCAATATTTATCGAACCAGCTGTAGTAATTGTGGCTGGCCTTCGCCACATAGAAGATAAACTAATATCACATTGCCAACTTTATATGCCTGATTAGACCAAATATTTTCTGCGACGGCGTGGCTGCAAACTCGCCTCGTCATGCTGGAAAGAGATGGATGAGCTATACGGCGCACCGATGTTATCTGTTATTTGGCACCAGCGCAATGGAATATCTGACATTACAACACGCGCACTTCATAAGAAAAGCGGACTAGATGCTGGCTGCCATATTCATGGAGAGCGACAAGTGTTGAGAAACATTTGAGAGTGGCATAAGTGACAATTTCAGCAATGACAACCAACGAAAATAATACGACGGTGTACAAGATTCAATATTTAAAAATGCTTCGTATACTATCTGTTTTAATGACTTGTAACAAGATTATAATTAGCTTTACTAGAGAACTACACCATCATGATTTTCTGATGATTAATAGTTTTTACCCACCAATCTTCACGTGCTATACTAAGTTCACGGTCATTTAGTTTTACTATTTTTCTGCAATTAATGCAGCATTTATTTAGTATTTCGATACAGGAATCACAGCTGACACTCATTTTGAAAATAATACGAATATGTATAATTTCAGCTCTTCTCAATTATTTGATTATAAGCTAATTGATTTTTATTCCAGAACTCTGGTACTCATTGTGTATTTTACGAAACTTCATGCAATTTCCTTACCTTATGAAGACCGTAGTGTTTGTATTGAGAGGACTAAGAGAGTTTTATACCTTTTTTAAATGTCCATGATAAATTTTGTGTGGGAACCGATTCCGGTTAGTACAAGTTTATTTTTAAATTAATTTTACGATCTTAACTTTAATAATTTGTTGAAATGTATGTAAACAATTGAAGACACATATTATTATTATTATTATTATTATTATTATTATTATTATGGTTCACTTCTTACATTTATTTCCTTCTGTGTTCATTGTTTCAAGTCCAGTTGAAAAAAATGCTAATGAATGACACGTTTTCAGGTAAAAGCGTTTGTCCTGACAGTGGTGGAGGTTTGCTGTCAAATTCAGAAATGGATACATTACTATTTAATGGGTGTAGTAAGTGTTGGTGTTGTGCCACGGAAGTGATGAATGTGATTTTAAAGTATTCATCATTTACTAAAATCTCGAATATTATTGACTTTATATAAATATATTGATAGTAAATGATGAGTACTTTAAAATTTTGTGATATTAACATTATGAACAAATATAAAAAAATAAAATAATATAATTACATAAGTAAATAATAATGGTCGTAATGATCTAAAGTTGTTCTTTTATTTATTATTTATTATTTATTTTTGCGTCAAAAAACAGTTAAAAACCGTTGACGTCTATGGGAAAAGTAAATTTGTGTGCACTTTTTTCAAAATTCCGATCTCACCCAAGTCATATACTACTTAAATTTTGAATTTTTAAAAGGGGAGAAAAAAAAAAAAAAAACTCCCATGTAATAAAACCTATTTCAAGGATAAACAAGCAATAAATTTGAATTTTGAAAGGAGAAAAAACAAAAACTCCCATGTAATAAAATCCATTTTCAGGATAAATAAGCAATAAATTTTGAATTTTGAAAGGAGAAAAACAACAAAAAACTCCATGTAAAAAAATCTATTTTCAAAGAAAATAAACAAAAATTTGGCTCTTATTACTTCCTGCCGCGACAACATGAAACGATAATTTGAATAAATGTTTTTCCCCACTGAATTCTAGAAGACTGCACAGAAATGAAGTTACATTTATGTCCAGAAGCAAAACAAGGGGCCATCTCAGCATTTGCTCAATGGATCAGGGAAACTGGACGAAAAACCTTCTTAAAGCAACATAGAATAAATACTGAAATTGGAAATGAGATATTTGTTTTTATGGCTGTGTGATTGAATGGTGAGTGTATATTTTGCAGTCATTAAACCATCAGTTGCCTTTGATATTGCAAATGTAATGATTTACACGATCCCCAATGGTGTGCATTTGGATGATAAACAGTTCAAAACATTTACAGAAAAAGACGCCATAGTAAAAATAAAAAGTGAGGAAGAGAAAAAAGCGACCGATACTTGTGCGAGTTTGGACTATAAACATTAGATCCGGCTGTATTTAGAAACTTTTTTGAAAGTTACCCCAGTGAAATCGCGTCAGGCAATAAAAGTTATTGAAATTTTCGTATTTCGCATGTTTGTTTAAAGGGAAAAATTAATGGGTCCATTGTTGGAGCGATGAAACCTTAAAAAAGAGGGTTTCGAATACTCAAAGAAAACGCGATAAGATATCAAATTCAGAAATTTTCGGAGGAAAAGAAAAAATTAGCTGCATCAGGTAAATTACCCCATAAATATCTTGACGAGTATCGAAATTTTAATAAAACAGATAAATTAATTCAAGCAAGAGGAAGCGATTAGCGAACAAATGAAAGTGTTCCCATTTCATTCAAAAAACGGAAAACAGGAAAATAAAGGATTTTGACCAAAAGAAAAAAGGGGAACATCAATTTAGGAAATTCCCGGGAGAATTTTATCAAAACTAAAACGGAAATAAAGTGTTTCAAAAACGTTAGAAATTAAATATTTTGAGAGAACCAAGGTGACGCGATCGTCAGTTATCGACGATCGGGAAAAGTGTAACAAGGATAACAATGCTAGGTTGAAGAAGATTTAGCAGAATGTGCCTGGACTTGGTGAAAGCAGGATGTGTGTTCGCGTAGCGATTTTTAATTTTGAAGTGCGGAGTTATGAACATCTCGAAATAGTAACCGGAATATTTACGTACGTTTTTGTAACAGTGTGGAAAAAAATTTCATAAAAAAAGGGGGAATTTCGGAACTATTCTGAAATTGGGCAACGCCCGCTGGACTTGCGAGGCGAGGCGGTACGAAAAATTTTTGAAACGGTGGGAGCGCGACGTTGCATTGATAATTAGAGCGCGGAATTTGATTCGGAATTCAGTGAGATTTTAATAATTTAAAGGGGTTTATAAAAAAAAGATGGCAGCGTGAACTCCGACACCATGGTGAACTGTGACGCGTATGCAGTGTTCGGAACTGATGGCGACAGCGGAGGCGCTGTGGGCGTGAATAATCCCCCAGACACGCAGATTCGTCGCAGGGCAACAACATACGTGAGCAAGTTTTGACATTTGTTTGTTTTGTTTTGATTGAAGAAAGCTCTGTCGAAGACGTCTGAAATTTGGGTAGATTTTGGGAGAAGTCTCGACAGAATGCATTCTAGAGGGTTAGTTATATGTGGAATGATTTGTTTGTTTTTGTAAATAGTTTGTGTGAATAAAAGAGTATATTATCTATATATTGTGTATGAGGAGGAGAAATGTTTATTTTTTGTTGTTTTTTTGATGCTGGGTTGTATTGATGTGTGCCGTCAAAAGTCCAGTGCTGTTGCAGCACTAAATAGTGCAAATTGAAAGAAACATGATAACGAGGCATTGAATAAACTTCTGGCCCATTTTGGGGTCATGATTCGCAAAATCAATATGTTTTTCGCAATCATTTACGTAGCATTAGACTGATCCACGGCGTGAGTTTGGTACTGCTCGCGTCTGTACAGACGCACCGCGACCACGCCCAGGTGAGTGAAAGGCGTAAGCTAGCGGGGGGCAATTGTGAGTAGAAGGGGAAAGTTATTATTGTGCAACCAACGCGAGGCTAGTGTTTATTGGTTTGTTCGTAAGAAGGGCTAGAGCAGGGCAATTTATTAAACGTAACAGTATAACGTGCCGGGCGTGTAGAGGCCGCCCAACCCATTACAAGTGACCGCCCAACGTGTGGGCAGGTTTATATATATAAGGAGGAGAGGAAGGTAAAACCGACCTATACATGTGGCGACCAACGTGGTGGGCTGTGGTTGAGCAGGTACCCCAAAGCAACGTGTGGATCAGTGGTGTTAACGCAGTAATCGTTATCGGTGTCGTCGCTGGAACGAAGGGGTAAATTGGTCAGTGTACGGGGACGCGTCGGACTCCGAAACTATTTCTGTTCGAGAGGGGACGACGAATATCAACACTTAGACGAATTAATGAAGGGAGGGTAACATTGCAATTAATGTGCAGGGGCAGTAATGAGCCAGACAGCAGCGAGTGGTTCAAGCGGAGGAACAGAGGACCCCGGGAAACCCTACGATGGCAATGTTGTTTCAATTCATGCAGGAATGAAGCCGATAACATTCGAGTAGCTAGGAGAATTTGAAAGAGATGGGCAGTAATTTGCAGAGATGCAGGCCAAGATAGAAGAACGTGCGCTAGGATGGAAAGTAACGTTCAGAATAAATTGAGGAGGTGGCCGAGCAGAACCGGGCAATAAATTTCACGTTAAGTAAGTTGCAGTGTGAATTCATTCGGCAGTTTCGAGTATTCGCGAAGAAGTTAACGCATTTAAAAGCCGAATCAGCTGCGCGGTTGTCGCAATTGAAGCGAACGCTAAAAAATGAAGAGAACTCGAAACGCGTTGCGTGGTGCAAGTGTTTAACCAACAGATTAGTTCGAATGGGGAGGTAGGTCGACTGGGCCCCTTGCAACAATCGGTGCCTAAAGAAGCGCGTTTATTGACGTCGCCAGGACGTTCAAATCCCGGGAAACATCACTGCGACAGGACGCTCAGATTGGAAAAATTGGGGAATCGGTCTGCGGATGGACGAAAATATTCGATCGACAATCCAGGCCGAAATCGACAATTTAAAATCGGTAGGCGCAGGGCCGACAGCCGAAATCGACAAACAATTCTTCGCAAGATCGAGAACTTGAACGACAGGTGTTCACCGCGCGTAGGTAAATGGAAACGGTGGTATGATGGGGCACCCCACGTTACCCAATTATTTACGATTCCATGGCGAAAGCAGGAGCAGCGATTTGTTCCTAACCGCGCTGGAGAATTACCAGTGTAAATAATATCCGGTTGGGATGAAACTAAGATTCGTCGAAGGGGCGTTAAGTTCCGGCAGTATTGGTGGCAAGCTTGACGCCGACGCCACGTACATACGGAATGGCGCGCCAAATTTTTGGAAAGATATTGGAATCAGCACCCAATTCGAGCTGAAGTATAGGGTTTATGTCAGAACGCTATAGGAAGGGGAAATTCCCAACGGGTGCTTTTTCAGCAAATAAGCGCATTTAAGGTGTGCAGCGAGGACTTTAACCGGCCGAAATTATCGAATTCTAATCCGACAGATGCCGAACGGTATTCGAAACCTTGTGAACAACATGCAGAATACCATCGACGCTGATCGAGCGGTGAGCAGATTTGACCAGGCGAACGACGGAAATGAGCAAGACGCGCAGGAGGGGCGCGGTCAAAGTTCCAGTAACGGAATAGGAATAATCGGTATTCTGGGGGGGATATCGGCAGGAGAACGTATGCGCAATTGAAGTCCGTGGTGATGATAAATCCCGTAGGCAAGCACAATCGCGTAATGGACAGGCACAAAACAAACCGAAGCGAAGGAGGATAATAGGCAACGTTCGGGGATGAACGAATGGTGCGAGAAGAGAAGTCAGGTAATTTAAGCAGGCGCAATACCAGATAGGTGGGAGAAGAAAAAAGGAAGACGGAAACTGAAACGTTTGGAACGAACAGGTGGCCAACCCAAACGAGGAGGATGGGGACGATACCGTGACAGTGATGCTGCAGCAACGATCATCGTTGAAGGGGGTGGTTTCTCGGAAGAAGTAAGGAAGGGGTGAAACCTGGGCCCAAAGTCTATTATTGCGAGGTGTATGCTACGGGGGGAAGTAAAGGGGCTGGTAGCTCAGGCAGTAGTGAGTGCAGTGTCGGAAGAGTTCTGAACAAAGTACTGAAGGAAGGGCGCATGTTGGTTGGAAATTTCCGACGCGGAAACTACAAGTCATGATGGCAAACCGAAAAGCGGCGAATACCACCGGGGAAAAAAGTCTGGTTAGAGATTGATGTCGGAGGGTGACCATTGAGGTGCAGCAGTCGTCATTCGAGGCTGATCCGGCGTCATCGTTGGGATGGACGCATTGGGCTTACAGCCGTCGTCGACGTAGGTGCTAGGAAAGTGACGCTACGATCGAGAGGTTTTATTGGAAGCAGTCCAGTGGTCGCTGAACTTGATGAGGCGGGTGCAGGGGATGAGATGCTGGACGCTATGGAAGAGATCCCCAGAATGTGGATAGGGCCCCGGAAGGAGCTGGACTTGGGAGACTGTCCGCAAGAAATTTGACAACTGTTGCGGGGTTCGCGAAATTTTCGGGGAATCGTCAGGGCGGTGAAAAGGGTCAAAATTTCGTTACAGCTCAAGGACACTAAACCCTTCTGCCAGCAATATCCGTACCGCAAATGACGGAGAACAGGTGCGCAAGCTAGTGGAAGAAATGGAAGAAAAGGGGGTTATAAAGAAATTACCCATATGTCAGTCCATTGGTCGTGGGAATAAAAGGAACGGAGCATTCGCATCTGCCTGGATGCGGAAATTAAACGTTGACTATTCCCCGGTACGAGACGCCTCACGATAAATGAGATGGTGATGAAGTTGGGCGGGCTACTATCTTCAGTGCTCGATTTTTCATGCGTACTGGCAGATGAGGTCGAAGCTGACAGTCCCGCGTTATAATTTCAAATTTGAGGTTCGAGGCGGTACCGTTTTTAACGAGGTTCTGAACGCTTGCCACCTCCAGCACCCATTCGACGCCCTGAGTACACTTCGGCGTGAAGAGGTTAGGGCGTTCGACGCAGTGAAAATACCACGGAGATTAGTGGATTACCACGGTGACTGCAAATAAAAAATAGTATACGACCAGTTGAAGAAATCGGCCAAGCTGCGGAAAAGGGCTCAGGGGCATTTCTATCGGGAACGTTTAGTGGGGACGAAGTTTTGATCCGTTCGACATTCGTCTTCCTCCGACCAGAAATTGTTTCGGGAAATTCTTTCCCATCTATGACGGTCCGTACAAGGTGAAAGGGGGACTGAACAATAACAATGTTTTTGTTGGAAAACGATGGGCAGGAAATAGGTGTTCAAAATGTATATAACATTAAACCTTACAAGACACAGATAGTTTTTATGTCACGTTGACGAAAGTGTGCGTTGATTCAGAGGAAAAGGGATGGAATAGTGTGTATGTGTTATTTCTATGCAAAATGTTTAGGTTAAGTATTAGTTTTAAGTATTTTTTATGAGCAAGTACGAAGATTGTTTAGCAGTAAGTAGTTGTAAGTTTTTATCTATGGAAAGAAACGATTTATTTGGTTTGTTGTAGTGAGTTGCAGGTGCACAGTGACAAGTGCAGTAGAGACGACGGTGTTACGAGCCTATGCAGTGCTAAATAACATTGGGGGTTCGTCCGTCGCGACTTTGCCAGTACGTGTGTTTGTGTATACTCCGCCGAGGGATTGTTAACGAGCTTCAAGTTCACGGTCAAGGTCAAACGTAGTGAGCACGGGAGAGGGGAACAAAAACAAGCATAAGCTTTAGATGTTGGCTCGTCAGAACTGCGCAACATCTTGGGCGGGGGTATTAATTTATTTACACGATCCCCAATGGTGTGCATTTGGATGATAAACAGTTCAAAACATTTGCAAAAGACGCCATATAAAAAAATAAAACCAGTGAGGAAAAGAATAAAGCGAACCCGATACTTGTGCAGTTTTGGGCTATAAACATTAGATCCCGGGTGTGATTTAGAAACATTTTGAAAGTTATCCAGTGAAATCGCGTCAGACAAAAGTTATTGAAATTTTCGTATTTCGCATGTTTGTATGAAAAAATTTAAAGATCCATTGTTGGAGCGATGAAACGCTTATAAGAAGGTTTTCGAATACTGCAAAAAAAACGCGATAAGATATCAAATCAGACTTTCAGGAGAAAGAAAGAAAATTAGCTGCATCAGGTAAAAATTTTTCCCATTTAAATATCTTGACAGGAAGTATGAAATTTTAATAAAACAGATAAATTAATTCAAGCAGAGGAAGCGATTAGCGAACAAATGCAGTCTTCCATTTCACATTCAAAAACGGAAAACAGGAAAATAAAAGGTTTTGACCAAAAAAAAAAAGAGAGAACATCAAATTTAGGAAATTGCCGGGAGAATTTTATCAAAACTAAAACGGGAAAAAAAGTGTTTCGGAAAACGTTGAAATTAAATATTTTGAGAGAACCAAGGTGACGCGATCGTCAGTTATCGACGATCGGAAAAGTGCTAAGCAAGGATAACAATGCTAGGTTGAAGAAGATTTAGCAGAATGTGCCTGGACTTGGTGAAAGCAGGATGTGTGTTCGCGTAGGCGATTCTTGAAAAATTTTTGTAAAGTGCGGGAAATTATGAACATCATCCGGGAAAAAGTAACCGGGAATATTTTACGTACGTTGTGTAACAGTCGTGGAAAGAAATTTCCCTAAAGAAGGGAATTTCGGAACTATTCTGAAATTCGCACGCCCGCTGGACTTGCGAGCGAGCGGCGGTACGGGAAATTTCACAGTGGGGGGCGCGACGTTGCTTGATATTTGAGGGGCGGAATTTGATTCGAATTCAGTAGATTTTAATAATTGAAGGGTTTATAAAAAAGATGGAGCGTGAACTCCGACACCGTGAGTGAACTGTGACGCGTATGCAGTGTTCGGGAAATGATGGCGACAACGGGGGGCGCTGTTGGCGTGAATAATCACAGACACGCAGATTCTCGCAGAGGCAACAGCATCTGGAGCCAAAGTATTTTGACATTTGTTTGTTTTGTTTTGATTGAAGAAAGCTCTGTCGAAGAAAGTCGTGTAATTGGTAGATTTTAAGACGGAAATCTCGACAGAATGCATTCGGGTTTAGTTATATTGTGAATGGTATTTGTTTGTTTTTGTAAATAGTTTGTGTGAATGAAAGAGTATATATATCTATATATTGTGTATTGAGGAGGAGAAATGTTTATTTTGTTTTGTTTTTGATGCTGGGTTGTATTGATGGTGCCGTCAGAGTACCAGTGCTGTTGCAGCACTAAATAGTGCAAATTGAAAGAAACATGATAACGGAGGCGATTGAATAAACTTCATGCCATTTTGGGAGTCATGATTCGCAAAATCAATATGTTTTTCGCAATCATTTACGTAGCATTAGGACTGATCCACGCGCGTGAGCTGGTACCTTGCTCGCGTCTGTACAGACGCACCGCAGACCACGCCCAGGTGAGTGAAAAGGCCAGGTAAGCTAGCAGAGGGGCAATTGTGAGTAGGAAAGGGGGAAATTTATTATATGTGGCAACCCAACGCGAGGCTAGTGTTTATTGGTTTGTTCGTAAGAAGGGCTAGAGCAGGGCAATTTATTAAACGTAACAGTATAACGTGCCGGGCGTGTAGAGAGGCCGCCCAACCCATTACAAGTGACCGCCCAACGTGTGGGCAGGTTTATATATATATATAAGGAGGAGAGGAAGGGTGAAACCCGACCTATTACACAAAGGGCTTCTTAACAGAATATTATGTAATTGAAACTTCAGATAAATTATTTCTTAAAATAATATAGTCTCCATTTATTTGCCTTTATATGTTTCACTAACTCCGTTGAAATGATCATAGGTAATACCATGAGTGCTTTGGAAATTGTCCATAAATCTCCGACTCGTGAAGCGAGGACGGGATTTATCTGAGAATTTCCAAAGCACGAGTGCTATTTAATAGGACTATTCCACGAATGAAATTGTATCCAGCAGAGTTCTCAAATGCGCCAAATATTGAAAATAATCGAAAGATGCGTTAAAATAAAATGAGGTTATGCAATAGTACATACGCAGTTAATAGGACATCGACAGAGCGATCGATATATTCCGCCTCCTAAGATAGATGAGTCACAGTTTGTGATATGCCAGTAGGGAGAAACGGTAAGAACTAGAGGTGCTACAGAATGGCACAGACTTTGTCGTAGTAAAATTTTCTTATTTCCTTGGTGTGGACTGGTACTGTACAGTCTTGTGCCTCTGCCATCTATCGTCGCCCAAAGTAATTTTTTTGAATTTTTTTCAACTTTTCAGTTTCCAAATAGTAGAACCAAAATATAAGTTCCAGAATATTCAAGAAGGCGAAAACCTTGTCCTAATTACCAATTTCATTGAAAAAATTGGAGCCGTTTTTAAGAAAATGGCGTTAATCGTAACTGTAAAAACGAATTTTGAAGCTATTTCTCACAGGAATCTATTGAGTTTTCGACAAATTTCATTTCAAGTAATTTGAAGAACTTCCACTCACAAATTCAATAATGTATACAAATCCATTGAAATGTGCATATTAACGGCATGAGAATTAAAAATATATTAGTGTAATTTTGAAAACGAATAGAATGCAAAAAATGATCTTACGTCATATTAAACAGTGCAGTATTTAACGCTACCCATTGGAAAAGTTTGAAGAAAAAATCTGGAGCCATTTTTGAGAAAATGTCGTTTAAGCGTTTCTGAAAATGGCGAATTTTGAGCTCATTTTAACAGAAAACTGTTGAGTTTTCGAAAAACTTTATTTGACATTATTTAAAGCACATGCACTCATAAATACAATAACGTGAAGAAATTGAAAAATATTAACGACGTGAGAGAAGTAAAATATAACATTTTGTAATAAAAAAATGGATTAGTAATTTTGCGTTTATGTCATCGGATAGGGTTCGTTTGGCATTAACCCTACCAACAATTTAAAGAAAAATTTTGAAACCATTTTTGAGAAAATCTTGTATTTGTAATTTTTAAAATTGCAAATTGCATGACTATTGCACAAAACTCTGAATTAAAAAAAATGCGTATGCTCAAATGAAAGAACTATTTTTTACTGTAAATTTCAACAAGAACGTGGAAGCGCCGAAAAATTCAAACTTTTACAATTTTCGTAAATTCTATTTAACGCTGAAAATTGGTCCTATCCACCTTTATAAGTGTATTTTAAATATATTCTTACAAAAATTTGAATAAAATTTGTAGCCGTTTTTGAAAAAAATTTGAAATTTGGGGGGGCTACATGTAAATTGAAAGTGCTGAAAATGTCTTCATATAAAGTTTTACGAAAACTCAATAGATTCCTGTAGCTTCAAATTTCGCATTTACAGTAATTTTAGTCGCTATTTTCTTAAAATTGTTAAATTTTTCAATGGAAATTTCTATTTAGGACAAGTTTTACTCTTCTTCAATATTCTTGAAATTTTTCGGTTTAAAACCCAAAAACCAAAAAGTTGAAAAATGTCAAAAAAAAACATATTTTGGGGCGACGTAGTTTGGCGGCTGGTCAGAGAATGGAGCAAGACCTTAAAGCCAGATTACCCCAAAAGGAATTAAAAAAAAATTGCTACGAAAAGTCTGTGCCATTCGGTGGTACCTCTAGTTTATGTCGCGCCCTCGTCGACAGTTGTAAAGGGGAAAAAGTCATCATAATCATAGTTTTTTGAATCGAACTTTTTCTTACCCAACCTTTTGGTTAAATTTTCTCAAAAGCATAGGCCCGGCAAAATTTCCCTGCCCCTTTTTTGATAATAAAAGCTCTTTCCCAATCCTATAACAACTTTCCCTTTTTTTTGGTGATTTTTTAATAAACCCCACAGGACATTCTAACCATCAATAGACTCCCAAAGATACCTTGATTAAAATTTTTACATATAAAAAAAATAATTTATATATTGATATGGATCCCAAATTTCTAAACAAAAATCAATGACTGTTCAGAAGTTTTCCCCGGTTGTGATAGAGTTCCTTCAATGTTTTGAAGAAAATTCATGTCTTTCCTTTTTCCGTTCACTTTAAATACAAAAAAGGCAATATCCTCTGGTATCTTATCGGGCGTAAAAAAGCAGAAATTTTATTTATTTATTTATTTATTTGCTAAAAAAACATTTAAAAAACTGCGTATGACGTGCTATGGGGAAAAAATGAATTGTGTGCACATTTTCAAATTTCTGCGATCTCTACACCAAGTCATATACTACTTAAATTTTAAATTTTTAAAAAGGGAAAAAAAAACAACAAAAACCCCCATTAAAAAAAACCTAATTTCAAGGATAAACAAGCAAAAAATTTTTAAATTTTTAAAAGGGGAGAAAAAAAAAAACTCCCATTAATAAAATCCTTTTTAAAGGGATAAAATAACCCAATAAATTTTAATTTTAAAAGGGGAAAAAAAAACAAAAAAAAACTCCCATGTAATAAACCCTTTTTAAAAAAATAAGCAAAAAATTTTTTGGCTCTTATTACTTCCTGCCCCCGACAACAGGGGAAGCGATAATTTGAATAAATGTATTTCCCACTAAATTTCCCTAGAAGACGTACAGAAATGAAGTTACTTTTTATGTCCAGAAGCAAAACAAGGGGCCATCTCAGCATTTGCTCAATGGATCAGGAAACGGGGAAAAAAAACCCGTCGAGAGGGGGGTCATTATTGGGAAAGCTGTAGTACAATGTTGGGTTAATTTTTTATACTCATTTAAAAGTCCAAATGGTAAATAATGCATTATGTATCATTGTTAAAATTAATGTTACTTTTCTTGTGATGCTCAGTATAGTCTCTAATTGTATAAAACAGTTATGCAGCAGAAACGTTTTCACTTAAATTTAAAAACTTTTCTATTAATTTTCGTTTAATGTCAAAGTGTTGTAAAATAATGTACATGTATTGTATGTGAATTTTTGTAATGAGCTGTTGATACTGTCACCTGATGAATATGATTTTCGTCGAGTGTTATAGTAATAATTTGGCGTTTTCTGAAAATATATTCCCCCCGCCAGGAAAAGTCATTTTTACGAAAACCACTGATTCGTAAATAAAAAAACCCCGGTAATGGAAAAATTCCTAAAATTAATAAAGGGGAAACAGGGAATATTTTGGGTGGGATTTGGTTATTATTTTTCAATTCTTTTTTGTAATCTAAAGTCTGGGAGCTAAAAAGATGTTTTTCCCCCAGAATTTTGCCCATATCTCGGGCGGGAATGAACTTTCCCGGAAGTATACACAACGAGCAGTATAAAGGCTCCCCAATTTGCAAAATTCTGAAGGGTAATAATGAACTTAATTTTTTATTTCAATTCATTTAAATGGATTTTTTCCTTTTAAAAAAGTTTGACTGAATTGAGAGACCTAAAAATTTTTTACCTTAACATCAGTCAATGGTACACTGTTCATTTTCAATGGGCACAAATTTTTTATTTGAAATAGAAAACTGCATTAAAAACCCTTTTCTTTTCGTTTTCTATTAATTTGTTATTTCGGGCCAATTTGAAACATCGATATTGTACTTTTTCGGGTTTTTTTTTGCAAAAAGGGTTTCGTATCATCGCAAAGGGTGTTCTTTGTTTCCCAATCGTCGAGGGCATATGTTTACGTAAAGTAAAAGGGAAAAAGTAAGGGCTAAAAACGATCCTTGAAGGAAATCCATGCAACGGGCAAAAAGTCGGAAAGGTGCGTGAAAGTTCCATCATTCCAGTAAGGTATTTCAACTCTCTGAGATCGTTGTTTTAAAAGGGACAACATAACCAATCTAGGCAATACCACGAATTCCATATGAAGGTAATTTGGAAAGTAAAAAGTCATGATCAATGACGTCAAAAACTTTTTAGAGATCTAAAATAATCCCAAAAGGTGCCTCGTTTTTATCAATGATGAGCGACATCTTTAAAAAAAAGAAAAAAATAGCTGTTTCCGTTGATTTTGATTTTCCCAAATCCATGTTCCAATCTGGCTATCAAAAAAATTTTTGAAAAAAACGTCAATCGCCCAAAGTTTTAAATTGCCAGCGATAAAAGGAAATTTGTGCGGGGAACGATCAACATTTTTTTTAGTGCCCAAAACCACAGGATATCCTGGACGCGGGGGCGGCGTTTCTTCCGTATACCCCTGGCTCGCCTTTCTTCTGTCGGCCGTTGAACGACGCAACGCCATCCCCGGGTGCTGTTTTCACTAACAAATTTTATCTTTAATCTGTTCCCTCCAACTTGACATTTCTCACCCGGGTGCCAAAAATATTTCAAACTATTTTATTTAAATTTTATCGGTTCTACGATCTATAATTACTAATTTATACATAATTAATTAGTTACTAATTATATATTTTTTCACTTTGGGATGGGAAACACGTTTCACCACGGTCTCAAATCTTCCCCGCATCAGTCAAATGTAATTAATCCAAAAAAGGTAGACAACATGAACTATCAAAATATTTTAAAACTACTTAACATTTCCCCTCGTAAATGATGAAACTAACAATTCAAACGTTCAAATTTCAATGGACAACCGTGAACAAAAAGTCACAGATCCTTTGCAGTGACTATAAACTTTCAAACTTACCCACAAGGCATTAAAACCTTATAATCCCATTGTATTTTATATAAGTCATATGAGTTAGATACTTTTGTAATTATAAATTTAGTTAAAAAGTAAATATTTGTAATGGGAGTTTTTTCCTTAACCACTCAATTTACTTCTCCTTTCCATTCTTATCATCCCCAAATTAGTTTTGCTCTGGATTTCTCACTTTCTATTGCTAGCTATCAGACATCCCCAAGAGTGTGCAGCCAACCAAAAACATTTCCCCTCGCCCAGGATCTGAACCAAACCATTGGTTCTCGTAGGTTTATTGACGACAAAACATTTGTCATATTGAAAAGACTCCCCTCCTTGGTCGAGAATTATAGGCCAATTTTGCTCTTCCCCAACTTTTCCAAAATGCTAGAACATCATGGACATAATTTTCACTGAATTTTCGAACTCAAATAGCTGACCTTAACATGGTTTTTTGAATTCGACCCAGAATGTCTAATTTCTTAACTTACTCAACTAATATAAAATTATCTGTTGGATTTTGGACAGTTGATATTATATACACTAATTTCCAAAGCGGTTACATTGAATCATTCCATAATCCTAAAAAGATGTTAGATATCCCTCAGAACTATTTGTATATTCTACAAACCTTTTGTAGCCCAGCCAAATGGTACTCATAAAGAGCAAATGCGAAAGTTTTGGTGTATTTTTGATATTGTTTCCCTGATATTTGCAGAGAGCTCTCAATATCAAACAGATCTACTATACCCTCCACTAATATCAATCATGGTCTTGTTTTTGGATCTAAAGACAATGCTGTGTTCATTATCGATGCCCCTTCGCTTGTTTGCATATCATTCCTGCTGAAAAAAACTTTGTAATAAATATTAATCAAGAACGTTTCATATTCGTGTTAACAAGAAAATTTTCTTTGGACGTCGTATAAATCAGAGTTAGCTAATACTGCGTAAGCATTTTTAGACATTTGAATTCGCTTAGACTCCGGTAGCCATAAAACATCTTAGTAAAATCTGCTTGTGATTGATATTTTGACAAAATTTAACATAACTCTCACGGATATATTCTTGTTTATTGTATCAGATTAAAACCTCATTGATGGTGTACACTAAATGGGTACACTTGGGAAAATAAATGGCTTGAATGTGATTAGTTTGAATGTTTTAAAGGTGCGTTCAGGTATTTCAATAATTTCTTTGCCTGGGAAACACCTTTTTAAGCCAAACATATGGGAAAAAACTAAGAATTTTAAAGGTTTTCAAAATAACTTACAAGTCATTCAATAAAAAAACGCTAATCCATCTGTATGTAGATGTCAATAAAACTAGTGCAATTGAAACACTTGCGTCGCTGAAGGAACGATCGTCTTCCCAAAAAATTAATTTTCTTTTTCACTTTAAATTAGATACCAACTTTCCTTTTTTAAATTAAAATGTAAACGATTTACAATGCGACGTATTTATTTGTCACAACTTTTTTGAATATAAAATTTCGTATGGATTGGTGAGGGAGGGATTAAGCGAGTGCCATTTTCAGTAACACCCAGACATATTTTCACACTAACAGCTACACCATTGATCCTGAAGAATATTTTACACATAAAATATGACAATTCCATCCCCTTTCATTTAGTACCCGGTTAATTTCTACGAGAAATTGATAATTTTAATTGATTTTGAGATAAAGTGGATATTTTCCGTTTTGTGTTTCGTTATTTCACCAATTTCGCGATATTCTCACAGGCTAAACCGTTAACTAAAAAAACATTTAAGGACATGAAATATAGATAATTTTAACTTATTTAATTTCATATAGGACCATTATTACGAAAAATAGTTTGCCTTTGAGCTTTTTTTAAAACCGAAAAAGGCGTGATGTTTACTGATTTTGTTTAAAACGTGTTTCGGACAATGGTTCTTTGGCAAACCTGATATTGCGATGCAACCAAGAAACAAGGAAACAAAAATCAAAACTACACCAAAACTGTCTCTTATTTTTTTACCATTTGACTGGGCTATTGTTTTATCCTAAATGTTTTTTATTTGGTTTCAAATTAAATTGTTATCCACTGCTTCAGGCGTCCACAATGATCAAATTTAGGATCCTGCAGGGATTCATTAGTCTTGCAATGACTATAAATTATATTAACGAAGAATGGGAAAATTAAAAACTAACTTATGCGGACTAGTGCCATCTATTTGTCCAAAGTTAATTTTCCCAAAATTTTTTATTTTTGCCAGGGTTTGGGCGCCAGGCTGTATGCAGCGGTGGACGTGTCCACCACGTACCTGCTTAACCGACCTCCCAAAAGCAGCCGAAGATCATTTAATGGGATCAATTCCGATAGAGCCAAGATAATTCTACAATTTTATTTATTTATTTTATTTTTTACAAGGCTGGGCCTCATCTGAGTTAAATTGGCAAAGGGTCACGTTTAAGATCAGATGTATTTTTCTGGTTATTGACAATGGAGACATTTCTTTGAACAATGTGGTTTTCCCGGTGGACCCCTCTTTTTATAAAGATAATCAATTACTACGATACAAAAACAAATAAATGAACAAACAAAACGCCATTATTAAGTTTTTCCCTCTCTCTTGAAATAATAGAATTCTCTTCCCCGTCATTAGTTTTCAAATTTGCACTTTGTCGAGTTATCTTTTCCACAGTTCTGTTTAAAAAAATCTTTTACAATCGAGTCTCGTGAATCAGCGTCAGGGGGGAGTCCCCTGGTCTAACGCGTAATGGCGCTGACGCGGGCCGGGGTCGCGCTGTTTTTGCTCGAGAACCCGAGGTTGGGTTGATTGTTTATTTTTGATTTTTGTGTTTGGGGCGTCCGTTGGTCATTAGCCCCGTAATGGTAAAAAATTTCTTCCCCGGGAGATGGCGGGGTCTTCCCCGCTGATGGCCAGATCCCGGGGCCGATCTACCTGGCTTGAGGTTTTTCCCCACGGACTCTCCCCCAGCGGGGGGCCACCCCGCCGGGACAAACTCTGCTCCCCACCCCGGGCTCCCGGAATATGTGGTAGTGTTTGCATGTTGGTGAAGGGGTGTGTGTAAGGCGGAGGATAGGGCGAGGAAGGAAAACGCGGGTCCCTAGCCCGTTTGGGATCTGCTCCGGTTCCCCTGTTAAGTGGAGTAACCCGAAAATACCGATGAGCGCCGGGCCCCTGGGGAAATTTTCCTCCCGACAGCAACTGAAATTTGACCTGCTGAAAAACGAAAACAAAAAACCTGTTTCCGTCGGGACTCGAACCAAACCTCCCCGGGCAGAGGGGCTGCAGTGGCTTGTGATCTCTGAGCTCCGCTCCGGGTCCCATTTTGGGGGCGGGCCAAAAGGGTGGGGCCGGCGGTCGGCGGGCGTTGGCTCGGCCCTCGTTCCCGGAAGGCGCGCGTGCGAACCCGGAGGGCTCGCTGCGATTGCGTCTCCGGAGCGGCAGAGAATGGGGATAATCTCAGACTTTTTTACGCCGACCGCATTACGACTCTTGCCCTATTTGCCTATGGCAGTGTTACACAGCTATGTTTTTAGTTGATAAATAAATTGACTGTAAATAATATTCACATTTAAGCATTATGACATGTTTCGCTCGGCTCATAGTCTGTTCACTGTTTATCTACTAATGTGAGCAGTGTTTTTTTTTTAAAGCTCTTGTGTTCACTTCATAAACATATGTCCACATTTAATATCACATAATTAGGTTATATCAAGTCAATTACAATGCCCCTTTATGTGCTGATATACGGGGGCATGAATTACTTAGGGGCATTTTTGTAGTTATTTGTGCACAGTAATAAAAAACATACCCATACTTTTTTAAAATTTAAAATTTTGAAAATAGTTTTTTCCCGGAAATAAGTCTAGCACCATTTTTTTCGTCGGGATAAAATTTAAACAAAAAAAAACCTAGTTTTTTAAAAAATGTTTAAAAAAAAAATTTCCCCTATTTTCCAAAATTACCAAAAAAATTTCGGATATTTCTCCATGACCTTTTTCAATCTGATACTTTGTATATGACCTTTTTTCAAGATGTCTTTAAAAAAGATTTCATTCAGAAAAAAACTTTTCTTCAATATGTGTTGAGGAAACCAAAAAAAGTACCCCAATTTTTAAAAAAAAAAAACAACAGGAAATTTAAAAAAAGATATTTCAATCATTCTTTAAATCTATTCGCTATCCGACAATGAAATTTTAATCAAAAAAGGTTTAAAAATGTTATCAATTCCCCCGGACGAAATGGTATGAGGAGTTACATTATAATTATATCACAAAATAATATTTAAAATTTTCTTACCCCCCCTCTCACCCCCACACCTCTATATCCCAAAACATGTTTTAATTTTTTTTCGGCAACAACACTTTTTATGAAGAAAAACATAAAGAAAAAAATTTTTACTATCAGAAAAAAAGTCTTGATATTTATGATCCCAAAATTTAAAACCCAGAGAGAAAAAATTCTTTAATGTCCTATGAAAAAAACAATGGAAAAAGGGTGTTTCAACTTTAAAAGCTCCTGCGGCGCGTCCGATCTCAGCGGGCAATGCAGGAACCGATATGAGCAATACGAGACGTATGGGCTCTCCGGCGTACCGTTTTTTACTCGTTTGCCGCCCAAAATTCACAAACCACGTAACAACCCCACACTTCCTTTGAAAGGCGAATGAGGTGCTTTGTATGGAGAACAAAAGTGTTGAGAAACTTTTTGAAAGTGGCATATAGTTTTTTTAACAAAAAAGTAACACAATGACGGTATAAAAAAAAAAAATTTCCCAATATTAGATAAATCTTCTTTTGTTTTAATGCTTGCAATAAGGTGTTTTGGTAAATGCATTTAAAATTCTCGCTAATAATGTGACGCCAACTGATGCCTAAAGCTCATTGGCTGAATCGATCGATAAAAGGCCCCCGGGAAAAGATACGAGACGCCGCATCGCAGGGGAAATCGGTCTTTTCGGGGGCCCCCCCCCGAGGTTTTGTTGGGCTGGGTTGGGCGCCAAACCATGATACCAGGACTCCTTTTTTTGCAAAGTTTTTACAAAAAAATATATAGGGGTTTTTGAATATAATATAACATGACTTGGAAGGGGAAGTGTTGGCGTATCTTGAACTTAAGTTTCGGGTACGGAGGAGGAATATGATAACGCCCCCCCTTTGGATCTTTTCAGTTATTTGGCTCAGGATTTTTGTTAAATTCCAATGAGTTCAGAATCAAATTTAACCATACATCTGGGGGAAGGGGAGTTGTGTGCGCATCAAGGACTGGGGCGCAGCATCGTCTCCTCGGAGGCGGGAGTGGGGCGTCCTGCTGATCACGTAATTGCGCGTGCATCGGCCTTCATCCGGTGACCCACAGGTCAGCATTTCCTTTTAAAAAAATCTCTTTCATTTGGAAAAATAAGGGCACCGATGGGAAAAGGTCAATTCCGGGGAGGACCCCACATTTTGCTTCAGGGGGGTGAAGCAAAGAGTGATAGTCAGACATCCCACGGTTCCTCGTTATGAAGGGCCAATTTTCAATTGAGGCATCAGGAATCTAAAACCCGGAATGGAACGCAAAAGGGGGTTCAGATTGTATGATAAAAGTCACTTCTCGGTCTTTTGTGTTTAAAATATTTTATCAAAAAAAGGGTTTGATTTTTTGTTCTAATTACTTAGGTCTCCTTTGTTTTGCTTTTTGAAATTCCACGGTGTTTCCCATGATGGAATTTTTTTGGTTTTTCAGGTTGGTTTTTCTATGTTTTCATAGTAAATAGTATTTTTGGGGTTTTTAAATTTCCTCTTAACAATTTACTGACAGTGTAACAATCGGAAATCTTTTGCCAGCAGTTATAGTAAAGAATTTTAAACACTTCGGAATCGGGAAATTGTTTGTACTACGTACTAATTATCTTTAACGTGAACATTATCTTGAATATTTCAATTTAATTGCCCAAATTTGGGCGTAATAGATTTTTAAAAGCTTCACTTATTTTTTTATATTCGGGAAATAATGAAGTTCTTGCGGAACATAGAGAGAATGGTTTAAATTTCAACGGTGAAACTTGGGTTTATGGATTTTCAAAGGAGGACAATAAATTTTACTACTCAATATTATACTTGCACTTGTGTAATTTTGGGTAAAATTCGGTCTGCGAGATTACGGGGTTTCGCTTCCTCCCGGGGGATTTAAAAATTTCTTTTCCTTTAAAAATTTCTATGGGTGTTTTTTTCCCAACGTTTCTTATTCTTGTAGTTTTAGAAGTTAGAAATTTTAAAAAAACTGGTAATTACAAGAGGAAAAAAAAACAATTGAAAATTGTAAATGAAAAGATGTTCCCGATGTAATTTTTCTAATTAAGCCTTTTTTTCTTTTCATAAATTTTATAGCCTCCATGTACATTTCTTTGGGTTTGGTTTTATCTCGGGGCTTTTAATTTACATCTATTGATTTAAAAAGGTTTGATAATTGATTGAAAAAATTAAATTCGAAGACCCTTTTTATGTAATAAAGGCAAACTGTTAAAACCCCCTTGTTGCAAATGTGCTGTGAATATGGTTTATTCGGGTTTGTTTCTTTTGGGAAACAAAAAAGGACTGTTCCTGGCTGTCGAAATAACTGGAGTTTCCCACCTCAGGCGCAATGTGGATTGGTCTTCACTTTTGAAGTTATGGGTGAATGTTGCGCATAAACTGCAATATTGAAATATTACGAAATCGTAACAAGGGTTTCTATTGTAAAAATAATTCATTTTTTCCCAAGCTAAAGCGTATCTGGGTATTTTACGTAGGGGGGAAAAAATTTGACAATGCTGCGGAAATAAATGTTAATTTTCAATCGAATATTTGGGGGTTCCAGCACGGGCTTTTTTTTTGACATTTGCGGTGGGTCCACCCGTGAAAAACCTGAGGTTTGATCCTGAACTATTAGTAAAATTTTTTTTTAAAATTTTTTCCCCGTCTTGATAGGGTTTGACTCGATGCGGGGGATAAAAAGAAAAAAAAGGAGTTTTTCCCGTGAAATCATGGGTTTCCATTTTCTCAAACAGTCAAATTGTTTTTTTTCCCCATTCTTGTAAAAAAGTGTTCAACCCTCAAGTGGAATAGAAAAGATTTCCCCTGAATTTTCAAAAATTGCCGGTTTGAATTTTTTTGGACCTTTCATTTAAAATTGGATGTTTTTTTTTCTGAGTGAAAATTATTCTTCCCAATTCTTTAAATTATGTCAAAAACATTTTTAACTAGTCAGTTAGTTTTTTCCCTGCAAAAGGGATGTTGATTGAATTTCATCCATTGTCCGGGGGACCAATGTTGAGTTTATGCTGATTTGATTCTTAACATTTTAAAAAAAGATGTAGAAAAATTTAGAAAATAATTTAATGAAATTATAATGCAGGAAAGTATAAAATGAGTGGTTGTAAATAAGTAAAACTCTGCACTTTGGAGGGTTTTAAAGAACAAAATTTGCTAGTTGAATTTTTACATTGATATATATAATTTGTTTTACTGGTAATTTGGACTCATTGACAATGGGGATTTCAAATCTGCATGAGTTGCTAACCTAATACGGGTTAAATTTAAATACAATGCTGTCGACGTGATTTTCCATTATCTTTAACCCTTTTCTGATGCTAGGAATGTTGGAATTGAGTTTTTCAGTACCCTTTCAGATTCCAAAAATTCTATCGTTTTTTATATACAACCTGTTTTTTTGGTGCGAGACATTGCTGACTAAAAAACTGAAGAGGTTTGAAGAGTCTTGCTCGCACCATGATCTTACGACGAAAAACAACTCTTTGATTTGAGTTTTCACGTTTTCCCCGTGAAGGGAAAGTTTAATATAAAATTTATTGCAGTCTTCTTCTCTATAATTGGGCTGGGGTCGTTTTGACGTGAAGAGATGTTGCTTGAATTCGTGCGTTTATGCAAACGCGTGGGCCATGGGCCCAAAAGCTCGCTCTAAACGCCGGCGCGGCAACGGCTGGGCGAGCATAGGGCTCAGGGTGGGGTTTCCTCCCAGGCTCCTGCCCTGCCCGTTAGTCAGAACTCCTTGGGAAATTTAGGACAAATTTTTAACAAAAGGCGTTATAGAAACAAGTTTTCTCATTAAAAAACTTCTTTTTTAATAAATTTTTTTGGTTTCCCAATTCACTGAATAGGACTAAAAATTTTTCTTGATGCATTTTTTAAAAAAAAACCCCAAAAGAAATTTTTTACAGCTTGTTTTACATCACGTTTTTAAAATTTTGAATTTAGTGTTTTAAAAAGAAATTTTCATAAGATTTACAAAATTACGGTTTCTGTCACATGAACCGAAAATATCCCTAATCAAAAAACCTCAAACCATTTGCTGCGCAAAACCGCACATTTTAAAATTTTGTAGGACAAGGTTTTTCTTCTATATAATTCTTTATAATTTTAATTCTAAAATTCGAAACAATTATCGTTTCTTGATTTGTATGGGGGTTTTAAAACCCCGAGCTTTCTGGGGCACGGAACAATTGCCGGGGAATCTGGCAATTTCCGCAACCCTGAGAGGGTCCCGGGGTCGCTGGGCGATGAAGGTTTTGGGTGCAATCCCCCCTCCATCACCACGAGCAGACGCCTTTAGGGAAAGCCTCGAACATCCGCACGGGGGGGTGCCGTTGGGGTCGTGGACCCGATGCGCGCCAACCCGACCTGCAAACACACGAAACAATTTTACAGCACTTCATCAAACGCCAACCCAAAGGGATGGAAAAACTTTATTAAAGTGAAATTTACCTTTTGTTAAACTTCTCCCCAATCAAAAAATGAAAGACATTGCATTAAAATGTACCTAAAAAGAAACTAATCAAAATATTGAAATCCCCAAAATACTCTTTTTCCCCCCCCAAAAAATACCTTCCCATAAATTGCGCTACTCCTCTTAATAAATTAAAAAAATTAAAAAATTGATAAGTTAAATTTTTTAAACCTATTTCACTTGTTATAAAAATTAAGCTCGTTTGGATGGGGGTTCACCGTGTGTACAGTTAGTATTGTTTTGGGTTTATAACCTTCTGGATCAAATTTTCTTTAAATTTAGTAAAAAACTCTGAAAAGTTTTGAAAAAAGTAAACATTAAAAATTAAAAAAAATTTCGGGAAAAATAATCTTTATTTTTTTAGAATGGGAGTGGGAGGTGCCGTGCTCGGGCGACTACATCAGGGATGAGAAAGGGTTTTAGGGATTGTTTGCCTTTGGGGGGAAAGATAGACAATATGAAATTTGAATAAATATAAATTTAATTGCATAATAATTTGATTTGATAAATCAAATGGTTTTGGTTAATAGAAAAGGGGGACCTTTGAACGTTTATAAAACTTTCCGCCCTCTTCCTTCTTGAAGTCCACTTGGTTTTTTCTTTCTTAGTTTTGAGCAAGGAAAGCACCAACCCAAATCACTCGGCTGGTTTGTCGATGTCGGGCTGAGTTGGGTCCGGGCAGTTCGGTGGGCAGATTTGGGGGGGCTCAGATGACCGGGCTGGTGGCGGGGTTCGCCGTGAATTCGGCCCGGTGGCGGCTGCGGCCCCCGGGTGGTATGAATTTGAGACAGGGGTTTGGCCGTACTAATGGCCTTTATGGCGAAGCAGGCAGGACTCTGTCGGTTCTGAGTCAGTCTGAAGTTCTGGGTGCTGTTTGGGAAATTCTTTGATTATGTTTTGGGCAGTTTCAGTCGTTTTTTTTGGTACTCTTTGTTAGTCTTGTCAGGTGTCGATTCTCTCCGTTCTTCTTCTCATGGTGTAAACTTGTGCAGTTTGTTTAACGCACTAAAATGCAATGTATGTTCACGCCACCGCGGTTGCCCTTCCTACTCTTATGGGGATCTAAAGAATCCTGCAACATAAAAAAAAAAGATCAGTAAGATTTTGAACTGGCGCGCGTTGCGTTGCTGAAATTCAAAGCTTATATTTATTTATTTCGCTGTTTCAGTTTCTCTTACTCCGGGGAAATTTTTTGGTCCTTTTACTTCGCCCGGGTCGGGGTTTGTATAACGACCTCAAATAAGTTTTTTAAGTCAACTGCTTTTCAAAAATTTTGTAGTAATGCTTTGGAAATGCCTTTTTGCAGTGGGATTGAAACATCCGTGCAAATTTTTTAAATTTAAAATGTACCAGGGGCAGGGTGGCCCCGGGGGTTTATTCTGAACTACCCGTTTATTTAAATGACTTTCTGCCCCTCGCCCAGATGGGAATGCGTATCTTTTTGGGCCCAATAATTTTTATAAAGCGTGAGGCAGTTTTCCGTTGACAGTTTCTCCGCCTGAAAACCATCCAAAACGGCCTCTGGTTGCGGGTTTTTTCCCACGTTACCCCATTCAAGCTGAAAGTAGTGAGCTAATGTCACTACTAAATTGACATTTTGGTCAGTTGATTACGTCTCCACTAAAGGGGGGCGGCCTGGCTGCGTGAAAGTCGCCATGGACGGGGGCGGCCTTCT
>CAXIVR010000002.1:213527605-213544741 GCA_964035755.1 Teleogryllus oceanicus | reverse complement strand
CCCAAAAATTGTTGTTCCCAGTTGATCTGAACGACTCATGGCTCTGAAGTTTGGAAACGGATATTTAGTTTTTGGTTACTTTCATAAAGCCTCAACATTTTCAAAATTATCATAAAAATGGCACCAAATTTCTTTTGTTAAACCTTTTCCTCGGATAGTGTAAATGAAGCTTAAAAGTGTGGTGTATGTCAAATTTTCGTATAAATCCCTGAATTTTCCCTGAAGTTTGACATTTTTACGACATAATACAATATATTACTGAAAATAGAGATATTTAAAAATGAAATATATTCTTGAAAGACATCTCGAAATGTGGTTATGTGCAACTTTTTAAAAATAGTAAATTAATAGAATATAGATATAAGAAAATAATAAGATAATTTCATAACTGTATTTATAAAATTAGTAAAAATAGTAACACTATTAGACCATAGCTGTTATGTCTACTCAGGTTCGTGCGGTCGTGTTCGGTTCAGCGGTCGGTCTGTTCGCCTAGTCTTGTTCTTCCATTTTACATTTTACATTATTTTGTTTTTTTTTTACACCCGCTTCTTTCCCCCTAGGACGTAACTACAAGAATATAGTAGCTAATCACGGTTTTAGACGTCGATTTGTACCGTCTCACGAAATTAAAACATCCTTCCCAAGAGCGTACAGTGCTTTAGCGATTTTGGTAAAATCTGCGTGTAGCATTAATGAATTTCAAAACTTGCTTATATGTTTCTTTGAGAATATCGGTGTCTGTAAGAATATAAAACTCAAAAATTAAAGTCAAAGAATCGAATTCTATTTCACCTGAAATGAGCAACTTGAAATGAGTATGGTAGCCATTGTAGGTTATATTGACAGTACTGTATAATACGTATATTTAGGAGTATATCTGTATAAATAAATATGAATCGCCGAAATGTATGTAAACGCATAACTTTTGAATGACTGCACCAAATTAGATCTTTTTTTGTGTGTTCGTTATTGTTTAGACAAGGTTTGAATAAAAAATAAAATAAAAATCGAACAGAATTGTTTAAAAAGTCTCATAATATGAAAAGTGAGTGAGTGAATGAGGCAGAAGACTGTGAGAGATCTTCAATACATTAACAAATTATTAAAAGAGGAAAAGGGAGAGAAGAAAAGAGACAAAGAGAAGAAAATAGAGAGAAGTGTGAAAGGTGAAAAAGAGAGAGAATGGAAAGAGAAGAAAGGTTAGAAGAGAGAAGAGAAGAGGAAAGAGAGAAGTGAAGAGAAAATAGAAGAGAAAGAGAGGTAAGAGAAGAGAAGAGATGGGGAGGAGTGAGAGAATGAAAAGAAGAGAGGGGGAAGAGAGAGAGAGAGAGAGAGAGAGAGAGAGAGAGAGAAGAAGAGAGACGAAGATGGCAGGAAAGAACAGGTTCTAGCCAATTATACATAATACAGAAACATCCTACGGAAAATATGTAGTTAAAATAGTCGTATGTTTTTCCATCAACTACTGATTAAATCGAAAAGAGATTGAATAAACCATATGGAAATAGGCAGGGAACACGAAGCGCTAAGTTTAGAATGCGACGAAGTGCTGAATATCGGGGTGTGTCAAAAAAAGAGGCAACGTCAGAAAGAAAAAAACCGTTAGGGGTGAAGAGCAGTGATGGACGGTGGGGATTATATGAAAATCCGTTCTACAACGAAGTTGGCGAGTAACAACGGAACGCGGTAGTCTGTGGCTGCGGGGGGTGACGGTATATGGAGTGAGATGACAGCAGTCACGAGGCGTCGCGATGGATTTGCTGAGACGGCGGGGCGGCGACAGGACTGGAAGCTATACGATTGCTCCCCAGGCAGCGTAGAGCAGGATTCCGGAACAATGCATTAGAAGCATCGATTTGGGAGATACGCTAACCATACGTTTCAGAGGCTTGTGGCAGGCGTTGCCTGACGATCTGACAGCAAGCCATGAGAGAGGGGGCGGGTGGCTGGTTTCAGTGTGGGGGCAGTGCTCCGGTGGCGATCAAGTGTTGCTGTTTTGATCACGTAACCAATGACTATTCACTGATTCACTGTCTAATCGATCCGGTTTTTATGTGGCGCATGGTATAAATCAATGTAGCTAGACCCGGGCGAAGATCCCACAGTTCGTAAATAATTGTTTAAAATACGAAAATGCTTCATAGTAGAATGCAACATTGCTGGGGCAGTTCCTAAACAGTGCGTTACAAGTACAAACAGAGATATACTGTGCGAGGGAAGCAATTGTAATATTGCTAAATGTTGATAATAAATTGCACATAGAACCCTTTGTGCCATCCCATAGTCCCTTTAATTTTATAGTGAAAGATTATTTTTCTCTTATAACGGTTATTTCTTCAATTAATTTTACAGGATGTGTTTACTTCAAAGTTAGGGAGGTCTTGGGTTCGAGTACCGACTGTAGCGGATTCGCTACAGCACTTTCGGCACTAACTAGATACCTAGGTCGAATTCAGTCGCTGTCTGGAGGAGAAATATAGCGTGCTGCTTTGATCGATAGTTTTTCATAGTTTCTCTGCTCAATACCAGGCGAATATTCGAGCAGTACCCTAAGAAACTGACCAGGGACCCCGCCCGATCCGTTCTTTTGCGTGTACTATTCCCTCCTCTTATACCCACTGGCTTAGGTGGCTCAAGGCATCAATTGATGTCACTGTTGTGACTGACCGGGATTGAGTCCCGACGGTGGCAGGATTTTCGACATTAGCTTGTCAGCTAGGTCGAATTTAGGCGCTGTCTGGATAATTCTAGCGGTCGGCAGCTCTGATCAGTAATTTCCTGTGGTTTCTCCAATCACCAGGCGAATGCCGATGCAGTACCATAACAAACACAGGGACAAATTTTGGAGGAAATTGGATTGAGACGGGAATAAATAAGGAAGGAGAACTGAGTAAATCAAAATGTCCAATGTAAACGAGAACAATAATCAAGTAATACATGATAGAGATGCCCAAAAGCTCAGATGAACGCTACAGAATAACGATAATCTCACAGGAAAATAGTGAGGAGAAAGAGCTTCTGGATAGAGACGAGAATCATTTGCGTCATTACAGTGCTTCTTGTGATCCTTTAGTTGCTGTAACGGAAGGAAAAGAACGTTCAGATTAGTTTTCATAAATATTTTTTATAACATTGTCAGACTGTTTTTGGCCTATTTTATTGACATAAAAATTTAGTATTTTGTTTGGAAGATTTACATCAAAATAATAATATATGTACGGAAATTTCCAAAATGTATTTTATGTTAATCTGCTATCCAAAATGCTGATTTTTTCTAACTATAAAATAAAGGTCAAATATAGTCTGAAAAAGTTGTTACACCTACAGACAGAAAGGAAATTAACTTAATTTTTAATAACTACCTTCATTGTAGTGATATCTAAAGCATTAAGTGTTTTAGACATTAAGGCTTTATAGTAATTGCGGAAGACAAAGAAAAATGACAACAAAGTAGCAAATGAATCACCCGATTTACAGATATTATAAAATTCCTTACAATTTCCAATTCAAAAAAGCGTACAATTCTAATTTTCTATTGAGCAAACATCGTTACATGTTCTCATTCATAACACATCGCGCCTGAAAGCCATTGTGTGAAACCGCAAGCTCGTAAAAGTCATTCAAAATTCGTTTGGGAGCGCAAGTGTATTGCACTTTTTATGATCATTTACGTGCTCGCCGATTTGCCCAGCCCATAGTGGGCGGCTCCGAGCTCATTCGCCGTTCACTTCATATTCGGATCGCCCTCGGCGACTAGCCGCGCGGCGGCGGCAGCAGCTGGCAGGCGGCGTAAGCCGCATATTGAAAACGCGCCCAGGGGACCTCGGCGACACGCGGACGCGAACGTGGCAGCGCGAGCCGCCGCCCAGCTGCGGGCGCCCTGCTGTTGTGGCGGTCTCCCACCTTTGCACTAATGACCTGCTCTCTCTTCGCAGATTACGTGCTTCCCATTTTCGCTCTTTTTGTGTTCCATCTATCGTTTCCCAAGCCGCGCCTCTCTTCCCCACCCGCACCTCTCTTCCACCCGCATCATCTCTTCCCACCCGCACGTCTTTTCCCCTGCACGTCTCACATCTCTTCCCACCCGCACTCTCTTCCCCCCACGCTCTCTTCCCCACCCCTACACATCTCTTCCCCACCCCGCACTCTCTTCCCCCCACGTCTCTTCCACATCTCTTCCCACTCCGCACATCTCTTCCCCACCCCCAAATTTCTTCCCACCCCGCCTCTCTTCCCACTTCGCATCTCTTCCCCTTTGCACCTCTATTGCCACTAGTTTATTTATTCGATTTAAAAAAAACTATCTTACTGAAACTTGATTTTTTTATAAAACGCAAGAAGGTGTTTGAAAGAGGACATATTGGGTCATTTTTTCTTTCCTTATTTCAGTTTCTTGATTGTCAATGTAAACGAAGCATATTCATTCATTCAATGATTAGATTATTTACCCAGTTCCCAATGCTTTGTCTTCGTGTCTGGATCAATCTCTTCGTGATAGTATCGACATCCAATATCTTATAACCTGTCGAACGCCTTCATGGACGTGTTAATAAACTTTCTTATGGATGCAGAAATTTCCATATTTTTCAGAAAATCCATCAAGCTCTGCAAGGCAGGGCGAAATGGCTTTCGGAGGTGCAAGTAATATGCTGGCATTTATAGGAAGTCCCTTTTCGCCGTATCTTTGTAGACGCCTCGACTTGAGAAAGCAAATATCCGTTCAATGGGCACAATCTGTAAGAATAGGACAAAACTTACCTCGTTTCGAAGTTATACGAGGCACGTCGACTCGTTCGGATGCGCTCCAGTACGACCTGGCGTGATGGAAGCACAAAAAATCGAAAAGTCACTCTTCTCGAGTAGTCGTCAGCAGGACGAGTGTATGGAAACGATGTTTTATGAGAGGCGAATCTCTTCTCGTCTGTGTTGCCCTGAGACCTGCTGTAGAGCAAGACGCGCGTTGAATGTTTACTCAGATTTTTTTTAACGTGGCGCCTCAAGGCCACGAGCGGAACAAAGGGGGGACATTATCATCCAATCAGGGTTTCGTTACGATATAAATTTTGGTTGGAGCTACCGATTGGATGGCAATGTGCACCTCTTTTTCCCAACTCGTGACCTTGAGGTGCCATGTTAAATCAAATACAAACGTGATGCTTGCAACGTGCCATCTTCCTCCTGTCGACTCACGCCATGCCAGTAGACGTTAAGCATCCTCCCACTTCTTATTTAGCCGTTCTCTCAACTCTCCGCCAATTCATCACGTATTAGGTACCTTCTCGTCTCTTAATTTACCTCTACTGCGCCCCTTTTTTGCAAATTTTCATTGCGTCATTCGAATCCGTTACTGCAGACGCCATCGTAACTTTGGCTTGATCGCTGTTTCTGCTATCACCGTCATTCTCTCCGACATCATCGTCCTTGTCGACCTTGCTGTTCTGCCACTTTCGCCGCCATCATTTTTTTTACCGTCCTCACCATCCTTACAGGCCTTACTGACCATCGCTGGCTCTACCGTTCTTATTTTTATCCTCCACAGTTCTCATATATTTCACCATCTCAGCTCTCGTCATTTTTTCTTCACAAAAAACTTTGCAAAATTACCTCGTATATTTTTTCGAAACCTAGTTTTTCATCATAGTCCTTTTCTGATCCACACAATCTCTCTGAAATTGCTCTTTTGAATTATTTCTGATGCTCGAAAGAACTTCCATCTCTAGACAGTTGTCGTAGGCTTCCGCGGCCGAGTCATTGAATTATTCGCTGTTCCGGGATTAGCCGCGTCATGGTCGATGGAGCTGACGAAGATGTCAGCTCTAAGATAGCCTGAAGAGACAACAAGATGGACGAAACGTTAGCTCCATCGACCATGACGCAACTAATCCCGGACAGCCAAAGAATCTAGACCAGGTGTCCAACGGTTCGGTATAGACTCCTGGAGTCGTTGAAATTTTAAAGGGTGGGTTATGATCGAAGGATCGATTAGGATCAATAGCGAATATAAACCGGCACATAATCAATATAATCAAGGTCTCATTAATTACAAGAAAATTAACTTTATTGTTTTCTGATATAAAGCAAAAACATACAATAATAAATTACAAATTATCTCTCTTTTCGAATCAGCATTCATCATAAGGAGATAGGATGCTCAGAATACTAAAAAATACAAGTATCCATCACACGATTCCTATCACGCAAGAAAGTATTCTCCACTAGACCCACTGGATTAGTCTTATGGCCAGTTCATAAAATCACTTAACATTGTGCTTAAAAATGGAAAGAAACTTAGCTACTCACAAGAAAACCTCTTCGATTAGGAAAATCGAGATATTTACAAGAATATTTGTGAACGATATAGTTACGTTCAAATCATTTATGGGCACTTTTGTGTTGATTGGATGCTGTATATTTAGCGAAAATGTCAGGGGTCTATAGCAGGCAGTTCTCTCTTAAAAGCGGTCGATAAAAGGAAAGGTTGAATCTCTGCTCTAGACTTATCGAGCAGATTCCGTCCTCGCTTTCCCGGCTCATAAATTGACCTTAACCTTCGAATCGCATACCACTTTCTCGCCTTTTCTAAATCCTCCTTTCCCATTTTTCTTCCTGTTCAATTTCGTCTTCACGACTACACCCGACCTGTCCACCAAAATCAACGACTTCCGGCGTGGCATTACTTGAATACAGGTTACATGGCCCATGCGCTCTCTTCAGTGCGCGTACACTACAAGCACGCGGCAGTGGGAAGAATGGAGTCAACGGATGGAGTTGGGGAGCCAATCGAAGAAAATATGCGTAGAAATGACTTCTTGACACAGTGAAAGAAGCTGCGTTATTATATGGCAGAGAATATGTTGTCCATACAGGCGATGACAGTGGAAAGGGCCAAATAGGTCAATAAGTCCCAAGGAACCTATCTCTGTTATTGTTGTTATTGTTGTTATTATTATTATTATTATTATTATTATTATTATTATTATTATTTGTTTTTTGTGCTACATTATTCACATTAAATATATTCCTGGTTCTATAAATTGAATATTTTATTTCAGAAGATGAGCCGTTCAGAACTTATTGAGTACATGAATAAAATATAGAAATTCCTCTCTTTCAAGATCATGAACAAATAAATTTAAAATATCACTAAGCCTAAATTGATCTAAGGACTTTTCCATCTGGATTTACATATGAGAGGATAGTAATCGTCTCGAAATCGTATGCAGGCGACACGGAATGTGCAAATGCCAATTAAAAATAACTTTATTTATTTTTATCGAAATTTACCACGCACTCGTTGAGCCCCTTCATTTAAGCTTCTCCTACCCACAAATTCAGCTGACCTGCGGAAACGCAGAAGTTCGTTGACAAAGAGGAGACGAAGGCTGCGGGAAGAGGAACAGGCGAACAGGCTTTACGGAAGCGAAGATGCATCGAGCGCGCGTAGGGAGCTCGTAAAGTGCGGTGAGCGAAGCCGCCCCGTCCTCGCGCATCCCTGTCCCTGCCCCCGCCACCAATCCTCTGGGATGCGGCCGCCATGCCACCGCCATCGCCATCACCCCAGACACCGTCCCCACTGTCCCTTGCCCTCTGCCCTCGCGCCACATATCTTCTTCCACTGCCAGATGTGTTGTCGCCGTCCGTATTGTCTCTGCCGCTTGTTCTACCACCCGAACCTGCTCTGCACGTTCACGGATCTGCTATGCCCCCGCACCAACCATTGCATCTGCTATTGCCAGTCAGCAGTACTATCACGTACATAGTTACCGTTACCATCACCATCACCGTCACCGTCACCATCACCGTCACCATCACCGTCACCACCATCACCATCACCGTCACCACCATCACCGTCACCGTCACCACCATCACCGTCACCACAGCCGTCACCAACAGCGTCACCAACAGCGTCACGCAACAGCGTCACCAACAGCGTCACCAACAGCGTCACCAACAGCGTCACCAACAGCGTCACCAACAGCGTCACCAACACGCCGCGTCCGCAACATACTAACCGTCACCACCTCTCACCCCGCCTCACTGGGTCGCAGTGGCCCTGCCAGGGTTAACGCGGGCTTACGAGTCCACAGCCGCCTCTACTTCACACGCGCCCTCACTCTCCGTTTGTGCGCTCGGTCGTCGCTAGTTCGTGGTTGAGATTTGGATGCGCAATTCAGGATCTGCGTGAATGGAATATTTTACCAGGTTCGGAGATCGGCTCGATGTGTTAATGGTCTTCTCACAAATAGTTTCAAAATCATTGAATTTTGAGGAATGCTCTCAGAATGGTCCAGTCAGTACCATGTCAACTTCTACTTGAGATAGAATGAACAGTACTTATTTATCACTAATATATATTTACATTTAATATACAACACTCAATACCAATCTCGATTTGAATCATACGAACTCCTCTTCCTCCATTCACCGGAATAGATATAACGGAATGTTTTGTGTGTGTTCTTCTTTCTAAAACTAAATTTTTCTATTAAAATTATTATTTACTTTCTGTCTGTACATTTTTCAACTTAGTCAGACTGTATTTCGTTCAGGATTGTTGGTTGTTTATACCCAATAGATGCAGAGAAAACGTGGTGGGTGTTCTTGCTTCCACCATCCTCCCCGCCAAGCAACGTGCAAATTCATAAAACGCGTGTTGTATCTGCAAGCTTTGATTTTAGGAAGATATTGTAAATCATAATATTGTTTCTCATTGCAGTTTTAGAAGTATACTGGTAGACTTCAGACGTCAACGTCTGATAGCAGCAGCTAAACTATTGGCATTGATCACTCTTGAATCTGTGATGTAAAGCTAGGCGAAAAATGACGAGAAAAGTAATTGTTTCGCAAATATATTACAGTTTATGGTTGTAAATCATAGTCGTATTTAAATAAATTAGTACAAACGTTTCATGGACATTTGTTCTGTAAATTCAGAGAGTTACCGCCTTGTAAAACAACGCATTTCGTTTTGTATTAGTATAGATTTAAAGTTTCGTTAACTCTGGGTGATATAAAATCGATCTAGCTATATTCAATAGAGTTGGTATATTGATTCTTATTATTTAATGTAAAACCTATCAGCGTATATTGTTTTACTGTGGTTGTTTCTGTTGTATGTATTTTGAATACTTTTAGCATATAATTTCATTAAAATCTCTGAAATTCAGAAAATTTGCAAAAGTTGAAATTTATTTCGGACCTCTGTTACACCTTCAGTACTAATGTCGTATTTCCTGCCAAACGCAATGTATTCTTCAAATTTAGCTTTGCAATAGTTACATTTTTCAAAGCTTTATTAAATATATAACTGGAAGTTTCCGTCATGTTTTCGCTCAATGTGGACGACAATGAACTAAACATATAGCTAAAATACGGTTGGTAGTACCCAAACAACCTTTCAATCTTCAACAATTTTCCTAGAGAAGAAAAAGTTTCTGTATGCCCTTCAATCTCACCGGTTCTTTTTGGTCTTTTACGATCGCATAATTTAATTTCAGAACGACATTTCGAAAGTTACTCCTAATATTCTTGTAGATTTATTTGAAATGAAAAACAATTTATTTCATGTTGTGAATTGAGAAGAATTCTAATCCAATATTCCAGAAATTAAATGAATATTGAGGTACAAAAATTTAGAGAGCGTTTTCTCCTTTCTCAATGTTTCCATCGATCGGTTATAAATTACTGTGTTCTCCATTGCACGAATAAAAGATAGGACGATTGTTTTCAGAAATGGACTGGGTTATTAATTGGTGCATGCTATTTTTTTTTGAAATATTTTATAGTGAGAAAAAACATTATTGTGATTTATTTAAAAAAGTAGTAATTAATCAACTCCTTCATTCTATCATTAAGAATGCTTCATTATTTTCTGAGCAGCAAATAGCTAATTTATGTCTGTGCATTGCGTGCTATTCTGATGAATGGGTGAAATGTTGAATATCGCCGCCGTCAAATAGCTATGGAACGATCTCTCGTGACAGGAGTGGTGGCACGCTGTTTGATGGGGCGAGACCAAATAATCCATCGCAATGCCCTCCGCAGGTCGCGTAACACCAATCCGCAGGCGAGAGCATCATCGATACCAACGCAGCCGTGACGGACGGCGCATGGTGCAGGGTGTACTGTTCTAGCCCGCAGCTCCTCGGGTTTCAACTGTTCGCTCACACGCTGGAGAGGGGTCTGGTGATTATGAACGCCAGGTGTCGAAGTGTGAGAACATAGTAATTGTAGATTGACAAGTAGCCGACGAGCAAATGACATACGAGGTGATTTCGGACGGGTGTGGTTTCGAGTGTGTAGTAAATTCAATGATGTATGGTCAAATCAAATGCAGGTTTACCTCTTTTATGTTACTAAATTGAAATGCGCGCGTAAATTGCAAGAAAACTATGCAGTCACGAGCCGTTTGAGGGGCGCGTAAAGTTTCGTTAGATTCCCCGGAATTCAGAAAAAATGCAAAAACAATGAAACGGTTTGATTGTGACTGAAAAATACAAATATTGTATTTGTTATTCTCATAGTGCGCGTAACTGAATTATTATAATCAGTGCGTCATGCTTACGACACAGATGAGGTCATGCAGGCTCAAGGAAAAGAACGACCGCTCTTAATTTTTGTTATTCACGTGTTGAGATTTAGAACCGCAGATTGTAAAAAGACTGTCGAATTGAATGTTATTACAGTATTAATGAAGACTATTTTTGTGAAAATGTTTTATTTATTTTAGTATTTTGTTTGATGTCTTTGAGCAGTGTGCGTGTTACAGTGAGCGTGAGTACTAAATTTGCAAGGTAATGGGAGAGACGAACGAATAGAAAGAATAAGAGCGTGTGTAATGTGCGTTTTAAAGATGCAATAAGAAAGCAAAGTAGAAGCACTGTAAGTGCTTCCCCAGTTAGTCCGACCAGAGTGTATCAGATGCCCCTCAACTAACAACACGGGAAGGAAGGGAACGAAAGTGACAGGTGACGTGGTTGAAGAAGCGTGACGGGAAAATGATGGCGTCAGCGGGCGCGGAGGACTGGAACACACAGGAAGCGGCGAGAACCGAGCGGTCCTCAATTTACAAATTTGCGTAGCTGAAACCCCAGCAGGGCGCGGAGCCGGCGATCGGCTCGCGGCAGACTATCCAAATCGCATCTCCATACATTTCCAGCATTTAGCGGCGACGGAGCAGCGGCGAGCGGACGATGGCGAGGTCAGCGGCGGTGTGCAGGCAGCAGGCGGCGCGGAGAGCGCAGCAGGGGCGGCAGCAGGGGCGCAGCGGGACGCCGAGGGTAGCGGCGGGGCGGCAGCAGGGGCGGCAGCAGGGGCGGCAGGGGCGGCGGCGGGGCGGCAGCGGGCGCGGCAGGGGGCAGAGGCGGGGCAGCGGCGGGGGCGCAGCGGGGCAGCGGCGGGGCGGCAGAGGCGGCGGCGGGCGGGTGGGGCAGCAGCGGGGTGCGAGGTGGGGGCAGGGGGGGAAGGGCGGGGCAGGGACGGCGGCGGCGTCGGCGCGGCGGTCGGCGGTGGGGCGCGGGGAGCAGCTGTGGGCGGCGAGGGCAGCGGTTTACGGCGGGGGCGGTGGGGGAGGCAGGGGCGGTGGGGGCGGCGGGGCTGCGGCGGTAGGGCGGCGGTCGCGCCGGGCTGGGCAGGTTGCTCGGCGTCGACGCCCGCTGCGAACGGTCGAGGATCGTCGTTTACGCGTCTCCAGGGCCAGTTCGGGCGAGCTGTCGTTCCCTGAGGTGTGCTCGGTTATACGCGCCTCCGACAGGTGGGAGGGAGAGCAGGTCACCGTCATAGTGTTCGTCGGTTAATCTTGCTCCTGTTGCATTCTCGGTTTTGTTTCTTTGATGTTTGAGGGAAGAGTAATATGAATTGCAGGTAATCTGTGTTTATAAAGAGAAAACTCATTTATATATGTAATTTTTAAAAATGTTACGTTTTTCGTAACGACTTTTCTATTTTTGTAGTGTAATCGTCCATTAGGTAGTAAGTCATCGTCAGTCGTAGATAATCATTGCCGTTTATCTCTTCGGTCAGGAGCTCGACGCCATTAGAACTTCGGGGAATCCCCACTGTCATCAACCAGGAACCACCTACAGCGGTGTCTCGAGGTTCTTAACTTTTATGACTTCATGGAGCGTAGTTCAGCAATTTGGCTACCACCGGTGGCAATAATTATATTGTTTAAAGCAAATTAGTTCATCACTTATTCATTTTTAGACTACCGGTATGCAAGAATCTCAGGGTTTAAGAAACTAGGGTGTACAAAATTACCGTACCGAAGTGCAGTGCAGTGCAGTACAGTGCAGTGCAGTGCAGTGCAGTGTAGTACAACTGTTACTGTACTTTGTTCACCGAATAAGAAAATAATAAAATATTGGTTATATAAAACCGGTTCAAGACCGGTTGACGCCGAAATAATTTTCTAAATTAGTAATTTTTTAAGGGATCACACTCACAAAACCGATTTTTTCAAACACCAGGTTTGCATTAATGACGAGCTGTAATTCATACACTTTTCCAAATTAGTTTGAAACGCCTTGGAATGCAGGGAGACATGCATTATATTTTCATGGCGGTTTAAATACATCAACATTAAATACTTGAACTCCCCCCTCAGCAAAGCTCAATTAAATATGAAAAATTGTGCAAATAACAACATTGCTTTTCATCTCTAAATGTTTTAAATGCAAACAAAATGAAATTCTATTGCGCTGATTATCATTTTACTATTTCTTCATATAATGCGTCAGTTATGAGGTAACGTTTGAAATAGCGACAGGAATAATGAAAGTTTATCTTAGCTCATAAAAGTCGGAAATTAAACTACGGTCTTCATCTTACTTTATGTTTTTTATGTGCTGGAAGATAAGATAACAGCAAAATTTTAATAATAAGACAGACGAAAACAAGTATTCTAAAGTGAAGTTTCTCATTGTTTATGTTTACTATCTCAAAGTTATATAATATGGATTGGTAAGATGTATACCTTGCCCCAAATTACATTTTCTGTAAACAACTGCAACTGTTTTGCTGACGACTTAATTCTGCTGCAGAAAGCCCTCTTCAAAATTAAAACTAATATTATTGTAATGCACACAACCCATAAGAATTTTACTAACTACGAAAAAATAGAATCGTTAAATCAGACAACTTTATTTTTAATACACAACAAACGTATCCAATACCAAAAAGATAGTTACTGGTGATTTGTATTTATTGATGTGAAATGATTACTGATAAACTAATAATCAATTATGATTAATGAAACTGATCTTTACTGTATTTAGTGAATGATTTAGTTGTTAATTTAAAAAAGTTAAAACACTAGCAAACGCAACATACTTAAAAAAAAGTAATGAAATCATAACGAACAAAAATACTAAAATTTACCTCCTAGCAACAGCAAGGCAATTTAACGATTGTTCTCCAAACTTTCAAATGAGCTCTAGACCTCTACATGTGTCAAGAGCTTCAAAATCATACTAACTAGTATTCTGCTTTTCATATCTACCATATTTGGTGTTTGCCCTTGCCTACTATGTCACAACTTTTCAACTCCACGAGGTGAAACTAGTACCCTTTAGACAGCACTACTTTCTCGCGATATTGTTAAAGGCCGTAATATCGACATTACGCGAAAAATGCTCAAATTTTCGAAAAATTTGCATGACCTTTATCAGAATATATCTTTAAGGAACAGATTGAACCAAAGGAAAAAATCTCTATTCTTTAAAATTTTTAGTTGTAGGAAGACTCCGAAAAATTTTAGGCATTTGAAATTTTCGAAAAATCACGGTTTTCAAGTAACATGATACTTGCGCCGTTCTCTTAAAAGTACTTCACACTATCGATTGTCGAACATTAATTTTGGAGAAAATCGGCTGAACTGTTTAGCCGCTGGCGTTGTTACAGAGAGACGGACGGACACACGTTTTGACGTCAATCGATTTTTTGGTATCAAGGACCCACTAAACATGGATTTTGGCTACAGCACGTGAGAGAGGATTTTTTTCTAAATTTCGTAACTGTATTTATCTACTTTTTCGTTACCAAGGCATGGCAATAAAATTTTCTGCCGAAAATACGCCGCTTTTTCCAGCAACACTGCATAATGTCTGTTATTAAGAAGTACCTTCTTAAAGGTGAGACAGTAAAACTCATGCCTAGGCCATTTGAAACCACAATTTTTGTGCAAACCAAGAGGAAATCGCATTATAAGTAGGCCTACTGATAACATTTTTTTAAATAACTAGAATGAAAATGCATTGTACACGTAACTTAAGCACCTCTTGTTAAACTATTGAAGTCCTTGCCATGCAGTTTTGAATGAGTGCATGAGAAATTGGGGCTCAATGATGTATGTATTCGATTCCATTTTATCACCTGTATTTTGAGATATGAGTAACTTTTTTAAAATTTTAATTTTTGCGACTCGTATTTAACGGATTTTGAATTAACAGTCCACCACTCGAGGGCGCGCAGCTTCTCTCCCGTAACGAGCACTCGAGGCGTTACAATATGCGTTAAACACGAGTCGCAAAAAATCAACATTATTCAAGAAAATGCTTATCTAACGCACAATCATATGTATATCATTGAATTCGTCTTTTTACGCTCGCCATGATAGACTAAAAAAGTTAGCTAAAGACTAAAAAAGACTGCTAAAGTTAGGCGACTCACCCTGTGTAATAAAAATGACTAAATAACGCGTTTAAACGTTCTTAAATTGAAGATGACATTATCCCGAACATAATGAAATCAAAACATTGAATACTTCATATTTATCCCTTGTCCCATTCTAATTCTAATAATCGAGGAGTCGCTGCAAAATGATGCATAGATTTCCGCAATGAAAATAATTTTAAAAAATACTTTGAGTTTAGGACAATTATTTTTGAAACTTTATAAACACGTAAAAAAGAATTTCAAACCTTCCGTAAATATCTAGTTATTTATTTTATTCATTAAAACCACTCTGCTCTGTCAGCTGAAACACTGCTTTGGGCTGGCGCTGCGTTTACGATTACATCCCCTCCTGAACGGGCGCGGAGGCATTAACTGCAGGCAGGCGGCGCATCTTGCGCTAACCCAGTTCCGTTCTTCCGCGCGAGCGCTGAACCAAAACGAGTTTACGCGACGCGACGCGACGCGACGCGACGCGCGGCCCGAGGCGAACAAGCGACGCGACGCCGCCTCTCACCCATCACGTCCTTCCTTTCGACGGCGGCCGGGGCTTCCCCCCGCCTGCCTTCGCGCTGGCGTTCACAGGGCCGGCTTCTGCAACGGGCAGAACGAGCCTTTAGTGTTATCTGGAAGAACGATTCTTCTTTCTTCTTCTTTGTTTCTTCATTCTTTCTTTCTTCTTTCTTTCTTCTTTCTTCTTTCTTTCTCTTTCTTTCTTCTTTCTCTTTTTTTTCTGCTTCTTATTTATTCTGCTTTCGTCTGCTTTCTTCTGTTTTCTTCTGCTTTCTTTCTTCTTTCTTCTTCTTTGTTTCTTCATTCTTTCTTTCTTTCTTTCTTCTTTCTTTCTGTCTTTCTTCTTTCTTTCCTCTTTCTTTCTTCTTTCTGCTTCTTTTTTCTGCTTCTTATTTATTCTGCTTTCGTCTGCTTTCTTCTGTTTTCTTCTGCTTTCTCTCTTTACCTCTTTCCCGTTTTCTTTGCTTTCGTCTCTTTCTTCTGTTTTCTTTTGCTTTCTCACTTTTTTCTGCTTTCTTTTGCTTTCTTTGCTTTCTTCTGCTTTCTTCTGCTTTCTTCTGTTTCTTCTTTCTACTTTCTTCTTTTTTCTTCTCCTTTCTCTCTTTCTTTTTTTTCTTTTTTCTCTTCTTTCTTCCTTCCTCCATTCTTCCCCCTCCTTCTTCCTCCTTCCTCCACTTCTTTCCTATTCTTCTTCCTCCACCCCTTCTTCCTCCACCTTCTTCCCCCACCTTCTTTTCCTCCACCTTCTTCTTCTTCTTCTTCTTCCTCCACCCTTCTTTCTTCTTCTTCTTTCCCCCACCTTCTTCTTCTTATTCCACCTTGTTCTTCTTCCTCCCCCTTCTTCTTCTTCCACCTTCTTCCTTCACCTTCTTCTTCTTACCTTCTTCTTCCTCCATCTTCTTGTGGTGAAGCAACTAGTACTGTACTGAACTATCTGATATGTTCTGCCTTTGTATCTATATTGCGTCGGGGAAATGGCGTTGGCCGTGCTAGTATCCCAAAGCCAAGTTACGTGTTCCCGTCCTGAATCCGTTCCAAACACAGTCTCAAACATTTCAGCTCAAGATTCCCAAATGGCTACTTCTCAAGGGAGATGTGTGCGTATATAGGTCCGTGAATATAGGTATGTCTAATCTGAAACCAGTATAAAGATTTTTTCTTGAGGCAGTGACGTTTTTTGTCGCTGCAGAGTATTGATTTCAAAAAGAAATCTCAAATGAAGTCTAGAACGTCTTGGCCATTAAAGGGATGCGAACTACTGTATCGTGGCCCGGGAAGCAACAAGTTTATATTTGCATTAACATATAATTGCATTGTAATAATACATGAAACCACAATTTAAAAGTGGATGTGTGTGGGTGTGGTGGTGCTATCACTAGCGTTTCAACGCCCCGACTGCGGGTTCATCCCCGGGTGAAATGAATAGATTTTTGGGAAAGGGGGAAAAATATACAGTGGCCACAACATGAGAAAGATCTGTGGACAAGTGACAGGCAAAATTAAAGCCTTAGATAATTACCGTGTTAATGATATTCTATATTATCTTAATCTCAAATAATTTATCAACCAAGTCGGCAAATGTGGCAGACAAAATTTTCAGGTAACTCTGGGGGCCTATTAACATTTTTTAAAATTTTGCCCATGATCGTGATGGGCAAGTATATCAATCTCCAGGTTTCAGGGCATTACAAATAACTTTATCACTTAATTTCTGTTAATACAATTTTATGGCTAAGAAACAAAACACTCGTTTTCTTTGTCGGATGGATTTGGATAACAATAGGTAATGTTTGGTGACAAGTTGACTTTGTTGGGCGGCGTCGACTCAGGAAATGTTGCTTATTGGTGGAGAACAGTGGACTCATTTCAATAATATGATGAGAGGCAATGTCGATTTCTTCTGAGGGTTTAAATTTTAAATTTTTAGACTATTATAAAAAATAAAAATTT
>CAXIVR010000002.1:213500846-213527505 GCA_964035755.1 Teleogryllus oceanicus | reverse complement strand
CTACGCATTACGCGCGCACGTTCAATTTACGGGTTATTTTAACCTGTCAGTACCTTATTAGTTTTCAATTAAAATAATACTCACGTATAATTAGAAATTTCATCTTTTAAGTGCTTTTCATACATGATTTTATTTTTTAATTGTTCAAACAATTATTAAAAAATAATCAAAACAACAGTAGCATTATTCTTATAAATTTGTGCTTCCTTACAGCATTGTTTCTTAATCTATTTTAAATCAGTATTCCTTCTAGACCTCCTGCAAAAAACGAACGACCCAGTCCTTAAGTCTAGTACAATGACAGAGAAAGGGCGTAGGAGAGCCACTGGCCTCAGATTTCACAGAGGGCGACTTATGAATGTAGTTTATAATTAAAAAGGTTCAAAGAGGGACTGAAGTCTCCCGGCCCCTCGGCCACAGCCTTGGCTAGAATTTTTAGCGAGTTTTGAAAACTTTGTAATAACCAGCAGGGAAACCCTCGTGGATATGAAAGGCTAAAGCAAACACTTTCTCTTGCGGCATTCCATCGAGGGTGGAGAAGTGAGACGGGGTCGAGGGAAGGAGGAGAGTTATGGCTGAAGAGGCGATCACGTTGAGGTGACTACAGCGATGGAGCGTTAAAGACAACGGAACACGGGCTTCGGCAACGTGCCGATTGACGTATAGAAGCTCAAGAGAGTAACCAGCTTCAAAATTGATGGAATTTCTTAATGTACAGAGGTGTGCAAACTATTAGACTAAATATTATATTCCAGTAAATTCAAGACCAGTATTTAGAACTGATTAAAAATTATTTGGTGCCACAATTAAAAAGGCTGGTTTGGATTAAGTGTGATTATGTATGACCACGCGCGGTGTCAGTGGGGAAGAAAGAGGAGATATTGAAAATCTGTGCTGCCCTAGCCAGCTAACAGTAGAGACATGAACCCAATTGAAAATATTTGGGCAACAGTTAAAAAGAAGCTAAAGATAATAACACGTGAAGGTCTTGCGGTCAAATTGAAGTAAATTTGTCAAAACGATCCAGACATCAAAATGTAGGTTATGACACTAACAAAAATGCCAGAGAGGATCAGAATGCTCATAAATAAGAAAGGAGTGTTCACTAAATATTAAAAATAATTCCTATGTAATATAAATCATAGAATGTGAAAATAAATTCATAAATTCAAACGCCACGTCTTTAGTCTAATGATTTGCATACATACGTACGTAATTGAGTCTTTGTGTGCACCGTGGCCTGCAGGTCGCCTCCTTTCTTCGCTGTGCTTCTTTGTAACGGGCCGCCTTCTCAATGCGGTTTTACACTACTGGGCGATCTGGTAAATAACTGATAACCACAATAAACGGTTTTTTCAATTTTAGTTTTCTTTAAAGTATGTCAAATCATGCAAACGACCATATACTTAATTATTACCAATTCGACTGAATCTACGATTTGCCTTTTCCTCTTTACGACAGAGAATACGTACAGCGCTTTCATTTCTTTTATTCCCACATTCTTATTACCAGATAACACATTTTGAGATTTTTTGTGACACTGACTACTTCCAGAAAACTTTTTACAAGAACCAAGGAACGTATCTTTGGCTGAGAATTAACAGAATGAGAGTGGCAAGAAGTGGGTAGGAAGGGTGTGGGGTCTTGTCTTGAGTGAGAATTTCGAAGCAGGAATGAAACATTCAAGTAAGCGGGATATGTACGGTGAATATTCGTAAGGCAATAATGATACCACAAACGAGTAAGCTCAAAAAGGATGGAAACACTAATTATTTTCTTAAACCATCAACGTACGGAACAAAAAATGTCGTACGTGGTATGGGGTTCAGGAACATAAAATCTGCAGTCGATCTTGGAAGCTGACATATCGCTGTCGAAGAAACGAAATTAGTTAACAGACCTTCCTCAGAGTCTTGAAACATAGGATTGGTACGTCGGGCGAGCAGAGGGAGTTGGCCCAAATTTTAACCGAATGAATTGACGCGATCCAGTCATTCTCGAAGGCAGCCGTTTCTCTCACGAAGAAACTACATTAGTGAACAGACCTTGCTCAGAGTCCTGAAAACATAGAATCGGTACTTCAGGTGAGCAGTGAGAGTGAGTTGGTGTGATGCAGTCAATCTCGGAAAGAGCCGTAACTCTGACGAAGAAACGAAATCAGTTAAAGAGACCTTGCTCAGAGTCATGAAAACACATCGGTACGTCGGGCGAACAGTGAGAGTGACTTGGCGCGATGCCAGAGCACTACGCTGGCCATATGAAATCTGTCCCCGACAGAGCAACGCGAGCGAGGGGCAGGGCGCATGCAGAGCTCGTGGGCGGAGAAAGACACTGACAAGGCGCGGCAGCTGCGGGAAAAGAAGAAAACGGAACCGAAACTCCGCCGCGAGTTCTTGGATGGCTGCTAAACAACTTTTTGTCCCACTTAACTCATTCAGCAACAGGGCAAGAAGTGTTTTTTCTAGCGGCAAGGACAAGATCTTGGGTAAGTAAACCATGCAAAGTGCACGGAGATTTACTTCATTGGTTTCTGGGTACCACAACAAGCGTATTTCAGAAAATAGCTGTTAAAACTTAGGACTTCTCTGAAAACCGTATGATCTGAGATCCTCTTCAAAATATCAAGGATGAATAAATGGTAAATATCACTGTTAATTTTGTGGAAGACTATATCGTAGTTCTGTTCTTATCAATTCATCCACGTAAGTATATAATGATGTATTCTTCAATTTAAAGAATACGTGAAATACGTATCACTAATTAACCGAAGCAAGATATGAACTATACATGAGTTGTGCACAGGAATATTCCTGATATGACTACGTAATCAATGAGAGCTTCCTTTATAGAAATATAGTGTGACATACCGATATGTCACGTTAAAATAAACTAACATTTATTTGTAGACAATATGGTGGAACATGCATTATGAAATATCACGAGCTAGAGCTTAGCAACGACCGTGAATGAACAATGTAGTTTTGTTTTTCTAAAGCATTAAGAGTTTTCTGGATGCCGAAAGTAGAAAATTTGGGATTGGGCGAAGAAGTTCAAAAGACGATCAAAAGGTCAGCTACATCAAATATAACGAACGTATGGATTGGCTGGGTGAGAGAAGGACGGTCAAATGTTATGAAAAAAATGAAGGTAGTTTAATACGAAGTCTTCGAGGGATGAATCATGCAGAAAGATTTCATTCTGCTCGGAAACGCGCTTCTGAACTAATCGTATGTTCGTGAGAGGGAACGAGTACAATCGAGATAGAATTGGGTTATCAGTGAAATTTTAAGGACAGTGAATGATATTGCAGATATTTTGATGGAAGCAATATTGATGTATAAATTGGAACTTTGTCGGGAGTGGTAATCGAGTTCGGGACTATGTCATAGGATGTAATCGGGACTGATAATTTTGATAGTTGGAGACCAGCTTGGATAGGGGCAGAAGAGGATTTCTTGGGACTTTGGACTACGGCAAGATCGCAAGATATTTCGACTGAGAAGTCTACGAGGGACATCAACGAAGAAAGATAAGTTAACCGCGGTATAAGGTGTAAATTGAAAGATATCTTGATCAAAGGCCTAAAAATTGTAAATTCTCTAAATTTTTGTTAGAAAGGCAAAATAAACTTTGTTGAATTTGTTCTTTAGAAAAGAAAGTGATCTTTCATTTAGTCAATCCAAACAGAAATGAACTAGGAATAGAATCATTCTATTTCAGATTCCCAGCTGCGCTGTATAGTCGCAGGATCCTATAATCCATTACAGAGGTAATAAAGCGATTCAACACAATCATATTTATAGTAAGAGTTCCATTTTGAATAATTGTGCTGAATGACCCAAAATTGATATCGTTTCTCTTTTTATAAGAAAAATGTTAATTCTTACTCTGCGATTCAACACAATCATATTTATTTACTCTTCCACTCTTTAAAAAGAAAAGAAATGTAAAAATATTCCTATAGATTGTGCTCTCAAAATATATTTAAAATTCGTATTTAATATTTAAAAGGCATTTTCAGTGACAAAATGGTTTCAATTGGTAGTAATGCAGTAAAACAATTGTTGTATTTAAAAATATTGTAGCAATTAATTTAAAGAAAATTATTAAAATCATTTAAAATAATACAATTTCTATCATGATTTGAATTTTTAGTCGTGATCATAATTTATTTTCTCTTCCGAGAAATAAACCTCTTAAATCGAAAATAAATAACAATTGACACTAATATCTTCTTGTAATAGGTAAAATTTAGCATAGTTAGTTTTGACTAACTCCTTGTCAGATTCCGCGGCACATTCCTTCAACAAAAACTTGAAATCACATCAATTGTAACCAACAAAAATAATTTGAAATGAAAAAATAAACTCCCATATCATAGTTATACAGAACCTGTCAGCACTCGAAACATGCTGTAAAATTTCCAACACGGCTACGAATATTGTCACATGTATATTTAAAGATAAGATGAAATGTGTCGTGGGTATTTCTTTCACCATAAATGAAAAGAGAATCGGCGAAACGGAACCTCAATTTGCATACTCCGCGAGCGCAGAACGAACGTTTCAATTCGCGGCTTATCTGCGAAGTACGTGCTGTCGTGATGTCTCCATGCAAATCACGTAAATCGCAGAGAATTTCACGACCGTTCCTTTGCCTGCAATTGCTGCGTAGGAAATACAGCCGTTGCTTTCGCGCGTTATCCACATTTGTGCGCTCCTCTGCGCATTTTCCTGTTCCTTCGACTGAACGAAATGCACTGCGCGCGCCGCCGGAGGCTGAGGCACAATGGCCCAGTCAATATTGCGAGCGGCCAAATGAAAACTTTAAGTAAACACACAATTGATTGATTGATTTTTCGTGTTTCCGGGCGCGTCAACTGCTTTGGGCATTAGTCCCGTTAGTGTAGTGCATGTTTTTCTCGGGAGATGGCGGTGATCTTCCCCCGCTGGATGGCGAGATCCGGCGCCGACCTACCGTCGGCATTGGGGTTTCCAATCAGGACTCTCCTGCAGCGGGCACCGCCCCAGCCGGACAAACTCTAAGCTCCCTGACCGGTCTCCCGGAATATGTGATATTGTAGTATGTTAGTGTTAGTGTGTGTTAGGGGAGAGGATAGGACAAGGAAGAGGAAGGACAGATCACGCGCGGTCCGTGGCCCGTTTGGTAGGGTATTTGGCTTGTGATTGATGATCGGAGAAACCACGAAAACTACCTATCAGAGCAGTCGGCCACTAGAATTCTCCTCCAGACAGCGACTGAATCGACCTAGCTGAAATGCTAGTGTCGAAAATCCTGCCGCCGTCAGGACTCGAACCTACGAGCTCCCGGTCAGAGGCGCTGCAGTGACATCAGTTGATGCACTGAGCAACCGCTCCCGGTGACAATCGTCCTGACGATCAAAAGCTTTCGGTAACAAGATAAGATACTTTTTAGTTTATTTCTACGGAGTAGAGAGCTCTCATCGAGAAAAACGTATTGCAGGGCTCCGGTAACAAAAATGTAGATAAATTCGGTAGCTAAATTTAGAATAAAATACTCTAACACGTGTAGCCAGAACCCATGTTTTGCGGGTCCTTGATATCGAAAAATGCAATGACAGCAAAACGTCTGTCTGTCTGTGAACAACGAAAGTGTCTAAACCGTTCAGCCTATTTTCTCCAAAATTGATATTCTGCAATCGATCTGGGGAATGTCGCGGACCCTTGAATTTAAAACCGATATTTTCATTTTGGGGTACTTTACGTGCATTCCACTGGGACATATTCCAAATTTTCAAAAAAGGAGCTCCATGGTTTTTGATTAAATTTTGTTGTTGGATAGTTTAAGAGAATGGTGCAGGTCTCATGTTCGTTAAAAACCGAAATTTTTCGAAAATTGCAAATGAGTACCTTTCGAGTAAATTTGCGTGAAATACGGTGAAAAGTACGTGCTGTTTTAGCACCACTATTTTGAATGTAATAAATACTGTTAAGAACCACATACCTGGCATAATTCATTAATTTCTTTCTACTTTAATGTATCTACCGTTCATTAATAGTCAACTGACTGTTTCAATACATACAATCATATCTGTGGCTTGGTGCAAGAAGGGCCAAGGTCAGTAATTCAATGTTTTGCAGAATGGGTGGTTTTCTTATATCGAAATGAAAAAACAATCGTAGGACAATGCAAATCAATGTGAAATGGGATCGACTTTTGACTTTGACTTTTCTTGAATTAAAATGAGGGGCTTTAAACCACACATTGGCTATACAAACCGAAAATCACAAAAAACTGACATTGCGCCTTCCGGCACCAAGCTACAGATATAAGGAGAACCTTGATCTTGCATATACCAACAAAATGATGGTGATATATACATTTTTTAAAGGCAGCAGTTTTTTATAAAATGGACTAGATTTCAATGCAGGATATAAGAAACGTGTATGTCAAATTCAGCGAATTATTGCTGCTGTTCCACTACCACTTCTCCGGAATAACTGTGAAAATTAAACTTTTTTGGAGTCGCAATTTTGTAATGTGTATTTTGAAATAATTGAAATCCTTTTACTTCAATATTGAACTTCAACATTGCTACTGCATCATCACGAAAATTAAGACCGTTTCGCAAACACTATTCGAAGAAGTGGGGGTAAATTGTAGAAAAATCTCAATGAAAACGCTTCTCATTCAAAACACATTTAATAAAATTTAATCTTACAGAATTCAAATTGAAAAATATTAGGAGGACGAGAAACGGATTCTGGGAGCAGTCAGAATTACTCTCCCAACAATCCCAATCGGCGGATCGTCGCTTTCGGTATCTAGGCTTGGCGGGGGCGAGGGAAGGGAGGGCGGGGAGGGGCGGCGTGGGAGGGATGGGGGCGGAGGCGGTGCCGTTTCCGGTGGCTGCGCGCGATCGATCTGACGTGTCGACACCGCTCGCGATCTGTGCAACGGGCCTCGGCCTCCCGCCCCGTCGCTCTCGTCGGAGACCCTGTCCTGAGAGGAATTCGGCGACGATGGGCAGAACATACGTGCAGTGCGTCTGGCCGGAAGGTCCTAGAGTCCGAGTCCCGACAGTGGCAGGATTTTCGGCACTATCTACATAGTTCGGTAGAATTCAGTCGCAGTCTGAAGGAGAATTCTAGCAACCGGTTGCTGTCATCGGTAGTTTTCCGTGGTTTCTCCGATCAACATCAGGCGAATGCCGGAGCAGTACCCTAGCAAATGGGCCACGAACTGCACACGATCTTTCCTTCCTCTTCCTCGTGAGTTTATTCCCAGTCGTCGTGCTAGCATTTCGACTTACAGAAGTAACTAATTTACAAATCATCTGAAGTCATGAAATTTCAGGTTAATTTTCTTTATATTCAGAATGAATTTTCCAGGTCCCTTCCACGCTTACGTTCAATTTTTTCTCAAATTTATAAATTTAAATAATTTTTCTTATATCATGTCATCACATTCTGTAAAGGAAATTGAAAGATGCAAATTTGGGCTTAGTTGCTATGTGTATGAATGATTACATGTTGCACATTATCATAATGAATGTGAATATGTGTCGATATTTTGTAACAAAACTACACGTGATGGACGTTTTTAAACCATTTTCACGTAGTTTCCCTATCTTTATAGAGAAGGACTATCGGCCATACATTGATTAATATTGATTTTCACTTTCTGTTAATACGTTGAACGAAACATAAATTTTCCCTCGTTTGTTAACGTCAAGTATTACTCCAAACTGAAGTAATCTAAATTTAAAGAAGAGTAAAATCTAACAGATTTTCATGGGCAATGGTAAGCAGCACCAATTTTCTACATTGTGAATAAATTTGACCTTCACGGCAAATTTCAGTTCATTTTACTTAATGTGTAGAAAAGAAGTCACACAAAATTTTGAGAAGAATATGAGGGCTTGATTGTTAGATTCCGCTTGTTTGCAAATCATAGAACAGAATCAAGAGTTCCGTTTTTCTCTCGTCACGATTTATGTTCATTTTGATCTTTTATCAGTGTCCACTCCCAAGTTCCTTATAACTATAAGATTATAATCCTTACTACAGGTACTGTTAAATATTAAAACTACTTAATGCACAGCCTAAATAAAACGTTAATTTCAAATATACTGAAATAACTAAATTTTGAAAAAATGTCAACTTTAAAACTTTACCATAAATTATAATTTAACTTGATGAAATGAGAATGACTATCACCTGTATTTAAATATTTACACCGTATGTTTTCAATATTTTAAAATATTCCACCCTCACACACGAATAAAAATCAATTGTACTCCTCGATGTAATTTCAGAAAATGGCACTTTTAAATACTGTTGTCGGCTAAATTATTAAGATATTTTATATTTTATGTAAAGCGAGAAGATATCACGTTAACTGTCTATAGGAATGTTTTCCTATTGAAGAGATTTTCAAAGAATGATTGCGTTGATTCCCAATATTTTGCTGCAACAAGATATGTCACTCATATTTCAATTTCCAACGTTTCGTAGATTATTTGTTCGCATCCATATGTATTAGTCTAAAAAGTTAAAGATAAAAATACAAAATTATACATAGTTAAACACAAAATCAGGTTTGAAACAAGAGTACAATTTAGTCTAGAGAAATTAAAATGTTAGTAGGAAACTCTTAAAACTACTACTCTTCTCAACTTTATATTTTACTACCTATATTTTTATACTAGATACAGGAATAAAACATGAGTAAAATTAAATTTTTACCAAAAACTTATTAAAATTTCTTGCACGTTAAATCCCCTGAGTGCTGAATTCAAATTTTTAGCTACAACTATATCAAAGAATTAAATACATCCATCAAAGATATTTGAGAAAGTGTCATACTTTTGTCATAGGACACAGTGTTAAATAAACCCACCATTGAACATTAGAATATTATTTTGCTTAGAGTGAATGTTTCAAAACATTAGGTTAGAACTTGCATACTCTTTTTATAATATTTGTCCTAAGTCGGAATAGTTTTACTATATCTTCTTCGTAAAAACAGCATGCTAACGTATCCAACTTTTAAATTAATTTACGCTTCAGAGACGAAAGATGTAACATTACGAGTGAAATGTTCCCGGTCGAGGCGACGAAGAAGCCAACACCGGAAGTTCGAAACGAGTAATGCTACCGTTTGGTCCAGGCGCCGTAACAAGTTTTATTTCATGCAACTTTCTCATTTTAATTTAATATTTCAACATGTTTCCACTGTGTTCGACTAACAACAGCAGGTTTAGTCGAAGATGAGAACTTCGAAAGAAAATGCATGTCATGAGAACATTCTTATATCAACACTCACTTAAATATTCCCGATTTTACAGGACTTAATCTACTGAAAAGTAATGGGCATATCGTTCAACTCAATTAATTTTCTTCCTCTAACAGAGTATGTATAATGTAACGGTCTATTATTGCAGCTAAGGTCTCGTTTATTATTATCCACATTCTCCCAAACTTTCCCATTTTTCGTTATTTCGTTTGATTCATTTTCTTATTTCAATATTAAACTTTCATGCATTAGTACCTTGGTAGAACTGCCTCCTGTCATATCCTACTAGATCTAGGTTTAATGGACGTGAAGACAGTTAGCAGACATTTCAGCATTTTGGAGACCTAAGACTGAATTCGTAATTCTAGTCTCTTAACGGTGATTGATATTCCTGGCAGCAAATAGAGTAATCTCCCAGTGTGTGACAGTCTCGACGTGGTCTTCTGTTAACTCTTCTGAGACGGAGCACATTTCACCGCACTGAGCGCAGCGCTGGTCGTCGTGCGCTGGACCCTGACTTCTCAGTTGAACAAAGTTGGAATCCTAGGAACACGTGAAATTGGGATTTTGTGGAAGTTTCTTGAGTAAGGCACAGCGAACCATGCCGCGAGTTCCACAATGATTTGTCCTCCCGTCAGAATAACATTGGTTACAGAAGGAACTATGGTGGGAACAACTTCGACATTTAATCATTGGAAGAAACTGCGTTATGGAAATCGTCACTAAGATACTTGCAGCACTTTTCTCATTAGTATTTATATCGTAAGCAAATGCAAAGAATTCATTATTTTATTATCGCTCGCAATTTACTTTGATACCTGAAAATATTCATAATATTAATGAGGACCGCGTTATTAGGAAAAGAAATTAACTCACTTTAATGAGAAATAGTGGAACTCTGTTCTCACAAGATACAATCGTTTACTTGCTTTCTACAATATTAATTAAAGCAAATAATATTTGTTCACTATGAAACAAGCTTTTGCTATAAAATAAAAATACCATGAATAATTGTTTTAATTTCGTAGCGTTCCATTAAAATTAAATTCATTTACAGCATGTTCCAAACGTAAAGGCAACAGTTACGAATGCAGCCCAGAAAACTATAATTGGGGTTACCATATAGTATGTAATCTAAACTATTAGAAATAGACTTGGTTGAAGATGAAACATTCTATTTCTCGCTCTTCCTAAGGTGCGTGTCCACTTGAGAGCAACCCTCTCACGAGTTTGAGTCGAGGCAATTCTCGCCTTGGACACAGTTCTGAGAGCAGGCAACGGATGTGGCGTGATGCTCGGAGAGCGGTCGCCATCTTAACTACTCGCCAGTGGACATGCCTGCGCGAACTCGCACCGACTTGCTCTCAGCATTCGAAACGTGCTGGAAGTGACTGCGAGCGCCCGCGACTGTTTGGTGTTTGTTGCCTGACATGAGAGCTACCGAACAGAAATTGCACTAGAAATGGAATGTACAATTGAAGACGAAACTAGAGATGCTACAAAATGATACACACTCTCTAGTATTTCACTATATTCTTGTAGGAAATTGAAACAAACAATTGAAGCTATCTTTGAAGAATATGTTGATAATGTTCGACGTAAAGTATCTCCAAAATGTAAAGAATGTTTTCGCAGAGCTTCGAATCAGGCCAGATCGACCGGGAATATTGAGTTTAGGAAAAATTGTACGATTAGTGCAAGTGCTAGTGTTGTCCACTGACGGCCGAGAGGCAGACAGACAGACGTTTTGAAAGAAACTAAAATACTTTTTCGGTATCAGGGGCTCTAAACGTGAATTTCCTTTGAAATCTCGAAATCAATGATTCCGAGCATTTATGACTTTTCTATATTACGTATATTACTCCTTTATACGAACTTATTCGAGAAAGTATAAAGAAAATTCACAATTGACTGAACCTGGTAAGAAAAAACCTACTCTGAAGCCCCTGTTGGGGATTATATTTGATATTCAAGAAAAACGTAAAAAAGTAGCCAAATAAGGGAAAGCATTGTGGGGATCTTGAATTTTTAAAATTAGTTGATAAGTGCGTTGCAAAATTTTCAAAATGTTGGAATCCTTTTTCAAATACTTTGACAAGTTTCGAGCAATCACCATCCGTCTACGATCAATCCATTTCTCCCCCAAATTTTTTTTCTTCTTATAAAGAAGCGTTTTAAAAACAAAGCCACCCGCTGTTTTTTTGCGTCCATCTTAGCCCCCGCATCGCCATTGTGAGCCTACTGCTCTCCAGGGGCAAAGTGAGGAAATCGCGGGGGCGCGGCGATCCTCAAGGCGGTATTTTCGGAATCCCCTGCAGGTCGACAGGGTATTCGGCTTGTCGAGCCAGCTCGCGCTAGTTACTCTCGGTGAACACGCCCCTTTTTAAGCAGGCCTACGATTTTGCACTTTCACTGCCCCGGACCCGAAAGGGCCACTCGGTCAAACCCAAAAAGGGAGGAAAGGGGGGGGATAAGACTCATTATGGAGGAGACTCCAATGAGAAAAAATTGAACAACAACGCGTAAATTAAAAGAGCAATCGGCGAGAAATACGACAGTAACATACTGTTAAGAATATTTTTTTGATTATATTGGAAATGTTTGTTGTCAAAGATGATTAGGGGAAATATGAACCTGAAACAATTAGACATACATCTTGATTTGAATATGAGAATAATTCCATGCAGGGCTGATGAAATTCGGGCCCCCAAAATAGCCCTTTTTGAAATTGCCTAAATTTCATTTTTGTCAATCTTGATACAAGATTTGCTCTTATTACGTAAGTATGAAATTTTTGTAACAAAACAGTTTTTTCATTTTAGAGGAATTCGAAAAAAAAATAAACATTGAGACATTAGATGCCCAGGCTTTCCCAACACGCGTGGGTCACCCCCACTGTGCCACGGGCAGGCTGTTTCTACGCAATGTTGTCTACCCCACTACTTGATTTCCCCCCCGGGGGGTAAAGCCCGGGCTCTTAAGTGCAGAAAGTGGGGAAGCGGCATTGTGTAGATTTTAAAATTTTTTAATTTTCCACCTACACATCCTTCCAAATTTCGTAATCATTTTTCATTTACCAATTTTGCGGGTTTCTTTTACTTAACCCTTTTCCCACCCATATTTCTCCCCCCCCACCTCCCCTTACTTTCAGCCCCCCGCCACTCCCCCCTTTCCCTTTTTTCTTCTTCAGTTATTACAAGGCCTTTATCCATTAGTGATGGGTAGCCATCCCACCCGAGGGGACCATGTCCCAAAATCATGACCCTTTCCTCCTTTTCTCCGTTCTCCATGTCTATCTATGGGGGTGTAAAATTAAAGAAAATAGAAAAAGTAAGTGTTTTTAGATTTCAAAAGTATTCCCAATAACTATTTATACGTGCATCCCACTGGCAGACAAGATGGTAAATGTTTTCATAGAAACATTTTTGAGTTCCCTTTACAGAACAGTGATTGTCCTCAGGCGCATTTCGTCCGAAGCAGAACGGGGCCGGAACATCCCAGGGCCCCAAAAAATTTGAAAATCGCATGGGGCAGCCCACTGTATGGAGGCTGTTTGATTTTCCCCAGCAAAACGTTTGCAGCAGACGAAACAACGTTAAACACGGGGTAATGTCGCGCAACAGAAAATCGTCTGTCAACATTTTTGGGCGTTCAATCATAATTCTGTTAGGACCATTTAAATTTTTTTAATAATCGATAATATAGTTGTTTAATGAGTCATTTTTGGTGAAACAGGTTCAATCAAATTATAGACAACGAATAATAAAGGACAATTTATTTCATATCGACAACTTTTGAAACCCTTTGATTTCATTTTTCAGGTTTTTCATCTTAAGTTTTGTAATATTTCCAGTGCTTCCCAATCGTTTCCTTATTCTTTGATAAGTTTAGGTTTTTAATTTCCCTGATGATGCTAATCCTAAATTTTCTATTTGAACTGTATTGATATTAAAAATACATTTTTTTCGCCCGCCAGGTGGAAATGAACAGCCGTGCTAGTTTTCCGTGGTAAAATTTTGGGGTTTCGTTTCCCCGATGGGGCAAAATAGAGCTGCAGTTTCCCCATGAAAATCTACTCAGCTTCTATGTTTTGTGACGAAAGACAGCTCGGCAGGTTTTTATCATAGAAATGGGAAAGGGGAATGCGAAATGCTCGCCACTTGTCTTTTACCACCAGGGGGAATAATATATTGAGATATCCAAAATTTTCCTCTCCCCCTACATCTATATCTGCAAAGATCTTGCGCCCGGTTTCGGGGCAATGGGTCACGATATAATTATAATCCTTTTCCTTTCGTAATGGATTAAGGATCCGCGCCCATACACCCAGCTGGGAATCTGAAAGGGAATGATTTATTCCGTTCATTACTGTTTGATTGACTAAATGAAAATCACTTTCTTTTCTATAGAAAAAAATTTAAAAAAATTTTTTTTATTTTTTTATAAACAATTTAATGAATTTAAGTTAGCCTTTTGATCATGATTTTTTCAATTTACAATTTTACACCGCGGTTAACTTATTTTTTCTTCGTTGATGCCCCTCGTGACTTCAGTCGAAATATCTTGCGATTTTCCCGGTCCAAAGTTCCAAGAAATCCTCTTCTCCCCTACCCAAGCTGGTCTCAAACTATCAAAATTACAGTCCCGATTACGTCCTATGAAAAGCCCCGAACTTGATTACGACTCCGACAAATTTCCCAAATTTTATATTTCAAATTGCTTCCCATGAAAATATCAGAACGAGGCTTTTCAGAACAGAATGAAATCTTCCTGCAATTCACCCCTCGAAGACTTCGTATTAAACTACCTTCTTTTTTTTCATAACATTTGACCGTCTAAATCTCCCCCCAACCCCAAAAGTTTTATTTTGGCATCAACCCATCTCTTAATGCATTTAGAAAAAAAAAAAACTACATTGTTTATTCACGGTCTTGCTATGCTCTAGCCCCGTGATATTTCTTGCATTTCCAATTGTCCAAATAAATGTTACTTTTTTTTAACGTGACATTGGTATTCACAGCTTCCCCTTCCAAGCGTCTTTTGGGTTTGTAAACCTAACTTGCCAGACTAAAATTGAACATTTTCTTCTTGCTTTTTCCCGCTAAACGGCATTAACACTTTACATTTTCACGACTGGGTCTTTTTTCTTCCCTTAAACCTTTACATTTTCCTTTCGGAATGTGCCAACAATAACCATTTCATCAGGTTTTAAAACGTTTCGTAAATTTGCTCCACATTAACTTCATTGAATACAATAACAAAACAATAAAAAAAAAAAACTATTACCCCCTAATATTTACAACTATTTACAAACCCGTCATCCCGAATTTTTAATCATGCTTTCGCCCCTCATATCGGCTTCTTCCCCGTAGTTATATTTTCCCCCTTTTTCCGCCCTTTTTCATCATTCAAAATCGGGCATTCTTGTTATTTTAAAATTAAGGTCCATAAAAGGGGGAAAATTTATAAAATAGCTTTTATCCACTGACGACACTTGGGTACTTAATTAACATTCATCACCCCCTTTATACTCGCCCGAAAGCATTGTTTCGTTTTAGTTTTTTTGGCTGTTCCTCAAATTTCAAAATTATTCGCTTTTCTTCATCTGGGATCCCACTTATTTCTGGGTGTTTTCCCAATTTGCCATGACGCAGTAAAATCCAGTCCCGTGAATATCCGATCCTTTTACCTTCCACATCATTTCATCAAATTTTCCCGGGGTTTTTTCATGACGGGGATGGTCTTGATATTGATTTTCCCAGCATCAACAAAAATCTTATCTTATTGTCTTTCTTAGAACTATCACTATTGGGCTTAATACGGTGTCATCGTTTTTTTGTTATACCATCCACAAGCATCGTGTTTTTTTTTTTGTATTTCTTTTTTTATATAATGGGGATGGATATTGTTTCGATAAAAGGTTCTCATCCATCAATTAAATTTTTTAAATTGATATCCCTTTACGGGCCCCCTTGAATTTCCCAAAAATATTTTTATATTCATTGACAAACATTTCAATAGCCACTAGATCTATTCCGTTTTCGCGACCCCCTCTGCTGCCGTGGGGGATCTGGCCCCCTGGTCTCTTCAATTCTTTCCCCAATATCGCAAATACACACATTTTGCCTCCTGGTCTTTGACCCCTAAACAATGTTGGTTTTTGTCCCCTCAAAATCACTCCTGTTACCTATTCGACCTTGGCGTCAACATTTTAGGCCATCAACCCCCAAAATAATTGGACGAATCAAATTCTTCACTACAATTCCCGGAAACTGAATTGTGATCCCTTGAATTTACACCACCAAATTTCCCGACTTCTCTTTTGTGCCTTCCATTAGCTTCCGAATACCCAAAACTCCTGGTGGGTAGCTCATAAATTTTTATTTCCTTTTTCTTTAACTGCTCATAAAATTTTTTCCGACCTGCAAACATTAGCCCCTTGTAAAAAAATGTCAAATATTTTCCCGAAATTTTCAAAATTAAACAGGGTTTTTCCCGCCCGTTCGTCCTATCTTCCCTTAATAAATTTCCGCCAAAACTCCGTCAACTCCTTTAAAAACCCTCACGCTCTCATTATCATCGTTAAATTTTAGGTGGCCGATTTTAAGCACCTGCCTTTGGATATTTCTGAAGGATCATGAATTCATTTTCTAACTGTTTAATCTTTTCCTTAAGTCCGACATATATTTCGATTAAATTCTTGCACCCTTTTAAAGTTTCTAAGTCCCTCCGGGATTCGTTTTTTTAATTTACAATCCGGGGTTCTAATTTCGATTCTGTTTTCAATTGTTTTTCGCCATGTTGAAACGACATTGCATTTAATTTTTTTACACCGGGTTGACGATTGTCAACTTTCCATTTTGGTCATTTAAAAGTCCTAATGTCAAATGTTTTCCTGTGAATGATTAATTTAAATTTTTTGCCAGATTCTTTTTAAATTCCTCTGCATTTTCACTTGATTATTAAAACTCAATTTCAATAAAAATGTGAATTAAGATGTATCCCCTGTAATTGCACTATTTCTTGTGTATTTCCCCGACGAAAATTCTTAATTCTAATGACATTTGATGTCATTCCTTCCCAATTTTGCGTTATTTTTTCAAATTCAATATTCATTCAAGGATCCCTAATTTATTATTCATATCTGAAGGTTCCCTCTAATTTAGTATTATTATGCCAAGTTTTTGTTATTTCTAAATCTTAAAATTAAAATTTTTAGGTCCATATTTTTTAACGGGGCAGCCATTATTTTTTCTTTTGGTTCAATCCAATAATTTCACGAAATTTCTCCTCGGGGGTTTGTATTAGCAGACGCCAAACATCTACATTAACATTCTCCATACCAATTTTTTTTTCCATTCCCTTTTGAATTTAATACAAATTAAAATTCTTTAAATTATTTTAAAAAACACACCAATGAAATGGGCTTGGCCCTTTTTTATAACTAAAAATTTCAAAATTAATCCATAAATTTGATTCCTTTTATCACTATATTATAATTTATAAGACTAATTTTTTCCTTACCAATTGTTATAAATTATAACAAAATTTTGCATCACGTTGAGGCGATTTTTAGATATCCAAATTTTTTCTCTCTACATCTATATCTAAAAATCTTGCGTCCGGCTTGCTTAATGGGTCAGATATAATTTTAACCTTATTACCTCTATAAAGGATTATAGGATCCTACTATACAGCGCAGCTGGGAATCTGAAATAGAATATTCTATTCCTGTCATTACTGTTTGGGTTGACTAAAGAAAAAACACTTTCTTTTTTATAGAACAAAAATTTAACAAAGTTTATTTTATTTTTTTTTTTCAAACAATTTAAGAATTTTGTTAGGCCTTTGATCCCAATCTCTTTCAATTTAAATTTTTCACCGCGGGTTTAAATTATCTTTTTTTCGTTGATGTTCCTAATTCTCAGTCAAAACTTGGGTCTTGCGTAGTCCAAACCAACGAAACCTCTTCTGCCCCATCCAAGCTGGTCTCAAACTATCAAAATTACAGTCCCGATTACGTCCTATGACATAGTCCCGAACGTTACGACTCCCGACAAAATTCCAAATTTTTACTTCAAATTGCCACATGAAAATATCAGAACAGTTCAAAACGCGTTTCAGAAAGAATGAAATCTTCCGATGATTCATCCTCGAAGACTTCGTATTAAACACCCTTTATTTTTTTATAACATTTGACCGTCTAAACTTCTCCGCCAATCCCCCAAATTTCTACTTTCCCTCAACCCATTCTTTAATTTCATTTAGAAAAAAAAAAAACTACATTGTTTATTCACGGTCGTTTATGTTCTAGCTCCGTGATATTTCGTAATGCGTTCCACCAAATTTTCTAAAATAAAAGATTTATTTTTAAAGGGCATATCGGTATTCACAATATGAAACCGACCCAGGATAAACCAGCAGTGAAAGCAGAGAGTAATTCAGTCTAAATGCCAAAATACAAAAAAAATTTTCATTGATATGACTTGTAGTAGGAGCATATGATCAATAACTTAAAAAAAATACTTTAAAACGTTCAGGATCCCAAAAAAATATTTAAAAGTATGTTCTCAATAAATTGTTGAATATTTTACGCTTAACAAATATGAGAAACGAACGTCAATTATTGAACATCTAAATGCGGTAAAAAATTTTATTAAAATACTATGAGACCTCGGCAATGTAATGGCGTTGGGGAACTTCAAAAAAATAAACAGCTAAACACTATCCCAAACCGACTTGAAAATCGACAAAAACTACCTGTGTTTAGCAAAAGAATAGGATAGAATGTTTTCTTTTTAAAAAAAACAACCCTTTTGAGATCAGCTTATCCTTTTTCTACCTTTAAAAAAGGCTTTTTAGTAATCGTGTAATCTGAGGGAATTTTCACCAAACATCATCTGTCCATTAAAAAAGACCGAGATGAGATTACAACGAGAAGTTTAAAGGAATAACAACCCTTCCCTAGTTCTGTATTTGATTCACGGCTACACACATTGAAAAGCCAAAAGCCCAAACAGCATTGTAATTTATTGGCAGCTTGTATTTTTTTAAAACGGGTGAAACACTTTTTTTAACCCTTTAAAAAATTCGCAGCCAATTGGTTCGTAAATTTTGACTAGACAACAGTGGGTGCTTTCGTCAGCTCACGAACCCGAGTTAAATCATTTAAAAAAAACATTGAAAATGTAAACACCGGGTCGGTGCCAATGTATTAAGCGTAAAAGAAATAGACAAAAAGAACGAAAAGGAGAAAGAAAAACGGAAGAGAAAAATAAAATAAATGGATTTTACAGAAAAAGGAAATAGACTAAGGGTTCTAAGAAAAAAAACAGTAGAAAGGAGAAGAAAAGGAGATATTAAAAGAGGGAAAAAGAAAATAATCAGAACAGATAAAAATTCAAAAATTTATTTAACATTAAATATGATAAAAGTGCAAACGAGATAGATATAGCAAACCACGCAAAGTTACGCTGAAAAATTAATAAGGAAGCATTTTCCTAGCCCCAAATTTTTTCGGGTTTAATTTGCGAATCGGGTAGCATTTGATACAAATGATGCGCTCTAAAGCATTGCTATCCCCCAAATCATACAACCATTCATGGATTTTTTTTGTGCATTTTTGTGAAGAACTGCCAAAACAAATTTTTTACAAACCAAGACAGGCAAAAAAACATTTCATTGGACATTGTATTTTGAATTTATTTGGGGGTATTGAGGTTTCAGGCCAACAAACATTTTATTCGTACATGCTTATCATGTCAAAAATTTTAACCAGTCACAGCAATCATGTCATGTGCTGACGTACTCATTGACCATGCAGTAAGAATCCCCCCAAACGGTTTTTAATTCGTATTCGTAAAGTTCAAAAAACTTTATTACAAAAGTTTCCGAATGAGTGCTGACGGATTTTCTTCTTCTGTCTGTATTCTGACGGTTTGCCATCGAGTTTTGTTATATTTTTTATCTGACCGCCCCATGTTGGTTTTTTAAAAAGATATAACAAAAAACCCTTCGCTGACCCAAAAAGATGTTCAAAAATTCTCAGACGCAATCACGCGCACGAGAAGGATTTTTTCTTTTTCGCTACGGGGTAGAGATAAAAACTATAGTGCTGGGGAAAAAAATGCGAATTGTTTTTAAAAAAAATTTTTAGAAAAACTGCAGGGCCCCGGGGAACGAAAAGGATAAATCCAGTTAGAAATTTAGAAAAAAATCAACTGACAGAATTCATGTTTTTTGAAACCTTGATATCGAAAAAAACAAATGGTGTCTGTCCGTCTGTGAACAACGCAGCCTAAACGGTTCAGCACCCAAAATTGGATTCCCCAATCGATTTTTATTCACAACCCCCTTTTAATTTGAAATCAATATTTTTTTTGGGGGGGTTTTTTAATCTCTGGCATTTTTTAAAATTTAAAAAAACCTATTTTGCCTAAAAATTTGCTAGAATTAAAGTCTTTTAAAAGGGAAGGTGGATCCATTTTTGAAAATATTTTTCAAAATTTAAAGTTCAAATTTTTCAGTTTTTTAAAAAAATTTTAAAGATGTTTTTCCCCTTTAAAGAAAAACTTCCTTTAAAATAATTTTTGAAAAAAGTCAAGCACAATTTTTGAAAACTTGAGTATTTTTGGGAATTTTTTCGGAAAATACAGGCGGAAAGAGAATGTTTAGAAACCACTATTTTTTGGAAGTGCATTCGGGAAATTTTTCAGACGATTTTCAGACTAATGATAAAAAGTGAGGAAAGAAGGGAGGGAAAACCCTAAATGGATGTTTTCAAGGGGGTTTATCATAACGGGAAAATTTAATTTTTTAATCTTTTCAATTAATTTAGATTACTGGTTTAATTCAGCTAATGAAATGAACAATTAAAATTAGAATTGATGGATAAAAACTTGAGAAGATCGCCAATATTTGAAAAATACAATTTACAACCTATTGTTCAACTCTGAAGACGATCAGAAAATATTTTTTTTGCCGAGTATTAACTACAAATTAAGATGCATGTCAAAAATTTTCCCTTAATGATATTATTATAATTTTTATATTATTTATTTTAAAATGTTTTAAAATAAATTCGATTTCTTTTAATCATTTAAGTGGTAACTGGTTGATTTTAGAGGTCGACAGGTTTTCAACTGTCAACCAAACTGCACGTCAACATAATTTTAATTGACCTTTACAAATACAATATTTTACTGATCAGTTGATTTGAAATAATTTCAAAGACATTGCGTGTCATTTTTAAATTCGAAATTAAATGAGGAGCTCAAGACCTTAAGTCTGGAGAAACAAACTGACACAACCAATCCTGCGAATCAATAAAAAGAACAGGAGAAATCAGAGAGAGAGAGAGAGAGAGAGAAAAACAGAGAGAGACAGAGAGAGAGCAGAGAGAACAGAGAGAGACAGAGAGAGGGGGTTCTAGAAATTTTTTAAAAAATTGTTACCTTATTATAAGACTGGCGTTATTTCGGAACCTTCTTGTTTATTGACTGAGACGCGTTTTCGTTTTCTATCATTAGAGCTGAAAACAATACAGATTTCTGGGTTGTATCACATTAAGCCGTTTTCCTCAATATGCATTTCTGCATACAAAACACATACTTTTCTTCCTCCTCTGTAGATTTCGACACAGAAATCATATTTCCTGTTACATCCCACCTCAACCCTTTTTCATCTTTATACTGTGCAGCTAGATGCAGCCATGTTTGCAGCATTAAAAGTGGGCAAATCGTCGAACGCCTAAGAAAATATTTGAAAATGAAAACAGTTTCCTTTAAAACTTCGTGAAAGTATGTGTTACATTTAAAACACCATTCACATAATAGTTGATGAAAATCATATCCCACTCTTTCAACAAAATGTACTCGTATACAATTGCGAAAATTCAAAAATTGTATTTTCCACCTCATTGCAAAAAGTATATTCTTCAAACAAGATTTATGCCTTCACTAATTTTTATATTTTTAAAAATTTTCTTTCCTTAGCCACCCTTTGAGTTGCAATCCCTTGCTCATACTTTGTTCCCTTCGGTTGGAGACAGTAGCCGTCCTCGCGCTCAACTTTTAAAGTGAGCAACTCGACAAGCGTATCGGGATATATTTAAATACAATGCTAGTTACTCTTTCAACACATGAAGTATTCTACTTTTATAATCAATAATAATTAAACACCGATCAAATTTGAGTTTCACTTTTCTGAAAAATTCCAACAATTTTAAATATTTGCTCTATGTATTGAAAACCTTACAATGAACTTTTTTTCTTTAAACCCATTCCCATTGACATACTCTTAATTGCAGTGTGAAATAATTCCCGAGGGCTATATCCAGTCTGGAAGGCCAAAAAACCTGGCCAGTTTAAAAAAAGTTATACATTTTTTATCTTTTTCAAATAACAAAATACCCGGAGAAAGTCTGGTACTACCCGTACTCATTTTTTAGGGTTTATCACTACAACCCCGTTTTCACGCTGCATCCCAGGGTCCATTCTAACCTCTTTATTCTGCCCGACTAGTCGCAGCGACCTTGCCCGCGTGCAACACAAAGCGAACAACCCACGGACCCACCGGGGGGCGAAATGCGGCGCTTTGTTGCCGACGGTCGCCCGACCGTGCCCGCGAAGTCCTTCCGTCGTAATTCCAACAGCACGATCGCCCAACTCCGTTCTCCCCGACGGGTTGATATGGAGCCGTGTGGCCGGAGCTAAAGGCAGCCCGCAAGCTAACGGACGGCGACAATGAAGCGGGTGAAAGGGAAGAAAAACTGTGTGACGGTGCCGTAGACTCAAATCACCAATCCTTCGCTTTTTATTCGGTCTGGTCAGATTTCAACAATAATTTAAATTTTCCCATCCGGTTCTTTATACTATGAACTATGTGCGGACGGGGCAGGGTCTGGCCCAGGGGCGAGGCGGGCAAGGTGGGGCAAGTGGGAGAGGTACAAGATAGATCGTGACGGAGCAGGGGCGGAAGTGGGCGGAGTGGTAAAACGGGCTGGAGGGAAATTTCCCGGGTCGTCATCTGCTATTCTCATTAACCCGTTGGTGTGGTGCTGTTTATATATCGCAGGCATGTGAAGATCGCGGGCGTAGCAAGCTTACTAGAGCTCGTTTATTTGATAAGAAAAATTTCTTCAACATATTTTCATGAAGCCACTAATCAACGCCTCGCGCCGCTCCAGCTTGCGTGTTACTCCTTTCTGGATTTTAAGAGGAAATGACACCGGAGTCAGGGAAAGTTGCCCATGCCCTTAGGAGTGCGAGTCTCCCCAGGCGAACAAGTAGCTCGTGCGGGCGCGGTTTGACGGGCCTGCTACAGCGGGATGTTGCAGTGTTCTCCCCCTTCTGGATTGTGAGACAGGCACCGACCTTCGCGGCATTTTGCAGAGGATCCCCAACCAGGAATCTTAAACGCAGCGGGGCGCTGCCCCAGCCAGGACAAGCTCTAAGTTCCCGTCATGTGTAATGCATTTAGTGTGAGTAAATAAGGAAGAGGATAGGACATGGAAGAGGAAGAAAACATAACGCGCGGTCCGACTGTTAGGGTATCGTTCCGTTATTCACATATTGTTGATAGGGGAAACAGCTGAAAACTACCGACCACAGAAGCCGGCCGATAGAATTCTCTTCCAGGCAGTGGATGAATTCGACCTATTTTGGGCCCAAAGTCAAAATCCCGCCACCGTCGGGACTCGAATCCTAGGACATTCCGATCAGAGGCGCTGCAGTGACACCATTTTATGCTTTGAGCCAAGTCATCGGGCCCCGGATGTGGAAATTACTTCCACCTTACATTACAGTTTGAACGAGGACACCATAATAGCTCAATCCTTTCCCGGTCTTGGAGATGATTGTGAAAATAAAAGGAGGCAACGCCAAGTCTGGTAACAATCAATAATCGGATACATTCAGGTGAATTCTTCATTATTATTCTTGCGGAGCATAAAAACAAAGTGAATGTACAAAGAAATGGTACACGATACTAAAGTTTCTGCAGAATATGCATCATGTCTGTGAAGGACGGGAAACGCTTTGTCACCCTAAATTTATTTTTAACGTCCTTGTCAAAACATATAAAGGCTTTTTTGAAACATCATACGTGTACTATGCATATTTTTGCATCTATGAGTCGTGTATGTCCCGCGTTGAATATGCGAAGCAGTCAGACACGAAAGCACTGTTGAAACGTAAATGCACATCTGCATTAATCCGCATATACATAAAAATTGTTGTGGTAGCACTGGGACTGTGGGAGTTTCTCAAACAGGTTCATTGCTCAATTCTGCCTACTGTATTTCTCCCAAATTGGATATAACTATTTTACACAGAAGAGAAATGACTGTTTATTTCCAACATAAACGGCATTTTTACATTACTAATAAATATCGCAAAACTAAAATTTTATTGTCAAAAAAGTCAATTTAACGACTATACACGTTAGGAGATTAAGAAATATCTAGTTAAGAACTGTTAATGTAAGAACTATAATAAAGAAAATCAATAAACCCAAAAAGAGTGATACTGCAATGATTATTATTATTATTATTATAAATATGGTTTCCTGTATGATTGTTTACATGTATAATAATGATTATTAATATTATGCCTAATATCATTATTAAATTAGAGATTTCATCACTCATAAAACAACAAAGTTATTTGCAATTTTACTTGCATTTGTACCGTGTATTTTCTCACATTTTTTGACACTTTAAAAATGTTCATGGATTTCATAAAGTAGAATTGATTCGTAAAGATGTTCTGTTTGTTTTGAGATGAATTCTTTCCAACTTCTGAACCATGTAACAAAAAGTATATTTTTCAAGACATTGAAGAGGATATGACATATGGATTGAGAATATTTACACACATCTACCATCTCGACCTCTCTTGCACATTTTACAATGTTTCTTCAAAAGCTGTTTTCTTTTTTTTTGAGTGACTCAAGTTAAATACATAATACATACATACACATACAAAATACATACATATATATGGAGTGTAAAAAAGTATGAAATGTGATTTTTATATGTATACGTGTGTATGCTTTAAGTATGCTAGAATGCTTGTCCACATGTATTTAGGGAATGTATAAAAGGTATGTGTGCATACATACACATGTATTTATGTGTATGTTCATGATTGCCCAAGTGGCAACTGATGAAACATGTAAATGTAAAACAAAGAACTCTGAACAGATAACCGGGCAGCATACGTATAGTCATCAATTCTCTCATCATAATTCCTCTTTCTTCTCTTCCTTCAAGGTCCGCTTCAGCAGAATCCAAAGCGGATGCAGCCGAGTCAGTACGGATGCTCATCTTGTTCTTGAGGCTGCGAGTGCAAATAAACCGCGCCACAAGTGACGACGCGGACGGTGAGCGCACGCGTGCACTATTACACGCTCCCCCCAAAATCATGGGGGCGAGTCAACGAGGCTAAATGCAGCCGCCAGGCGACCGGGCTTGAAACTTCGGGGAATTTGAAAGGTCGAAGCGAGGGGAAAATGTTCAAAGGCGCGTTCAGTCTGCCGTCAGGCGCCCGTTGGTTGGTTGGTGATTCCGGGCGCGTCAACAGCTTGGTCATTAGTCCCGTAAGTGTAGTGCATTTTCGCCGGAGATGGCGGTGATCTTCCCCGCTGGATGGCGAGGTCCGGCGCCGACCTACCGTCGGCAGTGGGGTTTGCCTCTAACAGGACTCTCCCCCCAGCAGGGCACCGCCCGGAGGACAAGCTCGCTCCCACCGGTCATCCGGAATATTGGTAGGTTTGGTTTGTTTTTTTCGTGTTTCCGGCGCGCCCAAATGCTTCGGTCATTAGTCCCGTTAATTAGTGCATGTTTTCTCGGGGGATGGTGGTGGTCTTCCCCCGCTGGATGGCGAGATCCGAGCCGACCTACCGTCGACAAGCTCTAAGCTCCCGACCGGTCTCCCGGAATATGTGACAGTGTGGTGCATTTCCCGTGTAATGTGTGTAAGGGGAGAGGATGGGACAAGGAAGAGAAAGGACAGATCGCGCGGTCCCTGGCCCGTTTGCTAGGATACTGCTCCCGGGATTCGCCTGGTGTTGATCGAGAAACCACGGAAACTACCGATCAGAGCAGCCGGCCCCTGAATTTTGCTCCAGACAGCGACTGAATTCGACCTACCTGAAAAGCTAGTGTCGAAAAACCTGCCGCCGTCAGGACTCAAACTTGGGACCTCCTGGTCAGAGGCGCTGTAGTGACATCAGTTGATGCACTGAGCTACCGCTCCCGATCAGGCGCCCGTGGGTTCATGGATTTTCAAGAACAGGAACTCCGGGAAATGGTTATCCCACATGAATGCGTGCAGTTAGAAGAACAGAATGAGGGTTAAAGTACTCTCCAAGTATGTGGGTAACTGTGTTATGATTTCATTCCGGGGGGTGATGTGTTTTCATGTCACGGCTGTGGAGGGAATTTATACTAAGACGTACACCTGGGCTGCCAGTGTGTTACGAGCTCTTTCCCCACTGCTAGAATTTCCCCAAATAACCTATCCAATAAAATAAATTCCCTCAACTTTGAAACGAAAAATATTCTCCAAATTATGACAAACGATACGAACCCTGGCGATTCCATTCCCCTTACATTGAAATTAACCGATCATCGTTATTTGAGCTGCTGAAACCATAGAAGAGGGATATTTGGGCTCTATGCTCAAAACCCTATCTTCGTTTTTCTTTATTTCTACCTGTCGTTTATTTTTCTCTTTAAATTTCTCTAATATTAGATGCAAAATTTCCCCTTCATCCAGCCCAACCACGCCCCCTCTCGCCAATCCCCTCCGTTGCGCCTGATCAGCCTACACCACTCACTCCCTTCTTGCCCCGATTATTTTGTCCTCCGACCGGTAACAATGCCGTCTACATTCAGTGCGAACTTTTTGTAAAACAGAATATATTGTGTGATAACATTTTGAAACACACAACCCCCACTTACGTTTTCCTTGGCGATTCAAATGTAATCCTGCAAAATCTGTTTCCATTGATTCAAAAGGTTTCGTAAACTAATAATTAGATGCAAAAATACATGTTGGAAAAAATACATGTTGACTGTTGTTATCAAGATTTTGTAAGAGAAAATTGTCATCTTTAGAACGCACTAGCTTATGAAATGTTTCCGTAAGTCTTAAGATGATCAAATCCTCAGTTTCTAATAATATTTTGCCTTATTATTAGCATGAAACTAAATAGAACTGTGAAGCATTATTAACGAAATTAAACATATTTCCGACCTCCCCCTCCCCCTGTCTTACGGTATTCTCTCTTATTCATTCAATCTTCTCTCTATATTCTTGTATTCTTTCCTGACTTTCAATTTATTTACCTTTTTACATCCTTTCCTTTCTCTTTTCTT
>CAXIVR010000002.1:213348742-213499477 GCA_964035755.1 Teleogryllus oceanicus | reverse complement strand
TTGTAAGCCATAAGGGTATCAATCAATAACTTTCCCCCTTTCTTTTTAAAACCTTCCTGAAAGTGCAGCATCTCACTGCAAACACGTAACAGAACACAGTGGGGTTGTGTGGGGTTGTGTGAGAGAGAGAGAGAGAGAGAAAGAGAGAGAAAGAGAGAGAGGGGTGGAGAAAGAGAGGCGGGGTGAAGAAAAGCGTTTGTAGTAAGGTTGAAAAATTTTTTCCCTTTAGAGAAACAAAATGCAGAAATTAATCAGTATCAATTAATTAATTATTAAACTTTTTTTGGTTACAATACCTTGTGTGACATTTCGGGCACCAGCGGTATGGAGGCAACCCCTTTTGCAGTAATGTTTGGGGTACATGAAGTTTCAGGGCGGTTTGTTTGGGTGACAATATTGATATTTTTGTGTTTATTATTGGGGTTTACTGCTCAGAACATGAAATGATCTAATAACGTAAGCATCAAACCTCAAGCACTTATAGAAACGTTTGTATTAAAAGTATAAATCCAAAATAGGTTATTGTTATGAATAACGGTTTTAGCACATTAGTCAGACATTTTTGGTTAAAGCTCTTGGTATGACGACTGGCGTGAACGGATAAGCTTGGACAATCCGACTAATTTTGACCGTATCAGATCACGGGTAAGGGATTGTCAAGATTGATCTTCTCACGGCGTGTTTACGTAAATTGAGTTAGGAATGTATATGTTCCCACAGACAAGGTTGGTTTATGTAAATGGCAAGATTGAGCTGAAGCAATCGCCTAACTCTTAGCGTCAACTGAAATATGAGTGAGAAAAATGGCCAATAAATGGAAATTTATGGCGGGCACAGTCGAACTCGAATTACGCGCCTTTTTTTTATGGTCCTCAAACTTCCACTAACTATAGATCCCGGTTTCGCTCCCATTGTCGATCTCTGGATCAATTTAGATTTTTGGTATTTTCTTCCCAATTTCCTTATTCCATGTTTCTGCGTCGTTCCTTTTTATTTTTTAGTAATGTCAAAAATAGAAACTTTGTGTGACGAGTATGGAAGAAGTGTATACAGTGCATTCTGGCATTCCTATCTAACCCACACATATTTTTGATTGATTTTTTCTGTTTCGGGGCCCGTCAATTGCTTTGGTCATTGGTCCGTTAGTGTGGTGATGCTTCTTTCTGGAGATGGCAGTGATCTCCCCTGTGGGAGATCGGCGCCGATCCCCCGTCGGCTGGCGGGGTTCCCCCAAACCGGGACTCTCCACCAGCGGGCACTGTTCCAGACAGAACAAGCTCTAAGCTCCTGACCGGTCTCCCAGAATATGGTAGTGCAAATGCATGTTAATGTAAGTGTGTGTGTGTGTGTGTGTGGTAGGAAGAATGGGACGGAAGAGGAAGGACGATCGCGCTCGGTCTGGCCCGTTTGGTAGGTCTGCTCCTTCGCCTGGTATTGATCGGAGAAACACGGAAAACTACCGATCAATCGGGAGAAACCCGGGCCCGGGCTAAATTCTCCCCCACACAGCGTTGAATTCGACGTGGCTGGAAACTAGTGCGAAACTGCCGTTTCAGGACTCGAACCTGGACTACCTGGTGAGAGGCGCTGCAGTGACATCAGTTGATGCACTGAGCTACTGCCCCCGGTCACACACATCTTAAATTTAATTATTATACAGGTGGAAACGAGCGTTTTGCAAAAATTGATAAGTAAATATTCGCTCCCAGTAACACATGTTTTAAAGGCAATTCAGCTGCAGATTTTTAATATATCCTTCATTGTGCCCTAGTAAAGGAATCGACTTTTGCCCGAAGAACTGAAGAACAGTAATTTAAATGACTATATTCACCCACTGTTGATCCGCTCCGGGAAGTGAATGTGGCGCTCTAAATAACCCCACGGTTCCAGAGGGGTCACGACTCTCCGCCCTGACAACAAGCTCGTGTGCTGTTTTTCTTACCTAAATGACTTCCATTTACTACAAAAGTTCGTGGCGCGTAGTTAGAGCCTGTTCGGTTTATAAAAACATCTACAGGAAATCAATTAAAGAACTTCCGTGTTTTAGTTTATGTTCTCGATCATTGGGGAAATTTTAGGGATCATCAAACACACAATATGAATTGATATAAATAAATAAATGTCTACATATTTACATTAAAAATAAAATGCTGTTATGATAGTGTATCTGAACTTTACCCTTTTTTCGACTTGGACAGATAAATATTATTTGAAATTACTTCTGTCTTTTCCCTTTTTTTTTCAATAAAAATGTTTTCCCCTTCTTTCTCTCCATTCTTCCTCTTCCTTTCTCCGGGTTTAAAATTGCACCTTTTGCTCCTTAATTTCTCTTGGAGACTCAAGTTTGATTTAATTGTTTTGAGGAAAACTGAATAATGCACCTCAACGATAGAGATGAGTCTAGGATTTTATTAGATACCCCAAAAACTTTGGAAATTGAAAAAATAATGAAACGGGTTTTGATTCTGACTGAAAAAAACAAATATTTGTTTGTGATGTTCCGCCTATTATCATACTACCCTACCGATTGAATTCTCATACTCAGTGCGTCACTGCCAACACAGTCGACGTAATGCGATAGAAAGGCCTATGGAATAGGCTGTTCCATTAAAAAATTTCTTTTCATGTGTTGCGTCCGGAACAGAATTTGATATATAAAGAACTGTTGTATTGTGTATTCTATGTTATGTAAAATTTTTTGTAACATTCAAAGATGGTTTTGTAAACTTATTTAATTCATTGGTATTTTACGAGTATTTTATTTGCAGTTCTTGAGCAGTGTGTTCAACGTTTTGGAAAATCATCTACTTAATTTTGCATGATTTTTAATTACTTTCACGTTTTATGCTTGGTTCGACCTCTTTACCCAGTTCATTTCGCCTTACAGTTTCCCCCGAAAACCTTCAATAATGTTTTGAATACATTTTGTAGGTACGTTGATTATTCCCCCCTTTCAACCGTCTAGAAAACACAAAAGTTTAAATTGTCCATACGGGGCCCGGCAGTACCAGTCTAAGGTATGGAATTAAAGGTTAAATAGTGCTTTCCTCTTATTTTGTTTGTTTTCTTCATTGGACGACAAATAAAAAAGCAGATTGACACAAGGACTTTAGAAAAGGGAAATATAAATTCAAAATTTTTCCATCTTTAAAGGGAACTGTTTGGGCTGTCCCTTCCCCAATTAAACAACAGCTCCCATGATTGCTCTCAAACCCCAATTATATTTTTTTTTAAATCCCCATTGAGCAACGATTAACAAATTTGGGGAATCAATGTATTTCTCCCCGTACATGTATTACACCCCTTGGCTTTAAAAAGTAAATGTAAAATCTATATAACACCCAAATGGCAGTCTTTAATTATTTTTAATTTCTTTAAAATTAAAATAAATTTAAAAAATTCTACCATGCCATTTCCTCCAAAAATTTTCCATTCCCTTTCCCCAAATTTAAAATTTTACAAGTATATCTCGAACAAATACATTATTCTTTAGGCCCCAATTTGGGGTTTAAATTCGAAAATGTGAAGCTTTACGATAAATGTTGTATATTTTTGGGTTCATTCGGGAAACCATCACGTGTCATCCTTAGGGGCAGATAACAAAGGAAAAAGATTTAAATTCAAATTATGTCGAAAAGGGGGGGGGGAAGGTTCAAAAATTCATAAAAAAAGGTGAAAAAATGCTCCTGAAAAAACCCTAAATTTAAAGGTTTTAAAAACCAGTTAATGAACTCATTTTTTAGAACATTCGTATTATTTTGCAAATTTTGCTTTTTAAAAGGCCCGAAGAGAAATTTCCCTTTTAAACACCTTTCCCCTTTTCCCCCTCCAAATCCAAAAGGGGGTTCACAAGCGCTGCCAATGCTCTTTTAGTTTTGGCGGCGCCCACGATGTAAAGTGTTATTTTTTTTAGGTCACATACAAGGGGATTTCTGCACACTTAAAGGGGAAACCCCTGATTTGTTTCAAAAAAAAGAAAAACCAGGACATTAAAAGGGAAAGGGGTTAAGCTCACAAAATTCTGTTAAAATTTTAAATTTGACTTCACAACTGCAGATAAACCATTGGTGCTGGGATATAAATTACTGGGGGTTTAAATAAAAAAAATATTTTTAGTGTGTGTGTTTTTATAAATATATATATATATATATATATATATATATATATATATATATATATATATATATATATATTTATGATTACAATTTTCCCCGAGGTCTCGGAAACGGAGCCATCAATATTCAAGAATAAGATGAGCTGTTTGAACGCGCGCCAACGCATGAATACAACCCGAAAGAAACTCAACTATACCCGAAAGGGACGTCTCGGTAGGTAGAAAACCACCGGAACCCGGAGAAACTTTTTTTTGGTAACACGGGAAGTGAGGACCTACCGATCAAAAGGCGGCACCTCGTCCCGCTCGGACTTCGGACTGCATCTACGATAAAACTCTTTTGGACATTCGAGGAGGTAATTATCATATTACAAGGCTTAAAACAATTCATCGGGAAAAAGGATAAAAATTATAAGTGACGCATTTAAAATCTTTGAAAGAGGGGAAGTGGGGAAAAAGGGGGAAACTAGGGGCCATTCTTTTCTTTTTTTTGCAGTTTTTTTATTTTTATATTTATTCTTCTTATACGATAGACTCAGTTGTCGTATTGTAGATTTTTTTAAATAGGGAAATTTAAAAAAGCTTTTTTATTCTAAAAAAAGAATACGAAAAAATATCAACGGAAAACGAGACGGGGGCCCAAATCGTGAGTTGAAAAAGGTACTGGAAAGGGGCGACCGTCCCGGTTCTCCCCAGAGGGGGCGCTGACCGAGCTGCAGGACAAGGACACCGAGCGACTGGAAGGTGACGCCGTAGTTTTCCCCTACGCCGTGAAAAGACACAGAAAGGTCTTCCCAAACAAAACAATTTGTAGATATTAAAAGGAATAATTTGTTTGGGAAAGAAAGTTTTGGTACGGGTTTCCCTTTATCCGATATTCTGAAAAAAAAAAGTAAAATCTTTTTTTTCCCAAAAAAAACTAATTTTAAATTGCAACTGGGAAATTTTTGACTGGAAGGGTTGGCAAATTTTTGGGTATTCTTTGAAATTGATTTAAATGAGAAAAACAGTGTAGTTAATTGTGGAGTGTAAGTTGTTTTTTTTTTTTTCAAAGGGAAAAAATTCTTGTTTTGTAAAGTGTTTTATGTTCTTTGACTGTAACAGCAATTTAATTAGAAAATATTAAGAAAAGTGAAAGTATTCGACTTGGGTTTCTTGTAAATGCATTCAACCCACAACTTCCCCACGCCCTGTTTCCCGCTTTCTAATTGTTTTTTTTTATTTTCCCCACCTTGAAAACCCTTTTCTGAGCTAGCCGGCGGAGGGTGGGTCCGGGGAATGGGGGGCTCAATTATTGGATGCTTTTCCAAAACTCTTTTGAAAAAACTAAAGGCCCAAAATTTGGGGGGAAAAAATTTTAATACAATTGAATCAAAAATTCCAAGATTGCTGGGGGTTCAGGGAAAAAAAAAAAAAGTTTTTAGAAAAGTGTTTTTTTTGGGGGGTTTTTCAAAAATGGAAGTTTTATTTTCCGGGATAGTTTTTTGGTATTGGTGTTTTAAAAATTTTTGTAAAAGTGTAGTGTCTGGGAAGAGGATTGATTGATTCTAGGCAGTTAATACAGTCAAAATGGCAGATAAATATAACGCGGGGGGGGAATTTTAAATTTTACCTTTGGGAAGGATCGTCTGGGGATTCAGATGGCGATGGGGAAGGGGGAGGAAAAGCTCAGTACCATGATCGCGAAAGAAACGGTGAAAGGAACAAGGAACATCGGGAAAACTAGCAGGGCCCTCCCGGGAATCACAAAAAACCCCAAACAAAAAAGATCCGGATGAGGCGGCAAAAACCTCGACGGGGCCCTTTAATGAGAACGATTAATAGGAAAATTTCCCTTGGAAATTTAGGATCAGGTTGGGAATGCAGAATGAAAAGACAGAGGAAAACATAAAAATTAAGGACTAACGGGAAAAAAAATTGAAAAAAATAATTGGGGAAGGGAAGAGAATAAAAATGCAACCCCCCTTTAAGTTCGCAGAACAGGGGAAAGGGGTCAATTTAGGAATAAATTCAGCAAAATTAGGGCAGGAACACGAGAAGTTGAAGAAAAATTCACAAGGGGGTAGGGAATTAAGAGAAGGTATCAAGTTACAAAGGGAATTTGAAAAAAAGGTTCAAAATGCAATCCAGATCTTAAAACCACCGTGTCCGACAGGCAGACTGAGATAGAAAAAAGGTGTAGAAAGTTTCAAAAATAGTTACTGAAAAAATTGGGGTTCAAGCTAGTAAATTAGAAAAATTGGAATAAAAGCTTTTTTTCGGAAAAAGGATGGGTTTTTAAACCAAATTACAGCATGTTGAATGACGTTGTAAATTGAAATATCAAATTAAAAATTTTACCTTTCGGGGGAAGCTTCCGCCCCTTTTTTTTCATTACCTTTCAAAATTTTTAGTGCAGGGGGAAATGAAAATCATCCCGTATTTATGGGGCAGGTGGATAATTTTTTTTTCTTTAAATTATTTTCCCGGACAAAAAAGAAAACTCACATAGCCCTTCAGATGATGCGGGTAATGCACGAATATGGGAGATAGTTTAGGAGAATTCCCAAAAAACTATGACAAATTTAAAAAAAAAATTTTACTCAAGATACTGGAACAATAAAATAAATTAATTTCAAAGTTAATGTAATGTATGGTACGTGGCAAAAAGGTGATGTCCATGCAAAAATATCAGAGGAGAATTAGCTAGTTTCAAATTATGTACTCCGACGATCCCGGATGACGGAATTGTCTGTTTTTTAAACCCGTCATTTTCCGTCAGCTACAAAAAATTTGTTAAAAATCTTTTGCCAATTCCCGGAAAAGTTAATAACGCAGCTGGGATTGTATGATGCGACTTTCGGGGCCTTGAGAGGTTACAGAGAGCGGGGGCAAATGTTAGTGGCCCGGAAAAACCCAAAGACCCAACCTTGCAACCAAATTTTTAAGCAAATCAGAAAAAAAACACAAATGGAACCACGTGAAGAACAGACCTAACTGGGCAAGATGGGGGCCCTTAAACAAAGGAAATGAAAAATTCTTTTTGATAAATTTTTCCAGAAATACAAAACCCCGGGAATTTGCGGACCGGGGCGGAAAATTAGAAAAGGTTTTTTTTTCGAAAAGCCATCCCGCCGCAAACCCAATGAAAAATCTGGGAGGAAAATTTATCGATCAAAAATTTAAACTCATTTGAGAACCGTGGAACGAAGAAGAACAAAAGCAGATCCCGGGTCCCGGCGCGGTGTCCCAAGCAGGTTAAATTCGGGGGTTGATACGTCAGTACCGTGGATACAGGTTGTCGACCTCCGTCATGGGGGGAAAGTTTGTTGAAAGAATTGAAAAAACCCGGGAGTAGGTACCACCCTTGCCGCTCGTAAAGTCTTTTCTGATAGGTGCAAATCGGGAAAAAACAAAGCCAATAACAAGACAAGTTTATTTGGATATAGAGATAGGCAAGAATAAGTATCCCAAATTGTGTCCTTTTTGCCCGGGGGAAATTTTATATCCGCTCATACGGGATCGATTTCTTTTAAACAATATGGGGTTTTTATCAACCGAAAAAATGCCATAACTTGAAACCGAATAATCAACGGGGTCTCGGGAAATTTTTTGTTCCCGGAAATTTTTGGGGGGGCGAATTGTTTTAAAAGGGAAAAAGAAGTAAGGGTGAAAATTCGTTCATGTACAAAGGGAAAATTTTAATCTTAATGAAAATCAGAAGAAACAATTAATTGAAGTTTTCTTAGGAATCAGAAAGTGTTTGCAAAAAAAAAGAATCCAGTAAAAATTTTTTTAATTCGAAATAGAACCCCCCAGATAAAACGCCATTACGGGTTCCAATATGTCATTCCCGAAAAACAAAAGGGGGAGGGGGATAAACTCCCTTGCTAAAAAGGGTTTAAAAATGAATTTTTGAATTAGGCCTCTTATCTAATCGATGGGGCTCGTAAAAAAAGGTAATGGGGAAATAAGGTTGTGTTTAGATGCAAACGATTGAATCAAGTTCCCCACCGTACGAGACAGACCGTTGCGTGTAAGTTTAATAATCAATTATCCGGCATCAAGTGGTTGAGTTCAACCAAAATTCACTGCATCGTATTGGCAAATGGGGATAGCACCTGGTAGACCCCCTTTCGGTTTTTTTCACCGGGGAATTTCTTGTTTTTTAAAAAAAATGCCATTTGGACTCCCAAGGGAAAAGGGGCATCTGCTCCGTCAATGTTTAGACAATATCATTGACAGAATTCTGCGATCTTTTATCTATATTGATGGCGTGCTCTTTTATTCGAAGACATTTGAAGAACACATGAAAAAGCTAAAATATTTTTCTGAAACGTCTCATTGAAAATAATTTAAAAGTTGAATTTGGAAAAAAATAATTTTTACTAAACATTAAATTCCGGGTTTTGGTTTTACCCGTCAACGAGTCCCAAAATGAACTTGGAGAAAAGAAAAATAGATAAAATTGCACCCCTAAAAACACGAAACAACTCAAAAAGTTTATTAGGTTGCGTGAACTATTACTCAAGGTTTTTTCCCAATTTCGCCTTTTTCCCTTGAAAAAATTCTTCCGTTGCTGCGAAAGCACACTATGGAAAATGGGGAAAACAATCGGGAAAATACAACCCTAGTTTGACCCCCCAAAAAAATGAATAGATGTCAAAAAAAGGATAAAAAGAAAAAGAAGAAGAAGGAAAAAAAGAAGAAAAGGGGAAGGAAGAAACAAAAAAAAGGGTCGACATTTCCCGAATCAAGACAGAAAGGGAAAAAGCATCAAGTTTGGGTTAAAAAATTTTTCGGGATATGAAATCAAATTCCCCAAAATCTTTTTTTTGAAAAAAAGGGGGTTATTTTTGACCATGTTTGCCGAGGGTCTCGGAAAACGGAGCACATCAATATTCAAGAATAAGATGAGCTGTTTGAACGCGCGCCAACCCCTAATCAATCCAAAATGAAAACTCGAACTATATCCGTAAAGGGCGTCTCGGTAGGTATGCGACACCCAGAGTCCCGGGGGAAAAACTTTCTTTTTTGAAATAACAGCGGAGAGTGAGGACCTACCGATCCCAGAGGGGGCCCCCTCTGCACGGACTTAGGACTGCCCTCTACGATAAAAAATCTTCAAAACATTCGAGGGGGTAATTTCCCATTTCCCCAAAGGGATTAAAACAATTCATCAGGAAAGGATGAAAGTTTAAATGACGCATTTAAAATCTTTTTTAGAGAGGAGTGTGAATGGGATGAAACTTTTGGGGCCATTCATTTCTTTTCTTTTTCGGGTTTTTATTTTTATTTTATTCTTCTTATACGATAGACTCAAGGTTTTCATTGTAGATTCTTTTTTAAAAATGGAATTAAAAAACTAGTTACATTCTATAAAAAATACAAAAATATCAACGGAAAACAGGGCCAAAAGCCACATCGTGGGTTGAACAACGGTACTGGAAAAGGGGGGTCGGTTCTGCAGAGGGGGCGCCCCGGCCGAGCTGCAAAGGGCAAAGGAAACCCAGCATTTAAGAGTCGACGCCGTAGATTTCTCTACGCCGTGAAAAACACAATGAGTCGTGCCAACGAACAATTTGTAGATATTAGAAGGGGAAAAATTTGTTTCGGAAAGAAAGTATTAGTACAGGTTCTTTTTTACCGATTTCTGTAAAAAAATAGGGAAACAATCTTTTCTTTCGAAAAACTTGTAATTTAAAAAATTTAACTAGGGAATTTCGACTGGGAAAGATTAGGCAAAATTTTAAGTATTCTTTGAAATTTATTTTTAAAAGAAAAAGGAAAAAAGTGTAGTTAATTTTGAAATTGTAAGTTGTTTTCTTTTTTTTAGCAAGACAAAATTTCTTGTATATGTAAAGTGTTTTTTGTTCATTGACTGTAACAACAATTTAATTAGAATATACTTAAGTAAGTGGAAAATGATTCGACTTGAGTTTTTTGTGTAAATGCATTCCCAAACCCCAACGGCCCCTTTACCCCGATCCCCCCTTCCCAAATTTTATTTTTTTATTTTGCGCCCACCTTGAAAAAACCCCTTTGAGCCCCAGCCGGCGGAGGGGGGGGGTCATAATATATATATTATATATATATATATATATATATATATATATATATATATATATATATTTTAATTATATATAAATCGTTGACATCTGATTAAATTAGTTTTTTCACCCGTTAAAGAGAAAAAATAAAATTTTTCGAGCCAATCTTTTAAAAACTCAGGAAAGAGTGGGAAAAGGGCCAGTTATAAGAGAGGGAAAAAGTGGCACAATGTAGTAATCCCCGAAAATGTAAGATCAACAATTGTGTTCCTTTCGTTTCTTTTATCTCCCCAAATATTAATATCTGACGAAAAAAGCTATATTTTAAAAAAGGTGCACCTTAAAATCTACTCACCCCCTACTAAAAAGTGAATAAAAGTTTTACAAAAAAAGGTGCTGTCGCTGGCCAACCACTCGAGTTCCGAGATTCGCGCTTCGCCGGGTCCGCGACGTTTGATTCAGGAGCAACGGGTGATTTGGCAAGCGGTCCTATGCCATCATTACGTTCAAAATAGCCTGGCTCTTCCGTGAGACAGGCACCTCAGTAGGTCGATATCAGCGATGCCGTGCCCGCAGCTCCGATGCTGGCAGTGGGTATGAGATGGGCACGATGCCGTCGCCGCGACAAATCATCTCGGATATTAAAAGGAAGTAAGACTGAAGACTTAACAGAATACGTTAGGGGCACCCATGTTATACTAGTTCTTACCTTCCATCTCTGGATACCGGTGTTCAAATCCCAGTCATCCATATGGAATTGGGTTTAACATACCTGGTTCGCGATAGGACTTTTTGGATATTCCCAATTCTCCTGTCTCTTCCATTCCCTTTTGACCCACCATCACCAATCATATAACATCATCACCATCCTCCGGTAATCAAACCATACTACTCATTCGGCCGAAAATGCTTAAAACTGAACACTATAATTAAGATGAGAGATAAAAACATTGGGGGGCTTACGTTTGTACTCGTAAAAAGTGACTCAGGAACTAAAAAGGGAGTACGTAGACCAGAAGATCCTTGGTTTGAGCCCCGACGGTGGCAAATTTTCTGCTAAGCTAAGTAGCTGGATCATGTCACTGCTCAAAGATAAGTATTTTAGACTTTGGGTTTTTATCGTTCGTTTTTGGGGGTCCCTGATGAATTCCAGATATCGTGGAGGTGTCCTTTAAAAATGAGAAGTGTCTTTTCTTCCCATCTTGTTTCCCATTCCCTAAATTTCCATCACTCCCGACTTAGGGAAAACTCAACATTGCTGCATTCCGATCTTGGCGTCAAACGAACAAAATGTAGGTCTTATGATTCTAGCGCGCTAATGAGTTATCTTACTCGACGAAAAATTATAATTCTTACGTGAAATGAATCAGTGTTTAATAACTTCTATAAATGAAGTTAAAGTAAATCTTGTAACAAATTATTTTTGAAAAGGAAGTTCTGTTCACAAAATACTGCTCTCTACAACACGAATAATTCCAGTAAAACCAACAGAACTGAGTTGCTTAATTATTAGTCACTTAAATATTTTCTTTTTTCAGGAAATACCCCTCTATAATATATTAGAGAGTAATTCACAATTTAGGGGACTCCGAAAAGAAGCCTGTTCAGGTTTTGCATTAAATGAAAAAGAAGCAGCCGAATTTTCTAGTGAAAGTCCCCTTCTCGCGGAATTTGCGTGCTTCGCTTCACATTCCACCGTGGCAAACATTGTTTGCAGATTATGAGGGGTATTCGATAATTAAAAAGACAAATTGTTCAGAAGAAATAAAGGTTTAATTTTTGCAAAATAGGACTTTTCCTACTTTCCAATATCATTCTCATCAACATTTATTCACTTGTCCCGGCGGGTTACCAACTTTTTTTATACCTGTTGCATAGAACTTTTTATCTGTTTGTTGAGCAGTGTGTGGACGTGCGTTGTCTTTCTGGAGAATCACACCTTGCCTCTGAGTTCCACGACGTCTCTCTCTCTCTCATGATTGGTTTCACCTTGTTCAAAACCACATCTGAGTAGTATTGGATATTTATTATACACTGTTCTTCGAAACAATCGCAAAAATACGCATCTACAGCGTCCAAAAACACCGTCAATAGGACTTTTCCTACCGATGCAGCCAGAACGTTGTTCGTATTTTTTGAAATATAACTTCATTATCTGTCCCGACATGGGAAATATAGTTATTCAAATTATTATTTCCATTTTGTCAGGGCGGAAATTTCTCCTTGAAAAAAGGACATCAGGGAAAAAAAGACCCCAAAAATGTTTTTTAATTTACCCTTTGGGAAATATTTTTTAAATTACATGGGAACGATTTTTAATTAAAGAAAAGTATATGACATTGAGGGATTCAAATTTTTGAAAACGTGCACAAATTTTCACTTTCCCCCATAACGTCATACGCATTTTTAACTTTTTTTATGTAAAAAAAAAAAAAATCCTTGACCCTTTTAAAACTTTTCCCTAATCCCCATTAAAAAAATTTACTTGGTTCATAAAATTTTTTAATACACATTTTAAAATCTTTCTGAGTCATATTTGTTACTTGTTTCCCCATCAAGTTAAAACAAAATCACAGAACGTTGTTCAATAAATGTAAAATTTTCAAGTGGACTCCCAAGTTCAACCCAATATTGGGGTAATGAACACATGATCCTCTAGGTGGGTCAAATTCATCCCAGTATGCCAACTTCAAGTCTAAAATTCCCAAACATATTTTCCTCCCAAGTGTTTTTTCCCAGGATAAAATTGTCTCTTTAATTATTGAATGACCTCGAGAAACATTTTTGCGGGTTAAACTATGTTCCCTTAACCGTTACGAAATGCGAGAAATTCGTATAAAAGGTTATAAAATTGTCTTAGCGGTCTATCTCCGGATGGGCGACTGTTTTTTTAAATTACGTCACTCTGGGGAAATTGTGGCGCTCTGGGGTTTTCCTTTGTGGGCCGTCCAGATAATTTTTGGGAAATTCAAATTGTAACAGGTTTTTTTCAAGAGACGATCCCATATTCCAACTACAATTTTTTATTAAACAACCGCAACCCGCCTGGTTTGTAAAACACATGCAGGAAATACCATTATTAGAAATATTTTAGCCCCTTAACCCTACTCTCTATTTTTGTTTCAAATGTATCTATTTATGCAAAAGTACTTCTTCATACATAAATCATAAATTTAAAATTAAGTCCTCTCACTGCTAAATATGTTTTTTCCCGGCATGATTTCACTCCAGGATTCGACAATTCATTTTAAAAGGTAAAGACGATCCCCGAAAAAAAAAAGGTTAAAACCCAGACCGACGTAAAAAAATTGGAGATTTTTGCATTAAATTTTAAAACCAAATTTCTCCCAAATTTAGGGGTTTTTTATGTTTACAAAAAGGCACGTTTTGACTAAAGGAACAAAACTTAATTTTAAATTTAAAATCCTATCATATCAATCAATTTTATTTTAAGTCGAAAGTTTTCCCAAATAAATAGAAAACAAAACTGGGGTATATGACCCACTGTACGCTTCACAGTTGTTAAAAAATTTTTTAAAACCTTGAATTAAAATATTTTTTTAAATTTTTAAAACTATTCTTTAAATAACTTTTTGTATTTTTTTTTCCCAATAAGGTACTTAAAATTAATTGGTTTAAGGATACCCTTTGGCCCCAATGGGAAAATAAGCTTATATACAATTTCATTTATTTTTTGCCGATCCTCTTCTAGGGGGTTCTTTTTTTAATGGTACCTGTTTCCCGGGGGGCCCCCGGGGCTTTTTAGTTGCACCCCTCCCTACCCCCCGGTTTCCCGATGACTCGAGCAACTAGAATGGTTTTCCCTAATTGCTTACAAAACCACTTAGGTTTAGAAAGGTTCCAAATAAAATTTACGTAAGCTTTAAATAAATAATGCAGAAAGTATATTCAATTGCAGTATCACTATTTTTATCTTGTGGGAAAAATAAAAAAATGTGTTTTTTTCAGCTGTTCTTGGAATTCGATATGGAATTCATGTTCATGGAAAACAGCCCATGTGGCGGTTTTCCCCATCAGGTGCAAAACCCCCTAACTCAAAACAAACCAAACACGTCAATCCCCAACTAATACTGCTTTTACCCCTTTTTTCAAATTCAAAAGTCATTTCTCTTTTTGAATATTTACATGCAATTACAAAATTTAAAAAAAGTTTTTTTCTTTATTTAATTTCCTTTTTTTTTGATTATGTTTTAAAAAAAAAAAATTATATTTGTAAAATCAGAGAACCTTAAATGTAGCAAGTCATAAAGTAAATTGATCCGTGGGATGCCTAACGTAACAAATATTATTTTTTGTGTTTTTGGGGGTTTCTGGAGCGAACGTTCGTTGTGCAGCGCCCCTAAAAACTCTGGTCAGACGCCAGCTGGGGAAACGCGACTGCCTAAAACGGCATTCTCCAAGAGCCAAAAGCTCTTTTCCCAGTTAATCACGCAGACATATTGAGGCTTCCTTCTGGAATGTCTAGATTATTATGTGACCATGGATTCCAGACAAACCTTGCCATAAAAAAATCAGGTTTTTGTTTTTATTCCCATCGAAAGAATTACCGAACGTTTTCCATGTTTTTTTCCTGAACTCCTGCCAAGTAAGAAACCTCGAAGGTTCCCCCATTGAAACTGGTTTGTATGCTTGCGTGTTAGCGAGCGCTTTTCCCTTAAACCCCAGAACGAAAATAGAACGATTTATTAACAACAAACAAAAAAAATTCCCTTGCTTAAAATACCCAACTTACTTGAGCTTAAATTCCCATAGTACATTGTTTGATGCTTTCCCTTTTGCAAAGGGGTTAAAGGCCTTTAAAAAAAAGAAATGGCTCCGTCTTTCCCACATGTTTTTCAAAAAGGGAAAAAATTGATGAAAATTCTGTTGTACGAAAATAAATTGTATTTAAAACCTTCGTGTCAAAAAACTTATCCATTACATTTTTTTGGAAACATAAATGTTTGTTTCCTTTAAATTACATACAAAACGTTTTATATAACTTTTTCCCCGAGATTTGTAAGTATTTAAATTAAAAACCCGGAAACAATTATTTTAAACAAAATAAAAAAACAACCTTGCTTCATTCGCGATAAAAAAAAGGAAACAAAAATTATTTTCTGGCTTATATTAATTGAAAAACCCTTTCCCCCGGGGAAACTTAATTCTAAATATAAAAGAAAAAGTCTTTTTCTATCAGTTTAAATGCATGTATTTTTTTAAAATTCTCGTGTTTTTTGATCCCCCGAATGACATTGGATGTTATTGGACCCCAATCAAAATTAAAATGTTCCGATATTCTTTTGGGTGTTCCTTGAGGACCCAGTCAGTAAACGGTAGTCTTGTGCCCTTAGCTCTGAATTTTTAAAGGTGACACGTTCGAACCCCAAAAGGAGAACGATATGATTCTTCGGGGGGTACCCCCAAAGCAAAACCCCGCCATTCCCCGGAACGATATCTCCAGACGTCGTGTTCCCCCCCACGGTCATGGGCGCAGGTCTGGGCACCCCCTCTAGCAAGCGGACGTGAATAGGCAAATAAATCAATCCACCCGATGCAGAAAATTTTTCCAAAAACAGAGATGATACATTTACCCATTTTCCGTCGGAATCAATGTATTCTTATGAAAAAGGGGGAATGCGATAAGCGCCCGAGAAAATACAGAAAAAGAGATAGCGTGGAAGAGAGGGAACTGGAGGGCGAAGAGAGAACGAAGAATGACTACAGGGGGTACGCCGGGGTTGGGGTAATGAGGGGGAGAGAGAAAACGAGGGGAGGGGGAGAGGGGAAAAACGACGGAAAAGAGAAAGGGGGGGCAAAGAGAGGGGGGAAGAGAAAAGAAATGGGGAGGAAAGGAAAAAAGGGGAAAGGAGGGGGAGAGAGGGGGGGGAAAAAAAGGGGGGAAAAATTGAAAAAAAAAAAAATGCCAAAAAAGGAAAAGGAGAGTGGGGGGGCAAAATAAAAAAAAATGTTTTAATAAAAAAAATCATGTTTTTTTTTATTTGGGGGTTTATAATTTTAAAAACCAATGTAAGTACGACGATGTTATTTTTTTCTAGCATCTTATTTGGGTGAGGTTTTAAAATTTTTTTAAAAATATTAATTAAAAATTTTTAAAATTAATTATAAATGTTTTATTTTTTTATTTTTAAATTCCTTATAAAATTTTTAATTGGGGAATTTAAATTTTTTCTTATTTATTGTTTTTTTTTTTTTTTTCCCCTTTCCCCTTTTCTCTTTTTTCCCGTTTTTTGAATTTTGGTTTAAAGGGGAAATTTGCGATGGTTTGTTTATGGGGCCGTTTTAAATTTTTTAAATTGTTTGAGTTGTTTAAATTTTTAAACCCCAATGGTTTGGGGTTTTTTGAACGGGTAAAAGGGTTTTTTAAATTTTTTGGGTTTAAATCTTCCCCTTTAAATTTAAACCAAAAATTAAAATAATATTTTTTAAACCTTTAAAAGTAAATATATGAAAGGAAAAAAATTTTGGGAAATTAAAAAGTTTTGGACCTGGAAAGGCTTATCCCCCTTAGCGATAAAATCCTTCGATATTTGGATTGTTTTTTAAAAAGAAATTTTCGGGAAAAAATAATCAAACATTCATCCAAAAATTTTAATATCATTGATACAAAAAAAGTCGAAACCCCAAACCCGAATGGTCCTCTTGGGGTTTAAAAATAAAACTTGCCGCAAATGATACGAAAGCCTGCATCCATTGGCGTGCGTACCCCAAAAAAAGGGCTGAGCAACTTTCAAAGGGTCCGGGAAACCCCTTTTCCATTAACTTTTTTACACATGACACTTTTTACAAAAAGGAAATCAAAATACAAAGGGATAACGTCTTTTATAACATTGAGGGAAACAATTATTTCATACAATAATTATTTTATGTTAAAACCATTTAAGGGTTGACGGATGGTTTGAAAGTCTCTTTCTCAAATTAATGTGCATCAATTCCCCAAATTATCTTTTTTAATAAGGGGACATAAGGTACTAAAAACCGACGGAGAAAAATTATTTTTGGGAGGTCACTTTCAAATGGTTCGGGAGTCGTGAACCATGGTTTCGTCTATCTTTCAACTATTGAGTTCCAGGAACAAAAAATTCCCCAACTGAGTCGTCCAAAAACATCACCCGTCACTAAAAGCCCCCCTCAAACAAACACGGCCCTTGTGCACGAAAACAAGTCGCTACCAACGAATGACGAGACTTTTTTTCCCCGCTTTAATTTTTTGACGCTACCAAAAAGGGGTCAACACCCAGAATGTTTTTTTTAGAATCATTACATTTTTCCATTACAGCTGTCAAGCTGGTTAAACAAGTCATTTCTTCATTAAAGTTAAAGGAACCTGACTGTATTTTAAAGTGGAGAAATGAAAAAAATCTATGGATATGAATCTTTCATTATCATTAATTCCAAATAATATTTTTATTCGGGCCCCAATACCCCCCTAGCCAATAACACCATCTCTGTCTTTCGCCTACCTCGGTCTCTCATCCCTCTAAGTTTACCCCAAAAACCAGCTTGTGCTTTTCCTGCGCGATTTCCCCGAAAAAAGCCCTCGGTTCGAGCCCCAACTAGCTTTCCGCCCACTAGCTAGAATTCAACATTCGGTCATATTCAGCCGCTGTCTGGAGAAAAATTTCCCAGCGGCCGGCCATGGTATTTTCCCCGTTGTTTCTTAAAATAAATACCAAGGCAATTTCGGGCAGACCCTAACAAATGGGCCATGGCCCCGCATTTTATCTTTCTTTCCCCTTAACCCCTTTATCCTCTCCACACACATACACAAAATTTTATACTTACATTTCCCCGCACTACACTAGGGCTGTCGGTAAAATCATTTTGGGAATTTAAAGGGGCTTGTCTCGACGGAGGCAGTCCCCCAAAAAGGGAAATACCTAGGGGGAAATCCTCCGCTCGCTGACGAGTAGATCGGCCCGGACCCACCATCTAGGGGGGGGAAAGGGAATCATCGCCATTTCCCGGGGAAAAAACCTTAACTATACTAACGGGTCAAATGTTCCCCAATTAAGGGCCCGGAAGATCAATAAATGTTCTAAATTCTCTGTCTCCACATTTTTACTCCCTTTTTGGGGGCCGATGCTGTTAACTTTAAATCAACTCTTTCCCCAACTTTGGGCCAAATTTTTTAATATTTTGTGTTATACTGAATATTTTAAACTTAAATAGTTAACGAAATTGTTTTTAAAAATTGTAAATGGTTAAACATTAGTTTTATAATTTGGGGAATTTGTATAAAATCTTTGCGGCCAGTGCCGTTAAGATCAATCAAAACAACGAAAAATTTTCTCTCAATATGGCGTAGGGTTTTGAACTAGCAAAAGGGTATTCATGTTTAAATTTTTTTTTAATTATGAGAACATGGTATAACAAACTAGTGAACGATACACGGCAAAAAATTTTTCAGTCTCGGTTGGCTACATTTTTTTCGGACTAATGACGTTATTTACTTTTCCATTAAATCAAAATTTGACCTCAGAGCCACCCTGTCGCTTTTAAACCCCGCAGAACGAGGGTTGTGCCTTCCTCCCAAGGACAGCCAACGGTGACGGGGACGACCCGGCTTTTTCGGGTCGGGAATGCGGCAGGTTGCGGGCAACGCGACCGTTTTCCCGCGGGGTGCCGGCGGCGGCGGGGGTTTCGCCTTGCGGCACCGCGGGCGGTCGGGCAAGGGGGAAATGGGCCGCGAAGTAAACACCGCACCGCTGCGCGCCCGCGCCACGCCCCCGGGAGGCGGGCCCCTGACCGGGGGTCAAGTCGCCGGCCTCAGCGTCCCCCCCAAAAACGGGTTTTCCCGCGCGGGGCAGATCCTGAGCAGGACGACAGGCCCCCGGAGGAGGGTTCCCCCACTGCGTGCAGGACCAAGAGCGTTGCAAATGGGATTCGTATTTAGAATTCTTGTGACATTTAAGATGTATCTTTCATTGTCTCTTCTTTCTCCCCCTCTCACTCTCTCTTTCTCTTTCTCCCCCTCTCACTCTCACTCTCTCTCCCTCTCTCTCTTCCTCCCTTTTTCCTTTTCTCTTTCTCCCTATTTTCTTCTCTCGCTTTTCCCTCTTTATCTCTCTCATTCTCCCTCTCCTGTCCCACATCTCTCTTTCTCCCTCTCTCTTTCTCCATCTCTCTCTCTCTCTCTCTCTGTCTCTCTTGTCTCTTTCTTCCTTTCACACTCCCCTACCTTTGATCCCCAAACCCAAGCCAACCTAAAAGCTTCTTATGTATGACATTTAACAAATAGTCCCCTTGGCGTCTTCCGAGATTGTGGGGGGGGTTAAAAATTATAAAATTATTATCGCTCATCGCAAAGGGGGACAGGGGGGAAAGATCGTGGGGCCCCCGAGCCCATTTTCCTGTTTTTGGGTTACTCCCCTTCGGTATCCGGAACCCCATCTAGGAAACCGGGGAAACGACCTATCAGAGCGGCCTATTATTCTCATCCAGGTAGAGGGCGGTTTGGTCGGGCATTTAGTTGATGAAAAAAGCCCCCCACCGACAGGGCGCAAATATAGGATCTGGGTCCAAAGGGGGCTTCATTAAAAGCATTTCATAAAATTTCTGTTTTGGCATTTTTTTTATAGTAATAAAAGAAAAATTTTAATTTAAAATACTTATTGTGTAAAAATCTATGTTTGGGGGTCAAGGGGGGGGGAAAAAATTTGACGTAAATTGGATCCCCTTACCCTCAGCTTTTTAACATGGGGGAATAAACTCACTAGTGACAAACCAAAATAAAAATTACTAATACCATAAATTTGTTTTTATTTTTTACGGCCCCAGATCACTTGTCCTTTACTTTGACCTAGTTGGCGATAAAACTGCAGTCTTCAACCCCCTTTACAAACTAAAACGGTCTTTAATCTGTACCACCTTTATTTTAAAAACACTTTGTAAAAAATACTTGTTTCAAAAATTCTAATTTTGCTTCTTTTGTTTCTTTGCATTTTCGGCATAAAAGAAAGGATACGTTCATGAGTTGTGAAAGCATTATGCCCCCATCGGTCTCCATATTCCAAAAATTAGTCCTAAACCCGCGATCTGCATTGCCCAGGTAGGAAATGAAAAGCTTGGGGAAATGCGGCTGGCCTCGCAGAGGGCCCCGGGCCCCAAACTGGCCCCATATCACCCTCGCAACTAAACGAACTTTTCTCGAACCCAGAGTTTTCCCGAACATTGCTCCCAAAGTGTTTTCCTTGGAAAAAAAAACACCCCTACTAACTGAAGGTCAAAAGTTTCCTTCAATTTTTCAACGTAAATACCTCAATTTTAATTTTAAAGTTGCATTAATTATTATAATTAAAATTTATAAAATTATATAAATTAACATGGAAAATAGGTAATAACATGGATTAACCATTATTAAATTCAAACACAAAATTTTTTCAAAACGTCATGGGAAAAAGACATACTTATGGGTTGTTACATTCAGATTTCAATTGGGGGTGATAAAAGGTTTAAATGTCAATATCTTATGATATTTACGTATGTCTGTGGGTATTGGGAAAAAGAAAGAGGGGGTTGTTAGGAATTTTATGAAATACGATTATAGCGGCATTTAAATATTGGATGAAAAATTGGAATGAAAATCCTTAAGGAGAGTTGGAGGAGGGCGAGAAGAATTTGGATATAAGAAGACGATGCCAAATTGGATTAGTATTTATAGGGGGGGAACGGTATTCAAAATTAAACAATGCCATATGTTGAGAAAGGTAAAAAAAAGAAAACAAAAGGTGTGCTGGGCGAAAATATAAAATGTCGAAATCTGGGTAAAAAATTTCCCAAGGGCTTTTCCCCAAAAAAACCCCTTTTTGGGAAACACCCCAAAATTTAAATCTGAGCAATGATATATTTATAAGATGATGTTGAAATGACTGCGAAAATTTTGGAATTAGAATGAGTTGCACCCCCCAAGAAGAAAACTTTATTTTGATAAAATTGTATGAACGGTTTTTGTCTCATCCATTATGCCCCGAGCGGCGATTGAGAGGGGTGGGGGAGAGAGGGAGGAGGGGGATAGAAAAAGAAAGCGAGAAAAAAAAAAGAATGGGCAAACCCAAAGAAATCGGTTTACTATTTTAAAAATTTCCCGCAAAAGAATCCACCCATTATATTTCCCGCGCCAGGGCGATTTTAATCAACCCGGCTGAATCTCTTTGCCGGGGGTTCCCACAATACTAAATCTATTAAAAAATTGTCAAACCTTTTGGGTTTGCTTCCATAGTTTCGGCGTGCAGAAAAACATTGTTTTTTATATCGAAATTAAAATAAGGAATCCTACTTTCAAGATAAATATGGGCGCCCTTTTCGTATAGTAAAAAATAACATTCCTACAATAATAGAATACAATCTTTTTTTTATCTTTTCCCGAAATTAATGGAACAGTCAAAAACTTTTTGTAAAATTATCTTCTGAAGCACGCATCTTTTGCAAACAACAACAAACAACAACAAAACAACAATAATAATAATAATAATAATAATAATAATAATATGTAGTAATATATGAACATGAATATTTGATCCTCGAAAGTCATGTGAAAAATTTGGCTAATGACCCTTATATGTTTTTCCCAAAGATAAATCCTCAGCGAATGTAATCGATGTGTGGAGACTGAACAAGAATCAACAATGAAAATAACATAAAAAAGATTTTAAAACATAAAAAAAAAGCTGTTTTTTCACATTTTACTTTGTATTTTTTTTAGAGATCAAAATATTTTTCCTAACAGATTATAAAATAAAATTTCGATAATGAATTTAAAATTTTTCTGTTAATTGGAGAAATTTAAATTCAATTTGTTTCCTTTCCCTTTAAAAACGTGAATATTTTTGAATATTTTATATTTTTTCTGTTAGTGTCCTTGGATAAATACAACGAATTCAAAATGAACAACTCTTTCTCCATGTTCGCTAATTCTTAAAAATTTAATCAAGATTAGAAATAAAAAAACAAATTTTGGATTCTTCCCTTTACTCTGTTTTTGTTCCTTACTTTACCGTGGTTTTAAACTTCTTATTATTTTTTTCAAAAAATTTTACAGAATTTATTTTACAAAGAAATAAACGATCCCAAAGATTCAGGCAATATTTGATCTATTTTGGAAAGTTTCAAAAATTTTTGTTCCCAATTTTTTTCATTAAAAATTTTGCATACCTTATGTTGATAAAATAATAGAAATTGATTGGGTGAAAAATTTTCTTTGAAAAAGCCTATTAATTTGGATAAAATTAGCATAATTCTTATAAAAAGTTATAAATCAGCAAGGGGATACAAAGGAACTAGATCAATGAGACCAAACGTGATTCGAAAAGATTACCTTGAATTACATAAAAAAAGAAACATGAAAAGAAAGAACCTTTATTGATTCCAAAATAAACAAAGATGGATTGATTTGTAGCTACGGAAAGACACCCCATCATGTACACTGTCAACGTACATGCAACTTATAATAAATATGTACTAAATGTGTTAATCTATACTATTCGTATATATTGCCGACATCAAAATTGACGTAAGAGGGAAAAATGGCACTGGCGTATTTTCACATGGCTCTTAAGATGCTGAAATGCACAATATAGGTACTGTGCAAAAAATCTTTAGGGCAATCAATACCAAAACTTCATTTCAGATAGATTGTCACTACTTATCTAACTAAATATGCAGTTCTCTCGAGAGGTTCTGGAAGGGTCACAATTATCAGAAGTTTGACACTGAATAGAACTTCTTCTGATATCAGATGAGCAAAATCATTTGATTCAACCTGTAGTGAATCAGAGTAACAAACATACCGAAGAAGTGTGTTAAAGTGTTGGAAGAATATTCTAAATGTAAATTAGAGATGTGTGTTCGGTCTTTTGTAATTTTTCATAAAAAAATAATTTTCATTTTATTACAATGTGTGTTGTTTGTTTTTATAAAGAACTAGCGTGACCATTCGGTCACACTTTTTTTCTCAATAAAATTTAAGAAATTGACTTTAAACCGAAATTTATAGATTCTTAACCTTTTAAATCGTATTGGTAAACTAAATTTAAACAAATTTTCCATCACAAAAATTCCGTCCTTAATAGATTAACTCGTATTTTATGTTAATAACCGTTTATGTCAGATGAAACAAGAAAACTGGTCTTTGAATCTTGGCACCTTCTTGTAATGACTGTTATAAAGAACTTCGCACTACTTTTTCTTTGCCGTCATGAACATAAAAGTTTATTTATTATCTCTGCATGCCTCGAAGTTCTGCAGTTGTAAGTAACTGAACATAGAAAGATGCTGCTGCATCATCTTTCAGTCGTAACTTACGTACCAACCTTAATCAGACGAGACATATTCTGTACATTCCCCAGAGAATTCTCTCAAATTTAACGGCCAACATTTATGATAGCATGGAATGAAAATACGACGGAAAAACCTCGCGCACAGTTCTTCTAAAAATTATGAAATAATGCAATGTCATATACATCGTATAAAGGTAGGATCGTTTTGTTTTGGAGGATACATCGCGAACGTGCACACTACGAAAAATGCAGAATTTGTTCCCAAACAAACTAATTAGTAATAATAAAAATTATAAATAAATTATTATTATAAATTATCAATAATATAATTTGAGTTGCTACAGCAAATAAAACTGCTGAACAAAACTAATGTTTTTCCAAAAGTAGCATGCACACTGCTCAAGAACAAATAAAATACTCTTGTACACTGTAATAAATTAAATATTTTAACAAAACGGTCTTCACTGAATACTCGCATCGTAATGTTTCTCATGTGTCTAGTCTGGGTCCGACCATCCTTGGAGGAAGACCACGACAAGATGGCTGAAATGTCGGCATGACAGCCTCTGACGTATGAACCTGACAGCCAAAAGCTGTCTTATGTTAATATTATCATTTACGATAATTTTAACTAAATTATTTACTTAATACTTTTCATTCATAATAAAATTAAATATGAAACTTTTCCACAAAATATCACTTTTTATCCTACACGTTCAGTCCTGGTAGGAAGGATTATGATGGAAACCTAATATGGAACTAATGTATTTGAGACATGCGGGCGCGGGAACGAAATCTTGCCCGCGTAGGAAACCACCTCCTAGGCGGCCTGCTTTAAGGTGCGGGTGGAGAGGGAGAGGGCTGTCTGCGCTAGGGCTGCGGCCGGAGGGCGGTGGTGGCGCTAAAGAGCGGGAAGCGGGGCGCTAAGTCGAATGACCGCAACTCGCTGCCCATCGGAAGTGCGACCTGCGCCGGTCTGCCCGGCCGCCTTTGAGGCGCCGCGGTGGAGACCCTAAAACAATTTACGCGAGGGGAAGTGGTGCGGAAGGAGGGCGGGATGGGCCGCCACGTTGGAGGCCAAGGGCTGCGGCGACTCCACCAAGAACCTGGAATCAGCCATGGTCCAGACGACGGGATCCTTTCGTTGAAGGATGTTGTACTCGAGGGAAAGCTTCCATGACCTTCAAAAGCGTACCAATAAACGAAATTAAAAATTAAATTTATTTATTATCCGGGATGTTGCAACCAGGCACAGGTGCCGCTGGGGAACTAGAAGAGTTAAAGAGGCAATAGAGATCATTAATCATCCTCAAAATCTCAATGCTGATCAAGGCCTACGTCTCCATGATGTCTGGAAGCATCTGTTTTTCCAGAACGCCCGACCGAGACCCGACACGGGACCCGCTGTTGCACACCGTCCTATCACGCTGCGGGCCCGTCCATTCTGCCAGGAGCCTGCCCCTGATTGGCCGTTGCACTTTCCGCAACACGATCATCCGGCCAATCAGCAGTCAGGAGAGAACCACATAAAACCCACGTGCAGTCCATCTTCGCACACACGCCCTGATGAAGGTCGCAGAATGCGACTGAAACGTCGGCACCTGTGCCTGACGCGCGTTCCCGGATAGCCAAGTGTCCACCTGGCCAGCTTCACGCTAAATTCAAAAATTAGTTAACATTATTAACTAAGAATCACAAATAAATGTCATCTGTGAATTGCTTTATGATGCAATCATTTTGATGTTAAGATTGTAAATGCTTTCATTTTGTAGCGAGACCTGCAATTGCCGTGTCATCATAATATTAGCGGGAACATCAAGAATAAGGATAAATAAAAGGAGAAAGATGAGAGGAAGTAGGAGAAGAAGCACAAGAGAAGAAAAAAGTGATGAACAAACAAAAGGAAGAATTAAAAAGAAATACACTAAGTTTTTGACTTAGTCCGAGACACTAATATCTGTAGTAACATAACAACTCTCGTGTTTTTAACATTCATATTTCGCGCTTATTATTGATGTAGCGGGCCCCGACGGTTAGCATGGAAATATTCACTGCCTCACAAATGTTATCTTCTCTTGAAGATTAGGTGCGAATCTAGGAACTGCGTAATTGCAGGACAAGAACCTTCCTATGGAAAATAGTTATTTTGAATTATAAATTAATTTTACAATATGCGAATTTAAAAAAATAAATCATATATTGTTATAAACGAAAGAATTTGGTTTAGACTACCCTTTCTAAATGGAAGCAATACTATTTTCTAAGCCACTACAGCAACCTTGTCAATCCTTTCTAATCCACACTCTACAGAAAATTGAATTACCGGCATTAGTTATTTATATTTATTTATACGTTAATATAGTGTAAATAGATTCGAACACCAGATCTCGAAAGCATTAGTTCTAAAATTTGAAACAAATTGTACATGACTCTATTTGTTTTGTATATTTCAAAACACAATTTTATGTCGCAGTGGTAACTTGAATCAATTTAAGCGAACGCTTCATAGGAGGTCAACTGTTGTATGCCTTTCACGAAGAAGCTTGGTAGCATTGGTGACGTCCAGAGGGGAGTGAGAAAATTACGTTACAGAATTCAGGACAAGCGGAACGCTATCGTTTCAGAATCAGGACACACAATTACAACAAAGATGAAGTTAAGGATCAGGCAAATAAGTTCTGGGGTTCATTTTTCTTGCAAACTTGAACGTCGTTGTCTCTACGAGCTTGATGAATTAATAGGTACAGACAAGATTATTTGATCCACTACACAAGGTTTCTGGTCAGTCATGTTCTGTGATAACTTACATATTAAGAAACTGCTTGGAATATTAATATTTATACTTTTGTGACTGCGATGTTATATGAACTATCATCTCGAATCACAAAAATACGCCAATGTCCAAGAATGCCGATGTTGAATGATGATGTAGCATAACTGAAATGTTAGGAGTTGCTTCTTTAATGTTTTGAACTGTAGACTTTGTATTTCAAAAGTAAAATAATATTTTAGTTATTTTAGCCTTAGATACAATATTCAAAATTTTTATAATCATTTTCGCTCATAATCCTTTACAAAGGGAATAAAATTTACACAAGCAATTAAAGATCTTTATAACAAAATATTAATGAAATAGTACGCAATTCTCCTCTTTTTAAGTAAAAATAAATTATTAGGAAGCCATAATTCATCTTCATTTATTCATTGTTGAGTGCAAACAAAACCTCCAGTACTTATGTGATGCCTTTAAACGCTTTGAAAGCACTCCGAGAAACAGATGATGAGAAACCTCAACATCCCTGCCAGGGCTGGGGGCAGCAGCGATGCACAGCAAACCATTACGAAGAACAGAGGCAGCACAGAGACCTGGGCCACCGACCGCCTTGCGGCCGGGGAGCGGTGTACTCACAGGGGTGGAAGAGAAGGGACGGTGGCAGAGAGGACGAGGAGGAGAGGGAAGGAAAGATGAAGAAGGGAAGGAGGTATCAATAGGGGTGGGGAGGTAGGAAACGTAGGGTGGGAGGACAGAGACAAAGAGGCTGGGTAGGGGTGAAAGGAGAAGAGAGGTTGGAGGAAAGATGAATAGGGGAGGGAGGCAAGGGGAGGTAGAAGAGGAGGGTGGAGGAGAGACGAAGGATGAGGGGTGGTGAGGAAGAGAGGGGAGAGAGAAAGGAAGATAGAAGAGAAGGCGTGGAGGAAGAGCAGTGGGGAACGGCAGAGTGAGGCGTGAGGCATCGGGGTCGCAGGAGGCCAGAGAGCAGGCGGTGGCAGCACTGGTGAAGCCGGAGCCACGCCGTGTCGCGGGCTGCTCCCAGAGCCTTGCAGCACCGACTTCTGCCGCACAACTTTGCTGAAGATGTTGATTGTCGGTAAGAGCGCACTCCATTTGAGAATGGCGTGCTTGACGAATCGTAAAAACATGTTTAGACGACACCGATTTTTATATTTCGTAATGCTTGTGTGTGGCTCCAAGTTAGCATTCGAGAAAACGGCGCGAGAAAAAATAGAAAGCGTTCATGATAGGTCTCAGAAATAAAACAATGCAATGCCTTAGAAAGTTCTAGTTTATTACATCTAAAATGCACCACTCTTTATTGATTATGCAGCAATTAAAAATTCATTCATGACTCGCGTACGTAAAATCCCATTATTTTAACAGCGTTAATATACTTAATACCGATGATCTGGGTCATCAAAGCCATTGAAATAACGACGATCCATCAACAGCAACTGTTTGCTTAACAGCGATTTAAATATTATTAACGATAAAACGATGCTTAGTGCCTTCTTATTATTCAATACGATTCACTTAACATAGCATTTTCTGATTTTTGACGCTACTTTAAATACTACCTATTTTTCATCTTACCAGCTTAAACATCATTAACGCCACGGAAGTATAGTGCGTCGATATAACGAAGACTTTACTTTGTCATCAACAAACACTTCGCCGCAGTTTGCACCAAGCTGCACAAAACAGTTTATGACTTCTGCAGCACGCAGAGCCAACAGCCATTAACAAAAATCGCAGTATAAGCTGTATCATCGCCACGAGTTATGGCGCATGATACATGGTGCGAGAATTGTGCCTTCTTTATGCACTTGTAGCATGTTAGCCAAATGATACATTGCGTTTCTTTAGTTCATTATAGTATTTTTGTATCAATGGTATATTTTCTCCACATGAATGAACAGAATTACTTGGATTTCAAGAGATCATAACACACGATTTAACATTCAAATGTTCCACCAAGGAGAAGAACAGAGCAATACTGCCTCTGACTTGAAGAGCATAATGGTCAATGAATTTTCTTTCGTGTTTTTTAGGCATTCTTAAATGTTTTTCCTTTTCGTTTTCATGGTCACTGTATTTGCATCGCGTATTTTTTTATTACGCACAGTTCACCATATATTTTTCGTCATGATTTCAGTGTTTTTGTTTTGTAATTCATATATTATGAATAATTTTCACCGATTTATGATTAAAAACACATTTTGTTATATATTGGCAGCTCACTCATCATCGGAAACACAGCAATGTATTTATCAGAAGATCATGGTCGTTGTATGTATTTAAATTAATATTTTTAATACAATGAAGCTTGAAATAACAAATGATATTTGCAGGCAGATAACAGTGCGAGTTGCTGTTAAAGAAAGCCGTATGCCTTTCACAACAAGATAGGTCATTCATATCATATTGTTATTTCACAATTTGGGTTTATATGTCCAGATGAACAAAATATTAGGAATCAATGACATGAAGAAATTACTTCCTGATGCAAACAACATGTTATTTTCGAGAGTGAATCATGAGGGATGGCGAGAAATCTTGTTGCATAAGCCTCATAGCCGAGAGTAATGAAAAGAGAATGCATTTCGATATTGTTTGAGTTTATCAATGACATTCCATGCTCACACAGAAGAAATTGCAAAATTATAAAGATGCATGACATGCTTGATCTCTCCAATCATCGTAGATTTCTTCATCGAATACGCACTACTGCAGTGAATCGCAATTTAGTGTAAACGCAGTAGTAAATATATTTCGGGTCTGCAATTCGTCATTGATTTTCTTTCACGGACAAATTAGATATGATGCACACATTAATACACTGTTCGCCGAAATTGGCTTACTTCTTCACAGATCTTCTTTCACATCGCGACGCTGATGTCTTCAGTCGACACACAGGACGAGAGGTAGAGACCGAGGGCGGGGAGGGGGAGAGTGAGAGGTCTTCGAGGTTTCAGCTGTTCACTGTTAACGAGGACACGTGTCTTCGCAGTCGGAGACGGTACCGGCAGAGCAGCGGCATATCTACGACGCGAGCTTCGCCGAGCGATTGCCGCACGACAAATTCGTGTTTATTTTGTTGAATGCAAAAGCTCGCATCGCTGCAGCGACGTCAATCGGCTACAAGGCACTCGTTGAAAATGGCCAATATACGAAAGATTTGATCGTTGGTTGTTGATTGGTCGCGTATTCGGGAATGACGATTTCCGGGAGTTTTTGTTACATATTACAAATAGTTTTTTTTAAAATTATTTATTATTTAAATGGGGGCTTTAAATATTGTTAGTTTCAAATAAACATCTTAATTACAGTTGGATGTTAGTATAAGTTAGAATTTTACAGTTGAGTTTTATCATTTTATTATTTATTATATTTTTATTATTTATACCTATTATTTTGGGGTTTCGTCTCGTGTTAAATATGAAAGTGATACATTATCGTTGGTTGTAAATTCATTGTTAGATCACAGTGAAAGAATATCTAATTAGCTGCTCGTTAGACTAATCAATAGTTTCTTTATAGATTTGAAGAATATTAGCACACATAGCGATTAATAATAATATTGAGTATTTTTCGAGTTATTTGTATATGTTTGCAAATGCTATTGCACGTATTATTTATTACCTTAATTATTTTACTGGCATACGTATACAAATAGGAATGTAATGCTGTACTGCAGCTCAGAATAATTTACACTTTTATAATGAAGTTTCCATCGCCAGAAATAGCTGTTTGTGTTTGTAATAAAAGTCTGATCGAGGGAACTATTTACTTTGCTTGAAACTATTTACTGTTATCATTAATGGCGAAAAGTTGTACAAAGTATATCTGTGTTATGTCCTATATTTGAATTTCACAGGAACTACTAGTACGGCAGCTAGACAGTATTAACAGGTAAGAAAGAATGCACGTTACGAGCTAAAATGAAAATGCGGCACAAAATAGGATAATCCAGTTAACGGTAAATACAGATCTAGGCAATGAACGAACGCATGTCAGATTGTACTTAGTACTTAGACGCCACGCATGTATTCATACAGAAATTTCTTCTTCGCAGCGATTCAAAACATTTAGCACATGCCTCACCGCAAAACATTTTGCATGAAATCGTATTACTTTGCCTGTGCGTTACTTTAAATATCTGAGCGGGTCTTCATAGTATACGTGAGCTGATTCGTGCCGAAATATTTACCCAGTTTATTGGCACGACTTCGAAGTCATCGAGACACACACATGAACTTCGATCGTCACTGAGAGATTTTGGAGACGATTGACGGACCTTCACGAACGCTGATTTACGACAGTGATATCGACAACAGTAGGCGAGTTAGCAATAGAGAAAATCATTCGTTTGTTGTTTAGTACAGCAATAGCTTATTATTTTCTATATTTGTTATCTAGTTTTCTATATTTCTATATAGTTTCATAACGAAAAATATTCATTTTTGAAATGTTATCTTCTTGTTTTTTAAAATTTATTATTATTATTATTATTATTATTATTATTATTATTATTATTGTTATTATTATATTAATAATACTAATTTTTCATTCTTCAACTTATTAATAATGAAACAGTTAAAAAGGGATTCTAGCGTATGCAAATGATTTTTTCCTTCATACGTCACACACAGTTTCTCGGGATTAAATAAATGTGCCGCCAGCAGCTAGATCGCTTTCAAATACCATGTGACAGAGAATTTGAGGCCGATGTCTTCGTGGTTTCAGATCAATATTGACGCATGCCGGTGCCGCACTCCAGTCAAATTGAGTTGATATTGCACGCGATTTGTGCTTCTTCCTTTCCGTTCATTTTCACCTACTTAGAGCTTACATTAGCAGCTCTATTGCCACATACGTGCTCAGACGTCGGAAGTGTAGAGCAGAGGTGATATATCATGTCTGGGTGTACGAGAGCCCGAGGGGAAATCCCTGCCGGCATGCGATCGATATTATGCTCAGCGAATAGAATAATGTCACATCCAGCAATATACACAATTTTTTCGACACTAATAGCATCAGTAGACGATCACACGGAATGAAATTCACGCTCTTTCTTCATCTTCATGTTTGTTTTTGCTTGCTCATCAGTAGTTTCACGACGGCATGCCGTCTCGATATGTCTTCGAGGCAAATACGCCAGATTAAACAAGATCGACGTCGTTAAACAGCCACGTTCTTCGCGTTTTCTCTTCACGAAGCTCTTCGCGTTGTGACGCCGCCCGCAGGGGCGTGTCATATGAGACACAGTCGAATAATGGTTAACGAGCGAAAGCCTGGCAGTTTGCGTTGGAGAATTACAAATACTCTGTGTTCAGATCTGTTGGTCAACGGGTTAATGAGTAATGGAAGAACATACCTTCTCTTGTAATACAGCTCCTTCGAAAGACTTGAAAATTGTTAAATTTCAAGATAATTTTCGTTTTCTCTCTTTAAAAGTAATAATCTGCACTTCGATAAACAAAATTAGTCTTCGTGTACAAATAACATATTCACTGTATTGCATCGTTGTAACACAATTCTCTACATTAATATATTACTCAATACATTAATCGTTCAAGCTCGTAAACGTGTTGACGTATTACGCAAAGAAAATGCATAGAGTTTCCGGTTTAAAATAATCCGTGCAAACGAATAATTAATTATCATTTCAGTATTTTAAATATAGCATAGACTACTTGTGTTCATATGAGATTATTTCACGTCGGGGTCTGGACAGCAGTTCACATGTTTTTAATGTATGATATTCTTTCATTCGACATGAAAAAGACACGCATTCTTTTATTTCAAGTTCAGAAATTGGTTATTTGCGGTTATGCTCATGCCACTCAGAGTCATATACACAACAAAATATATTATCAATTATTGCTCGAATGCAGCCAATGTTATTCTCGACATTTGCCTTCGTTTGGTCACTTCAAAATGTGCATTTTGTTTGAAATAGCATTTTCAAACAATTAAATATTTAATTTCATAGCTTAACTGAAATTCTTACATAAACATGATGAAGATAAAAATTTAAAACAGTAGTTACAGCCTAATCGATTTTTATAAGATAAAGACGAGCAGTAAGACTATTGTCGTAAAGCTCAAGCAATTGTAGTACGAAAAGGCATTCATTCTCATAAAATTAGAATTGTGTTCGGTCCGTTCTTAATTCAGTGCTGAAAATCATGTGAATGATCGTCTGCCTTATTAGAGTTTTAAGAGTTATTATAGCCAGATGTTCACTTTCCCCCAGAATAGAGGAGTGACAATTAATATTTCACGTCAAATTGAGTAATAAAGACTGGATGCTACCTTTTAAATGCATATTTTTTATTAAATCGACATAAAAAGATACTGTTTCTTTTTCTTGAGTGGCCTGATTATGTTATTATACTATATTACTTTGGAATTAACACAGTACTAAGTAAAATATGATTGACATGTTCTGATTACCTAAATCTGGTTTGTTTCATTTATTACGCATCTGTGATATTCTCTTTCAAAATAACATTTATTATAAAGTTGTAATAGTCAAAAATTAAATATATGAACAAGTTAGATACAATTTGAAAATATAGTATTACTATTCAATTTTCTAAACATAACAGAAAAAGAGACTGAAGATGTGAATATCTAACACCTATTGCAGTATTCGACGGTTTCGCACTGGTCGACTTCATGCCGATCAGCCTTGATAGAGGCGCAAAAGCCGAAGAAATAAATGAATGACCTTCTGCTCGACGAGTTTCGCCATTAGCAGCTCATATAAACATTTCCGACTCCCGCAGCGACGTAGTGACAGCCATCTAGCCTCTACATCTGCTTTTCACAAAATGATGAAACAAATTTCATTTTGCCGAGCCTTCCAGCTTATCACAGATTGCATTTCATGATTAATGAGCAGTGTCGGCTTCAAAATATTTTGTTATGAAGAGAGAACTTCTCGACATCAGCGGCTTCGTTATCAACGAGTATCGGAATGTCCAGCGGTGATAAATAGAAACAGGAAACGACACCCATGCTTTTCAGACAGTTCGTTCGCGAAAAGCGAATGAGAAGAGAATCGCGTTTACTGCAATAGAAATCACGTCATGGTGTGGTTCTCGGGCACGATGTTTATTTCGAAAGCTCAACGATATCCTCAGAATAAACTAAAAATAAATATTCATTTGCTTCAGATGGCCTCGACTGCTAAAAGTGCGTGCACTAAAATGTTACGCAATTCATTAACCTCATTACTTTAATGCTTTCAGGCACAGAATATTTCATATAGCCTTAAGATTTTTCGTCAAGCTGGTTCATTACCTTTAAAAGGGGAATAAAATGAAATTAATTTATTGCCAATTTTTGTCGTTTTCTCAAAAATATTAGAGAGTGTTTTTCATACGGTCGAAACAGCCTCAGAAACGGCAAGCCAGATACCGCAACATAGTTCAGGAAATAAATTGTTGAAACTGCCATTTTTTCTTTCTCAAAAGATGTTGCATTATCAATGACAAAATGGTTAGTTCTTACTGTGATATTTTTTAGATCTTCGAAAGCTTTGATTTACACCATAACATCTTGCTCGTGCCTGTTTTCTTTATAGTTCTGTTTCATTGATAATTTCGCGTTTCCAATACGAAAATATTGAGCAGGCTTTCATACGCGAATGGAAATTACTGTAAACTAGCGTTTCAGACCGTACATGAAATTAGGAAATAAATTGTTGAAATCAACATTTTTCAGCATGTTAACATCACGACGTCATTCCATTGCATTTCTTTTGATCTTCGAAAGCTTGACGTTACACCATGTATCATCTGCTTCAAAATATTTTCTGCGGAATTGCAGATGCCTGACGGGATACGTCTAAATATCGACCAAAGAGCAGAAATACGTACGACGAGCGATTAATATTTACTTCATCTCTCCATTTCGCCAATTGAACATGTCCACAAGGCTCGATATTAGTTCCATCCTCTTTCTGTTGCATGCAATGATAGTGTTCTCATCTATTAGCCGGAAGCAATGTTCTGCTTGCTGACGATACGAATGCCTTCTTGCAAAAAGAAATTATAGCAGTGTTACCAGAAAATGTTTGTACAGAACATTGAAGTTAACGAAGGAAAATGTTCAATTTCAGTAGCCAATCGGCACATATGCTCAGTGAAATGAATACCAGTAATTAGCCGATATTAAGGTAACAAAATTTTCTAGTCTCTCAATTAATAACCAATGGAATGCAATATATTAAACACCACTCATTTTCCTCATTGATAAGCATATTCAGACTTTCTACTTCGTCAGCCATGCAGGTAGTTGCAGTTGGTAATGTACATTCTCGCTCGAGACATGGCATACTGGGGAAGTCATCGTTAGTAGCGCCTAGACATTTAGATTGCAAAATATCCGAATAACAGTCGTTATTTCACGTACCCAAAGTCTTCTTTCGAGCTTGGAATCTACGGTCGCTCCTGCCTGTTTACGCACCCGGTAGTATTTCAAAACTTACTTAACGGCGAACAAATTACAAATACCGACATTTATACCGTTAACACACGACGTAGAACATACCATCGGCGTCAGTCAACAGCTTCATCACAAGAAATTGATACAACATAGCTACGTTACTTACTGCTATTACAGATGAAATTAAACAATTGTACTGGCGTTCAAATTCTGCTGTGCAAATGTTTTCGCCGCAAATGCTTCTATTAGCACTGTGACTGAGTACGATCATCAAAAAGAAAAATAATGTCTACTTTAACAAAACAATGATATAAGTATATTGTGTTTGTTATTTCCGGCATTGCATACTTTAAAGAGATCAGCTGTAACAAGCCTGCTCGTCATAACTTCATCTCGACGAAGTTTTGTATCCAAGTTTCATTCATTGAGTAACACACGGCCTCGAGCCTGCTTCTGCACGTACCATTCACTATGCAGCACGTTTTCGGAGCTTTTCTTTCGTTTTGGCAGCAGCTAGTGAAAGTTTCGTTAAGTTGTTATCGACCAGCAGTTGTTATTGTTGCGCAAGTTTTCAGCGGGTCTTCGGAAACGAAATATCTAGTTTGAAGCTGCTTTTTAAAATTTATTATTATGTTGTTATTATTGTTATTATTATTATTATTATTATTATTATTATTATTATTATTACTATTATTCTTCAACTATCAATAGTAATTGTTGGGAAGAAATTTCGAAACTCAAGAAAGCGTGCGCAGATGCTTTTCTTTCATACAACATAGTCTTTAGAGTTTTTGACTAAATAAATATCTAAATATTCGGGATTAGACATTACAATAGTCAGCAGCAGCCTCATTTAGCAATTCCTCAGATAGTACAGTGTTACCATTGCATAATTTTTCATTACTGAAAGACTTTTCGACGTCAATTGTGTCTGACAATAAAGATATTGCTGAAACATATCGATCTCCTTTCATCAACAGATCATCAGAATATTGAAAATTAAATTCTGACAATTTCAAAGTTGGGACAATAAACGAGCCACTTCTCACGTCAATACCGACTTGGTATTCTGATCGAAGAAAATGGAATTGTCCATTCAGAAAGCGGAAGCCTCCGGTAAGTCACAGTCTGCAATATTATGTCGAAAGTTCAGAACTCTGTAAGAGAGAACAAATAGTTTAATTGGTTGTGAAATTAAATATCAGTCATAACGTGAGTCAACATCCGTTATTGTCACCAATGCAATTGTTAATTACTTCCTCCACAAGTGTTTCACTGTCATCCAAAGAAATATTGCTTATTGCACAAGAAACACGGCACTACCGCACATTGGTTCGTATAAAGCCAATATTTCTTAATGTTACAGAGTTCACTTCTGATTTGAGCGTCAACAATATTTAGAGCGTTAATTTTTTTTAAATGCGTGAAGCTCATCACGTTTACGAAAAGCATTCAATTTTCAATTATTTTTGACTTGAAATTGCAGAAACAATACTTGTAAATCAACAACATGTTTTAATTCGTATGAATATAACGAGTTTCATAATTGTTCATCAAATACGCATACTCAATTTACGATGCTGCATTTAACATTAATATTTCGAAAATAATAAAGTTAGTAAATATGTGCGTTTGTTTATTTGATCCATATTATAAACAGAAAAAATCACCTTGATTTGCGATTTGGCGGAATGGCTCATATATGGTGACGCATAATGGCTTCATAATAGTTCGTTCCTTTATCAATAAAATGCCGAATGCAGGCATAAACAGGCTAGTGCGAGTCACCTGTTCTGCTGCAAAAACTTCAGAAAGTGAACGCGGCCGGAGAATATACTACTTTCTTTTCGCGCGCATTTGCCGTGTATTTGATACCAGTCATTCATTCTTTACACTAGTCTCATGTTTTTCTCGCCGCGTCCAATATTCATATTTGAGCATCATCTGTGTTTTCGAAAAGATGACAAAGAGTTCATTTACACATATTTACTTCTGTTATTAACATATCTGCTAAAGAGCAGAAAGTTTGTCGAAAGCCGTAGTACCTTGGCAAAGTTCCTTTCAGGAAACGAAATACGCATTGCTTTAAACATTGATTTTACACAAGATTACGTGACAAAGCAAGGGTTATTCAAAAGATCAGGTTATTACCCGAGTGACAAAGTTTAATACAATAACTTCTGTTGAAGTTCTTTCACGAATGCAACCTTTCTGTATTGCTCATCGTCGATGCAAAGATATGTAGAACTTTGCATATTGAAAGGAATAATCATCGATCGCCATTTTCATCCTTTCAAGTAAAAACAAAACTGAAAACACAGAAGTTTCATTAATAGTTCATGAATGCTTCCATAGTCAGAGCTACAAATTACATGCTTGTTCAGCATTTTTCAAACACAGCATGGTTTTAAGTGGCAAAATACAGAATTTATACTTTAATTATCTTCTGCAAGTGATCACCATTTCAAGAAACTGCCACTGACTGTAGTGGTGAAAGGCAGCCGGTTAAAAGAATATGAGCAGAGTTCTTTTCTGTTCGTGTTGAAGTTCTAATGCATAATTGTGCTAAACGAGAGAGATGCACATTTCAGCCTCAATGACAAACACGTCAACACAGTGGGATTACAATAGCTCGAAAATGGGAAGTAAATACATGAAGAAGAGAGCACACAGTATTTGACTAGAGTAAGCTACTAAGGTGTCATTGTCTTAATGGGTAGGAGTAAAAGAAAGCATATTTAGTGTTTAAACACACAAATGTGTTAAGAATAGAAATACAGATTTTATTTTATTTGGTATTTACAGTTTTCACTGCATATTACAATACTTTATTTTTATTTTATTTTTTATTTATACAATATTTTAGAAATGTAAATTTGCTTTCATAATGCTCGTCTTATTTAAAACACGATTTATGTGTGGCCAATTGAAATTGATGTACATTGGAAATAGTTCCCGAATGTTAAGGCGCATTCAGTTATGATATGAAAGTAACGTAATAAATATGAACCAATATCAGTGTTAATGAAACTGTTGAATGCCGTTTTTTATGTCAGTTTCATATTTATCATTATGCTTTTTATTGTTTATATTTTAAATACTTCGTCAAATATTTTTATAAAATTATTGTTAATTTGAAAGAAAACACTGCATTCTTCACATAATAAAATTCTTCGTTAGGTATAACTTATTGCATTAGCGTAATTTTACGTGAGATTTATTACCGATATATTTCGAAGTTTGGGAGTTAAATAAAGAAAGGTATGATTACACTCGAAATTTCTATTCTGATTGCAGTATTAAAACTATTTGGCTGATTTGTATTTGTGTATAAGACAGTTTTCGAGTTATTTCGAAAAGACAAAAGCTTATAATTGTAACTACATGATGTTTTCATCTTCAGTTATGTTCAATTGGTTCTTTATTCGAATGATTGACTTTAAAAGCACTGAAATTATTATAAAGCGGAATTAATCTATTTTCAAAAGCAATATTGCAATATCTTATAAATACTAGCAATGTAGTACAAAATATTTTCTGTCCTTTTCGAGGTTCATCGCACAAACTGTTGTAATGCGTCGTGACATTATCCTCGATCTTGCTTCAACTAGCACAAGAGTTTTCATCAGTCTCTATAGACGAGCTTCAAATAACAGCAGACGTCATCACAGTGCGCCTGAATGACGATCATCAATAGCTAGCGAGTTTTGTGAACCTTCACTACCTGAGAGCGCTGAGACTACTTCACGTTGCCAGAATGGGTGCCGCTGCGGCGCAAATAAAAATACGGCTCAGAATATGTAACAAACATGTGTCGTTGCATTACACAGAAATGCACGAATTATTTTCACTTACTTAGCTGAACTTGAATACCAGCAGCCAGCAGTCAATAAACATAAACACTTCAGCATACAAGAATTTTGTTCGCTGAAAAAGAAATAATCTCTACTGTCTCTCAATACCATTGAGCATCAGCTTTCTTCATTTAACAATTAAAGTTAATATTTGTAACTTTTAAACAACATTCTGTCGTGTTGTACTTTACAATTAGCTGTTTTTCTGAAAGAAAAGAGCTGATTCTAAAGCTTTTTTACAGAATATCGGTATAGAATTCCGTATTAACACTTTCTTTCCGAAACAAATTATCTTTCAATATCTACAATTGTTGCCACGACTTACCGTGTCTTTTCATAGCAGAGGTCTGGTTTATCGACTTCATAGTTCAGAAGTTTGGGTCGAGTTAAAGCCGTGCCTTTCAGTTCGCACGGTCGCCCTCGTGTTACCGTTGTTCAACCATGATGGGTTCATCCGTTTTTGTTGATAGTTTTTCGTAATTTTTTCTTTTATAGAATGTAACCAGCTTTTTAACTCATTATTTAAAATAGTCTCCAATACGACACCGAGTCTATCGTATGCCGAATAAATATAAAATAAAAATTGCAAAGAAAGAAATGTCAGTTCGTTGGCTCATTCACTCCTTCTCTTACAAATATTTAATGTCATTTATACTTTCATTCGATGAATTGTTAATGCCTTGTAATATGATAATATCGTCTGAAGAGCTTTGTCGCAGATGCAGTCTCGAAGAGTTTCCGCGACGGTAGTTCCTCATTTCAGTTAAAGTCACCAGAAAGAAAGCTTCTTTCTTCGACTGGCGTCGCATACTTGTTTATCGCCTTCACGATATATTCGCTTTCATTTCAACACCATGTTGGCGCGCGTTCGTGCCACATATTCTGAATACAGCCGATGCCCGTTTCTCGAGATCCGGCAAACTGACGGTCACATACCCTTCTCGAGAAAAAGATTTTGTGAATTCCGATTTTCGCATCGAAAAAATTTTTTAACCAAATCGATGCCTTCCTTTCGTCTGATTCGAATGTCGAGCTATCTTCGTTTTCCTTCCTCCTTCTTCTTTCTTCTTCCTTCTCCTTCTTCGTCTTATTCTTTTATCCTTTCGACATTTGATTTTATCGTTGTCGTAAATCCGAAATTGTAATTTCCGACATCTTCACTTTCACTAGTAAAGCCGCAGCACCGAAGAAATACTGCAGTGTGTGTATGGCGAAATTCGAATAAATCCCGTGCAATATCATGCTTAACATCAACAATATGCAAGGCATTTGCCGGCATACAAACACTTTACCTTCTATTATAACTCATCGTAAATACCTTAAAAACAGCCGGTAGAAGACGTCAAACAATCGGGCATTTTAGAGGCATTTTACTTATCTCGACGTTCATACCGGTAAATGGCCTCAGCCTAAAAGCCGCACATACCGGTATTCTTCCTCAATAAAATGGCAGCTTCACAAGCAGTGTCACGGTATTTCAGTAGAATACACAGGTATTTGGGGAAATTACTGCGATAGTTTCGAGACGACTATAAACACCAGACACGGCTGACGGAGTCCTAGGCTGAGTCCGAGGGCGGCGGATTTCGACACTTGTCATAGCTGTGTCGAAAGCCCCGCCGCCGATCAGAAGTCGAGCCATGTCGTCGTGACGGAAAATCAGCCAACGGTTTTCGCAGATGTCAATGAGCCGTTCGCCGACCTCGACTGACGCCGCAGCTACGACACGTGACAGAGCGCCGAGGCCTATCGAATTTCTCCGCATAAATTCGTCCTTTCTAGCAGCGACAAAATGCAGAAACATGTCTTCCATAACGAGTTCCCACGCACAATAAAACTTCCTTCTCTGTGCGACCGTGTTTGTCACTAAATACGACATTTGCTTGGGCTCTGATCGTATCACTAATATTCCTTTGAAAATACTTTTCAGTTATCATTTCTCTTATTCCTAGCACCATACTATAATTCAAACAATATTGTACCGACATTGAATGTTGGCTGACATTAATTGTTTACGAGGAACAGATGCGTTATGTTTAATTAAAATTATCGATTGAAGGATGTTTAATTATAATTACGTATTATTTAAGTTCATTAAGAAAAAATATTAATAGTACTATATAATATTACCAATTTTAATAAATATTTAAATATTAATACCACTAAATTTTGTCGTTTGTATTAAATTTGGGTACTAATTTATCATTTGTTTGTTAATTTATAAATTTAATTAATTAAATGTTAATTTTACTCGAAAAGTAAAAATGTTAATATTAATAAATTCTTTATTACTCAATAATGTTAGTATATACTTTCTTATTATTAAGGAAGAAATATTTCGCAAGCCTTCCAGATGCATTTTGTTAATGTAAAAGTTACCCGCGTAGAAGGGAATCTTTCACATGCAATAAAAGCATAGCTAATAATAATAGTAATAAAAGTACACAATAGTAATAAAAGTAATAATAATAATACACACACAATAATAATAATAATAATAGTAATATAATTTACTTTTATTACAAATTTCATTATCTGTAAGATCGTGGCAATATTAAACCTCAATATAAACTAGAAACAACATTTTATTTAGCTCCTGTTTATTAATGCAGGTCAAGATTTAATTAGAAATGAGCAAAGGAATCATTTTTTAACAAAACAAAATCAAGTTCGAAAGAGCGTTCGTGACATTCAGCAGTCAACGCTTCCTCGTCGCCGAAGGAAAATGTGAGGACGGCAGGCGCATACGTTGACAGCCTTCTACGTGTGAAATACAAAGAACAGAGCGTCATCTTCAAATAACGAAGACACTAAGAAAGCAGTTCTTTCAATGGAACCAATAATTACTTCATTTCAACTTTCCGAAGTTTAATTAAGGAGGTTTTCAATACATGTTAACGCAGCGCAAACGTAACGCTCGAACAATAAACATTTCAATAATAAGAATAGAATTTAATAGTTGTTTAATATACATACAGCCAATAAAATAATAATTTAAACAATAAATATCAGTTATGAAATGATATTTGATTAATAAACATTTTGTGAGATATTATTAACTAAAAGCAATTCATTTTGTCAACATGTATCGACGGAAAGTTGTTATTTCTTCATTGAAAATACCGGCATAATGTCGGTATATCTTTTATGTTAAACTATTACAGTATAGATCGTTCTACAGAGTGCATTTTATCGGCATAAATGAATAGGTATTTGAGCAGTATGAAAATACCGGCATTACAACGGTATTTTAATGGTATTCAATACCTTTCGGTCTTAATAAACTTTTGAGTAAACAGGCAATCTTGCCCATTTCGTATTTTCCAAGTTCATCTGATCGCCAGAATTCAGGAATTTAATCTCGTTTAGCGCAAAATTCTTTTCCAAATTCAACCGTAAATTATTAATGAGATAGTTTGTTAAAATAGCTCAGCTTACCATGTAATGCCAGTCGTTCACATATTGAAAGCATGTCATCAATATAGAGGCTAAAGTTATCGCGATTATCTTCTCTGTCAATGATATTGTCTAAACATTACAAGAAAGCAGATGCACGTGCTCTGAAAGTTCAAATGGCAATTTTTTTTGAAACATACGAGCCTTCGGTGAAGGCCCTGTATATGTTGTCTACATTCGTAAAAGTAATGTTATTTGCCATCACGATGCAAAGGAAGTTTGTTGAACTCTCAATCATTCGATGCCGATACCGATTGTTAAATTTATTATATAACGGTTCAGCTTGTAGCCACGGTAGGTGGCCTCGATTAATGTTCCTGTATCTAAACACAACCTGTCTTCCCATCACTCTTTTCTTATGAGTACACGACTTAGATAAGAGCTTTGACTTCAATATCAGTCTTTTAACCATTGTAGCAAGGAGCACCATTCTTCCATGCTTTCTTCCGGAATGACATAGTTGCACCTGTGAATGGCGTTTATCGTTGCCTTCATTTTAATTGAAAAATTTATTCAATTGTTTTTTGCAAACATTTTCGATATTTCCTATAATATCATTTTTCCGATTTCATTACATTGTATCCTTCTGACATGGTCGAATTAGCCACTTCTTCTCCTTCACTCGCCCAATACACTTACGTGAACGAACAGTCTCCGAGATCCGTTGATTATCGTTTGAATGTTATGGCATTTTTCTGCCACAGAAACATCCTCAGTGAGCGAGTTCGGCAGCATAACTTGACATTTCATTCTCGTTGCTCATCTTCAACAATCCTAACTTGTGCCATTGGCCTGATTTTTCCCGATTTGCACTATCAGAAAAAGACTTCACGAGTGGCAATGCACCACTCCTCGGTTTTTCAATTCACCAACAAATTGGCGACGGATGTCGTACGTCTCCGCACCATTAGTACGACGTATCACCACCGACATTTCTTAACTCCAATCACAGTACTGCCAAAGCTTGTTCTTCTTCGTTCGTCAAATGACGACTGACGATAATATCGCCATTCCTTCTCAGATTCTTTCATTAGTTTGCAGGATATGTCGAAACAAACCTCTATCTTCGTTCAAGCAGGATGTACTGCCTAGCATTTCTCTCTGCTTGGAAACCTCTCCATCAACAGAATTCCTTCATCTCTACCTTGTTTAGTCCCATTCATCAGTTATTAAATCCAGCCTTTGTTGCAGCCGTCTCCGGATTTAAAGTCTCCTTCTTTCTTCGATTTGCCACATACGCCAGCACAGCTGCCGGTCTCGCTTTCACGCTCGGCATCTTCCTGTAACCTCCACACGAAAGTCATCAGCGTCTCAGCCGTGTTATCTCTTCCGTGACATTGGCAAGAGATTTGCCAGCTCTGTGTAAGGAAAACGACGCGTTAACAGCTCAGACACCTTCCTTTTTTTTTTTTTTCCATTCCGGGATCGTCGGAGCAGCATAATTTGACTATTAACTTCTTTCCTTTCGCATTTCAGCATGGATATCGTACTTCACGCAACACATTACATTAATCTCTGAAATTAATTTGAGTTTCATTGCACCCAGCATCTGAGTAAAATTTTTCTTTAAATTCGTCATAGTTTTCTTTGGTACTCCCAACCATTCGCTCATTATTCGTGCACAGCCTGCATCATTCGATAGACTATGCGAGTTTTCATGTCTTCGAAACATACCCCAAAAAGAAAGAAATTAGTCCATTTCGCCTCATAACAGTATACGGATTTTCATCTTCGCTGCCGCACTAAATTTAGAGCACACGGCAATGAAAAGAACGCTTCCTCCACTGATTTGGTACCAATTTCCGATTTTCAATTTGCCAACGTCACTGTACATGCCGTAATCTCCGCGCCGTAGAAATCTCATCTGTCCGAGCTATTTTTCTTATTCCACCATTCACTTATTAGTTTGAAATTAACTTGTTGTGCAATCATTTTTTGAAACTTCTTCACACCCAGTCTGTTCGTTCAGTCGGACACGGTGGTTGCGAAGATCTCGGATTGTTTCGATCCTACCAAACTGCAACTTCGATCAATCTTCCTTCTAATTACGACGAAACCTGCGAATTTTCTTCATCCTCCGTAAATTCCTGCCCTTACTTGTTGAATCATCTAAATTCGACCACTGTTTCAATTAGTGAATTGCATTTCATATTCTCTTCATCCTCCCATTATTTCTTTCAATTCACTTAAGGTATTTCCAGTTCCAATTTGTTTTCAAAGATTATTGTCGAGCATTCTCCTTCACCTTGTTTCTGTTAACTCTCAATTTCATGCTCTTCTCCAACCATTTCTCCTGCATTTTCACCCGTATTCACTGCTGCATGAATTGACATCGCCGCATCATTAATTTCAGCCGTCGAGTGTTCGTTAGCCCTTTCATCTGATCTTGGTTGGCAGCTTGCCGCGACACGGCGCAGGCCATGCTGTTTTCTTCCGTTCTTATTATTTTCGTATCATGGTGGTACTGGAGTTGTTCTCTTCACTTCTGGTCGCTATTCGAATCTTCAGACATCTTTCAACGGTAGTTAGCCTTAGTCATGTTATATTATCTGTCATTTCGACTGTATTAATCGCTTCCAGAATCAATCAATCTTTTCAGACACAATATTGTCTTCTTTACAAATTGTTATCACAATAATACTGTCACTACCCGAACAGATAATTTCTCATATAATAATTTCCTTTGAAACACCCAAAAACACATCTTTGCCATAACACTCTTTTCTCAAATTGTTCAGTTGTCTAGCGAATTTGTGACTACTACTAGAAATTTGCTCAATTAAATTTTGTCTCGCTTTTCAAATGAGTTTTGTAAATGCACTACTGTCGTATTCAGCGCCAGTTGTTCACATGCCAACGGCTTCATGCGGGCGCAAATAAAAATACAATTAGAATAGCTGGAATCAGGGTCGCCGCCGCACGACAGAAATCGTCGAATACTTTCACTTCGCTTGGGCATATTCTACTAAATTGTTACAGTCAACGAACATAAATACTTATACAAGGTTCTGTTCGCTGAAAGAAAACAACCACACTCAATAATAATTACATTGTTTCTTTCTTCATTTAAATCAATTTCAAAGAATACTTAAAACTTGCTCATCACCAGGTCGCATTGTTGCAACTTCTTTACACCAGCGTTTTCTTTGAAAGAAAGATTGACTTATTTACAGAATATCGGTATAAAGAACTCCGCACTCAATACTTCTTTTCCGAAACAAATTGGTTCCTTCTATTGTCTACAAATTGCCTGCTACACGAGCCGTGTTTTCATGCAGAGAATTACTTGGTCGACTTTTCGTCGCTCGGCACCCCGTCTTGCGTTTGTCGGCAAGCGCCTTCGGCAAATCGCACGGTCGCTCCTTTCAGTGTCAGTTGCCAATCACGATACCGTCTGTTTTCGTTACATTCGTATTTATAGAATGTAACCAGCTTTTTAATTCCATACGCTCTTCACGACACCGAGTCTATCGTATAAGAAGAATAAATATAAAATAAAACTGCAAAGAAAGAATGAATGGCCCGTTAGTTTCACACATTCCTTCACAAAAAGATTTAAATGCCACTTATACTATCCTTTCTATTTAATTGCTTCTAATGCCTGTAATACATATCACTCTCCTTCCTGGAAGGTTTTTGTCGTAGATGCAGCAGCAGCAAAGTCGCTTCCGTGATCGGTGTCCTTTCCTCTCAGCCGTTACCAGAAAAAGAAAGTTTCTTTCTCCTTTGCGTATCATACTTCTCTGGCCGAGACGCTCACGGTTATAGCTATTTTCGATTGCATTCATCATGCTGCTCAAACAGCTCATCTTAGAATACGATGCTCCGCTTCTCTCGAACCGTTGTGTCGACGGTCACAACATGTCTGCGTACCTCGTCATAACACCATTGCCTTCAAATTATTTATTTTATTACATTTCACCATATTATACTTTAATATTTTCAAATTAAAATATCTGTTGAATCCAAGAAGATCATGCTCTGCTTGAGAAAATCCTTATCGTTTCAGAATTTCATAAAACAACACGTTAAGGCACTGGCCGACACATTGTCGCTCTGACTGCTTCATAGCACATACGCAGGAAACAAACCACGAGTCGTCCAAGCTTCATAGTGCATATAAAATCAGAATAACAGCAGAGCTGGTTACACGAGCTTTTCTGAAATTGTGAAAACTCGTATTTTCAAAATATTGGTTATCATGTTATAATGTAATAAAAGTTTGCATTATTTCAACATTGTAAGTGAAACGTGCTCGACGCCGACCGGCGCCAATTTGAACAGCCTGTCTTTGTATTTAAACAAGTCTTACGGAAGAGCATTTTGAAAACATAATTATAAATTTGGCCGTCAGAAATACACTGGAAATCTAATGATTTACGCACCTAACATCTTTCCTTCCAAAAATTAGTTGTAGCCAGCTCAGTTAGGAGATTCGAGTTCATAATTTGTTGCTTTACTTTCAAATTCGTTATTCAATCTTTCACGGATTTCTTGAGGAATTCGAATATCTGAATGTTGACAGACGTATCGAACAATGATAATCAGTTTCTTCAACTTAACAAATTAAAATTTATTATAATGATAACAAATGAGTTCATCTGTCATGACCAGCTTCAGAGTTACACGGTTATAGTCCTTTTGCTCGTATTCATAGTGCTTCACTGCGTCGATGGCGCCCAAATTCCAGCTCACGACACAGCAGAATTCAGCCGATGTGTTCTTCGCTCACGCAATCATTGTTCAATTTCGCCGAGAGTATTATCCAGACTCTCACTTGCGTGTAGGCGGACGCAACACTTTACTTCATATAAGAACGTTCTAGCGATAAAATACGATAAAGTTGACGAATACGCTTCGTCGATTCAGTAAAAATATATCAAGATCATGTTGCTCAGCGAATGAACGTTCTTCTAAAACCAGAAGACGCAGCTTCATATTTTTCTTTCGTTCTCAAAACAATGTTATTCGCCTTCTTCTTCAGTCATTTATTTCAACGAAATTTATCTGATCGCCGGTTGCTCATCACATAGTATCGCCGACGCATCGTCTTCGTCATCCCTACATCTTCTATGTTAATAAAATGACATTTACACGGTTCGTCATTTTGCATATCATTAAGGTTAGGATCAGCAAAAAGAAAAATAACATATATAAAAATCTTTCTTATAGCTCAATTTCTTTGATCTGTTTCCAAAGGCAATAGAATATGCGAATGATCGTTGGATTATGTTTTTAATTCTGTTAACAATAGAAGCTGTAATGTTCTTGACACATCTCGCAACATTGAAATGACACACCAGGAAAGGTCACACCCCGACATAGTAGCTTGCTTGACAACATTTCGGCAGAGTTGTCCTTACAGCCAAAGACGTTTAAACTTCATAATTAAAGAATAATATAGATCGAGACGGGTTGTTTTACATTACTACTTCCATGTCTTGAACACAATACTATAAAGGTCGGTCATCCTTTTGTTACGGATTTCATTAAAATTTAATTAATGAAATAAAACAGAAGAAATTCTAAAATAAGAAGACCAAGTGTACTAGAAATACTAATACCAATAATTCAACAGCCATGATGCAGGTGTTATTCGGAGAGTTTTTATTTACACGATCTCTACCTGAATAATAATAAAAATACAAAACTAAGTGAGTTGGTTACCAAAATCAAAGATGCCATTAATATTGATTCACTCAGATTTACGGAGATTTAAAATGTTCTGTAATTTTGCAAATTTATAAACAAAACTAAGTTTATACGAAAGAAATATTCGGTCTGTTAAGCTGTTATAATTGCCTTGCAGTTGTTTTATTTCATTAACAGATACTCGATCAATATACCAAATCTAAAACACACCAGTATTCAAGACGAACATTTTGGGAAATGGGTCGTTCTCAATCCGGGAAGGTTTGTCATCTTCGAACACGATATTATCATCGTCTTCTTCTCTCTTTCTGCCTTCTTCGCCGTTAATAGCGGCACATTATGCAGCCAGAACAAACCGGCTTGTTTGTTTTCGTATCAAAGCACGCACGGGCCAGCCAAGAGTACGCGACGGTGGACGCGACTGCCGTCGCCGCTTTCGCGCTCGGCACCGCCACAAGAGGCTGCCTTCTTGCCAATAAGCTGCGAAATTATTAAATGACACGTTGGTGTCGTTTCTCTACTTCCTTTCAGATTACAGCTCGTTATTGGCGCACTAAGCACAGCAGTCGCCGTGCTTGTACTGCAGTTTCAGTATCGCGCCGCGGGGACGTGAGCTGCGGCTCACCGCCGCATTTCGACGAACTGGGCCTGACGCGGCACGATTTCAACACAGCGCCGCCAGGTTGTTGTTCTGATAGCACTTGATATCGCGGACGGTAAGCTCGGTTTGTTCGATCGTCACTGTAAGAATGTCGGAGCAGTATTCACAATGTGCCATAACGCAAGGCGATTCATTCTTCCTTCTGTCCACCTTACACACGCTTGAAGAATAACATGCATACCACACTCACACATATGGCCGGGGAGAATGGTCGGCTGCAAATTCGCTGGCAGCCCGGTTTGGGGGAAACCTCATTACGACGGTATTCGCCGTTCCATTCTTCACACACATATTACTACACTCAACATACTCATCAGCATGGAGAGCTATTACGGTAGAGTTCTGCTCGATGCAGCCGGCACGATTTCCGCCATTCAGTGAGACACGCCATCTCCCGCACAGGCACCACTTACACGACCGCTACGATACCGAAACTGCAAAAATCACCAATCATGCGTCGCGAGCACTTATTACTGCTTGAAACACAGTAATGTTGGAGTTCATAGTCGTTTGTTTCATGCATTTAACAGAATTATTTGCGTAAAACATGAGGTAACGAACAAATGTGAAATTTTAAATGATGCATAGTCACCTAATCTTTTCAATACACCCGGTTACTGCGAATGTTCGTGAAGATTCGCGATTTGCCATAACGGAGACACGTGATATTTCCGGAATGTAGTTAACTCTTTTTTCAACGTACGTTTGAACACAGTGTTGGTTTTCAGTAATGCGGTCATTTGTAGAAAGATACGAATGATCAAACATAAAGCGATTTCATTGCTTTCATAAAGTTGCGCTTGTGCAACAGAAAAGCAATGTCATTTTGATACCACGCCTTCCAAGTCAAATAATGTATTGATTTTTTCTATGGGAAATGATTTAAAATACGCCAGAAATGCTTCAACGAAACGATATACCTCCCGAGGAGCGGAACCAACAGCACTAGTGTCTTCTCATTAAAATAGTGGTGCAAGAAGGAGAGTAATTTCAATAGCAAAAGAAAAGAAAACCAGAAAATTAAAAGCATTTTTTTATTTCCACATCATTTTCATATACTACATTACATCTCTGAATACTCTTATTTTTATTTTTATTTTACGTCAAAACAGTTGAAATCGGTGGCATGACGTTCGGATATTCTACTGATGTCATTCAAGATTACATTGTTCGGTAAAAAAGGTTTACATCGACCACATGTTTTCTTTCAGCAATTGTTGAGGCCGGAAGACAAAGACTAAAGACACAATAACGTCTGGGAGTGCAATTGCGAAATGGGCAGCAGAATCATCGAAGGCACGCAAGAAAACACGAGCTTCCCAGCAGCGATTGATCGTTAGATATCCTTCGGTTCTGTAATAAAGCATAATTTCAAATCGTTAGTCACATGTTTAATATAAAGACTTTCATCATATGTAATGATTTATAATCACACCAAATAAGTATTTCTTTAAATGAAAATCCCTACAAATGAAATAAATTATACTTGAAAGATAATATATATATTTAACATTTTTTCAAATTAAATGAATGCGCGAGGAATAAGCATAACGTAAACATTTGATGTTGACAATTTAGAATCATTTGAAACAATAACAATCGGATCAGGGCCTGCTTAATTCGAGAATTTTGTCGTACTGTGTTTAATAAACAAAGAGTTACGTAGACGCCATTACCGCCAGAAGAAGCAAGAAGTAATAATAGAATAGAATATTTATTTTGCTACTAGAATACAATATTTCTGCGGTAAAGGCTTAAGAAATTTCACAAATTCATTAAAACAAATATCAAACAAATAAATATTACAGAGGTTAGCAGGGGTCAGCATTTCAAATTATCTCATTAAATTACAGCTCACTTGTCTACTCTGGGGCTTTTGATTATTTCGAGGAAAGTCTAGCACTGTAGCAGTAGCAATTTGCTCTTGTACGTCGTTTTGTTTACAAACAGAATTTACTCATTTCAGCTCTTGCCGAATTTTGAAATTGCATCTCTTGATGCTGACAAGCTGGTTTAGATAGTTCTTTCCTGCATTACCACGGACGATCCCCTCTTGGCTGATTTGGAATAATGCACAAGACGCGATTTCTCGCGTTTTTCCAGCTGTTCACGACAAATTGCAATTTGAACGTCTTTCAACACTTTGCAGCATATTTTATTTTCGAGAGATTTTATTTGACTCCAACGATATATGTCCCAATATATGGAGCCAAATTTCAATATCGACGTATTAGACGCGTACTCTAATTTCTCGATTTTCACTTTCTAAGAGCCAATTACAAAGTGTAATGTTCTTCCACGCCTTTTCACCACATACTACGCAATTTAATCAACTCAGATCCTTCGTTTAGTAATTCCCCAAATATTTGCAGTATTTAGTTCGAACAGTCTCGGGACTTCTAATTTATATATGATATCGTTCGTCTTTTTCAGAATCATCTGAAACAACTTGCACTTGCTGGGATTTCCACTCATTCATTTGTGATAAATTATATCATTCCTCGCACATTTGCATCACAGTTCTTACTTTTCCGATAAATTATATCATCTGCAAAGATTTTGCTTCGATTGAATTTCCTCAATAAATATCATTAACATACGCTATAAATAATAACGGGATCAGATAGTTCGAAGAAGAAATTTCAGATTAGCGCGAAAATACGGTGAGAAATTACGATATGCGTTTTCATAAATAAAGCGTAAGGGGGATCAAGTTGGCATTTTGGCAGAATTAAACAGCAAATTATAGAGTTTTAAGAAGGGTCATACCTTGGAGACTCTTCGGTGAACAAAATTATGTTAAAATTGTTATTTAGAAAGACATGAAACAACACAGCCGTGACGTCATGATAAGATGATGAGCAAATGAACTGTACATTTGACAACATATGCTGAGAGGCGAGACACCATGACAATTATCAAAGAAAATTTCCGGACACAGCAGGCACGATAGCAGAAAACTTCCACAAACGAAATAAGAAATATTTTCGTTATAAAATGATTGAAGGCAAGAGGTGCTTTTAGCTGACGGAAAACTACAAGCCGAGGACAACAATGCTCAGCAGAGAAAGTTTCTGATAGCGTGCAACAGATATTCAGCCACCGCCGTATTTCTTTTATGATTGTTCGAATTTCAGTTTGAAAAAACAGTTTATTTTTATTCAATAGCGACTCCTTTAAAACGTGCATTCGTATTGGTAATATGTGCGCATAACTTAGTAAATAGTGCAATGCGATAATAGTTTTTTTTTTTTGTGATTGTAGCGGTTGCAGCAGTAGTATATGACATTTTGTATCGTGTTTGACAACACAATACGATCTCGGTTCGAATATTGAAGGGAAGTGCAAAGCTTAGTTTGCTCTGTAAAATGACATAGTACACTACGCGATTTCCTCTTAAACATTCAAAGCCGGGAACTTCGTGTTGCGTTTACGCAGAATATTCGCGCTTTCCCCGACTATGCGAATGATCCTCGATATGGCGGCCGGAGCTGCGGTACCGCGTTACCGCGCAATTGCGTACTAACGTAAAGCCGCGACGTTTGGAACCAGTAGGGTTGACAGGGAAGTGACACAAATTGATTTATTTTGTTGCAAAACGTATTTCAAGCCGAAGATCAGTCACAGCAATAAGTACAAATTTGTAAAACAATATATTCGGTGTACGACATTGTTTGTAAAGCTGCGATGAATGTTTTTCTTTACGAGTATGTCAGTGATATTTATGTATGTTGGCTGAGTTAGGTATTTTTTATTATGTTCATTGTTGGTGTTTTAAGAACGAGAGAATCAAAGAAACATGACAGCATCAAATCGTGACGAACATCGTAAATATTTACGAGTTTATCGATAAACCAATGACGTGTTGCGGTTTATGGTAATAGATTGCTGACGATATAGCGATGCACGAGTACAAGCTGAATTTCGTATTGCGGAATTACGTCTACGACCATGCTAAATTGTAAATTACGAGCAGTTGCGCCGTTATTAACGCATGCTTGCAGGGAGATTTATTTGGCCACAATAGTCTTCAGCAATTAAATATACAGTCTTCGGCGCCTCTTGCGCCGACCAAATTCATTCATTCACTTCATTTGAAATATGACGAAGAAAGCCGAATGTTTATTTAAGATAGTCGATGTATTTCGGTGAGAATATTACATTAGAAGTTTAAAAATTTTACCAATTTTAAATCTTAACACGAAGCATTCTCTGCCGTTAAGATTGTTACGATTACGTATATATAAAATTTCGTGATCAAATAATTATTGGCATTATTTCATTAAAAATTTTTGAGTTGTCGAATCAGTACCAGAGTATTCAGAGAGTACAATGTACACTACGATCATAGCGGAAGTGATCCAGCACATTTGGTAACAACGATTTATAATTATCTAAAGAGTTTTCGCCGAAAATAATTTTGTGGCTCGTGCCACTGTTGTCAACCGTGTCACATGGTGCGTTGTCAGATCACCTACAACGTTAAAAGGCGCACACCAGAGTATTCAGGTTGCGAATACTTCAGATCTCGCTGGTTTATGAAATAGCAATACTCAAAACTTCGTCTCTGCTCTCACAACACAGCGAATGTTAAATCCAGTTCAAGAAAATAAATAGTTCTGTTTATCGTGAATTTCGCAGAATGTTCGAAATATAGGTATTTCGTCATTCATTAAAAATGAAAGTACTTTAGTGTCAAACTTGGGAAAATGACAAACACGTAATATTCTCCGCAGCTTAAATACAAATTTCACAGAACATAGTTCCCGCTTGCTAACGTTTCTTTCGTCGGTCCTATCAGTTTTCAGAGCCATAATATTATAATACCTTCTCATTTACGTTGCATCAGTTTTCCCCAATATACGGGTCAGTTTGCTGCCACAACATCGCTTCTGCTCACAAGACACGTCGCGTGCCGATGTCGCCGAGACTTTAGCTGGTTCAGCATTGCACGCGCTCATCAGGTTTCAGATAGCGCGAAAGTGATGCGATTTGGTGCAATTGCGGCGGAATCAGCGAGACCTCGAACTGTAGCAGCGGGAGCACAGAAGAAGAAAAGGCAGAAGAAGTTTTTCTATTTCGGGAACAGAAAATGGAGAGCGCCTTGAAGAAAAGCGGATAGCTTTCAGGCAAAGAAAGCTGAAATTTCTATTTCAACTTAACACAACGTGAGCATTCAGGACTATCGAACAGAAAGGCAAGGGCGGACAACACCCAAAAGAAGGCGAAATACTCAAATATGAGAACTGAGAGATTAAAAACTGGTCGCGTTATTAACATACCACGGTACATTTTGAGGAGAAACGCGGCAAGATGGAATAGACGATTTTGCAGACTAATGGTTGATTGATTGTTTTAAGAAACTGGTACAATGTTGTGATATGGGCGGCTCAGAGAATTGAATAAAGTTACAAAATACTGCCTTCATCTGAAAGACTTCCAGCTCATGAATTAATTGCGAATAGCGACAGCAAGAGATATTTTCAATATCGAGGAATGCTGAGTTTTTTGAATCTTCTCGTCGAATAACGTTTACATGAAAATGAATTGTTAATACGGGAAAGAACATAAAGTTTGCCTTCACAGTAATGTGGGGACAACAAATGGAACGAAATTATGCGTCCGCAGCAAAGCCATGTTGCTTTAAAACATAGTTAAACATTGTGCCAACATCGCATGCCTCAACAGCATGGATGATCACAGAAAACAGGTTTATCAGCAGTTCATGCCGATGTTAGTCGAGAACAAAATAAAACTTCCATTTCATAGATCACTCAGCACACCAAAACGTTGAATTTAAAAACAGCAAGAATGGAAAGCTTTCCCAAAGCCAGTCGCACAGTATTGCAAAGCTCAGGCTTCCAAGCATCATTAATACCAGCGCATTCATCGCAGAATTTCAGTCTGGCAGCGTTGCGGTAGGATGCAGCAGAAATGAAGATTTCGATATTAGATGCCTTTGCAGCACAAAACATGGAGGGAAGTAGCAGTTCATCGTTGCCAACTGTTTTAAAGTTATTTCCTGGCAGATACGGAGATATGTTTCTGATTTGAGCGTGAGGGCTGACAGGTTAAGTTCAAATTATTTGAAAGAGTTTATTCAGCCTGTACAAGCTGATGAACAACATCATTAGAAGATACTGTTCGTTGAGTCATCTTCTAAATGGTCGTGCCGTTGGTGAAGATGCTGCCGATGGAAGTGAAGACAGTATTATTTATCAATCTTCCTCTACGAAAAAGGTCAGCATTTGCAGCCCTGTGAAACATTAAAAATAGCCTCCGTTGCAGAGCTTTAAGATATTACTTTTCGATAAAGTATGAACTAGAGTTCAAATTAATCAGCTCAAAGCAAAAGAAGAAAACAAACCAAAATATCTTATTTCTTTTGTATTTATACCTTATTTGTGTATATCACGAATATTATACTCATATTGGTTTTTTTGTATTTAAATACTACCTATTTATAGTTGCGAATATAGTATTTTCCTCTATTTGACATTTCTGCACACAATTTTTCTATACCCACGGTGCGTAAAAGAAAGAGTTTTGCTGTATATTATTTCAGTCGACAGACTTCAAATATTGCAATCGCTATTACTCCAATTTACTCTAACGCCGGCGATCACTGTTTCGCCAGGCCGGGATGGAATGAGTTGTGCTTGTGTTTTCTGACAAGGTTTGCTCGTCAAGTACCACAGCCGATGCCAAAATACGCGGCGTGGATAGCGCAGCGCCCGCACAGATCGTACGAGTAGCGGCGCTGCCTTCGTTCACACGATCGTTGAAAGCAAGACTTCTGCAGCACTAAAGTGCGTCCGGCAGTACGTAAGTCACCGTTTCAGATATGCATACAACCGACCATGGCAAACCGAAATTCACAATGTCACCAACTTGTATTGACTGAACCAACAGCCACGACATGAAACTTCTCCACTGAATGGTATTGTCTAAACAAAAACATTAATCTACTGTTCAAGAATAAATATATCTATATTCATACTTGCAGTACAGCGAAATTACAGCATTTAACAAATATTAAAGGTATCAGTAGCATTACGACAGTTGATAAAACTGTGTCAGCTGGTTAAACAGGCATAGTCATCGCTCACGAATAAGAAAATGTACTCGTGTAACACTGGCAATATTTAGCATTTATAAATACTACAAAAACAGTTCACAAATCAATAGCGCATATAACGTACGCAGCCCACATTAATAATATCAAAGGTATACAACATGTTGTACTATTATGACAGCTTCACGGTTTACAGATGTCAACTGTGATTGGCACTATTACATACTGACTTCCGGAGAATGACACGCAGGATGAGAATAGGCCGAGTGTACAACAATATCACTGTTTCAAGTCAAACGAAGCTTTCATTGGGTATGGATTGATTTGTTGGGCAGTCTAATGACTTACAGACTACTTCCGTTTAGTTATATTTTCCTTCACTTGCGCACATTGGAAATTAATAATGAATGAAGATCATATACGTGAGAGACTTTTTCATGTTGAGTAGATCTGCAATATTATTATTAAAGAGAATACACAGACATATCGTATGGGTGGGCAGCATGTAGTTTGTCTACGATGTTACTCAGCAAATGGATGACCTTTCTTAATTGCGTTTTATTATCTGTGTCTCCACAACCGTATCTTTTACAAAACGAGAAGCTTCTCTGCTTCCTTCACAGCGTGTTTATTGCCATTATCAATGAAGAAAAATAATTGCGAGAATATCATCGCGTCGTAAAGTTGCAGTTCTTTTCAGAGCAGCGAACATTAAAAACGTATAAATAACTAATTTATCAGCATTTTGCGCTTTAAAACTAAACAGATGCGAAAAGTTGCATTCAATACGTAGTGAATTAAATACAGCTTCTTGTATCGTTTCCGATTTACATATGAACTTTGCTCTTTATGAGCTGTGCCACTATTATAATACATGTGAATTTCAGACATTGCGAACGCGTTCCGTAGCGAGTACTCAAGTATGCTAATCATTAAATGTCGAAATTCTATTTTGTTATACCTAATAATAAAGTATTTTAACATAGACAAGATATATTTTATTTTTTATTTCAAATCCTTTAAATCCTCTTTGATTGATATAATTACCTTTCGGATTTCCTTATTACATATCTGTATTTAGTCGTACGTCTGCCTTTCAAACTGCCTGAAACTCATTATACCTGTCAGTGATTCATGTTATCTTTGCAGACATTATATGCCGGCTATTTCTAACAAAACTAATACAAAATAAGTTTCACTAAATATAACACAATCATTCTGGAAATGTTTCTTCTCGTTCGTTTTAGATTCGGTAATTCACATATTTCCTCTTCATTATGATATAAATGTGAGCAAATGTTATTTGGTACTTCGAAGTTGTATAATCGTGAATTGAGAGGTATAAAGTGTTTGACCAAGTATTTCAAAGCTCAAATGATAGCTCTTCTAAAATCATTAGAATGATTCATCGATGTTCGTGGCAACATCATACCAGAACTAGCAAGGTAACATTCTCATCAGTATGATGCTCGTCGCAGACTACTCAATACTTGTCGTATCAAAGGTGCAACAGTTTATCAACCAGTATTGCAGTATCGCTAGAGATATGATTTTTATATTTGTGCTAACTCGATGTTGACCAAGTTTGTTGAGTGATGATTTCTTTAGGAGGACGTGATTTAATAATCTGCTGTATTTTTCATTATGTTTTCGTAAACAGAGATCGGGATTCTGAATGAATGTGTTGATGAATGGAATATTATTATTATGTTATTATTGTTATTATTATTATTTAAAATATTGATAATTATTATTATTATTACAAATATTATTATTACATATTATGAAATATTTCGTTCGATATTGGAGTATATGTTTGAAGAGTACTGTTATGAAAAGCAAAGTAAACATCTTCAAGAGAAGGGAATTTGTTTAGTAATTCAGATTGTAATACCTATAGAATGTTTAGTCTATTTTAGCCATTCGTAAGCACCATGAACATACTCATCTTCATTCGAATTTGTGGCCTACATTGAAGGTGTGGCTTTCATAGCGACAATAACATGTTTCGATTTACAATATTTATGTGAAATAAAGAGCTATTTAGACGATATTCAATTTTAAAATACGATTTATATAAAATCACGGAATATAAAGAGGAAATCTCGAAATAAACAGCGCCAAGAGAAAATGTCAACATATTCATTACAAAGAGGCTTCTAGCAATGACAAAACTTGGCAAGATAGTACAGTCTGGCTTACTTATTCATATCATACTGCGTACGTGTTATATTTTGTGGGTTTCAACATTTCATAATTCTTACTTGGGGAATATCATATTTTGAAAGTATATTATTAACATGTACTTTAGAACAGATTCTCGAGAAGAAAAGATTACTTATATTTAGAGATGAGAAAAATAATCGAAAATAACGCACTTTTAAATTTAAGAAGTCTATTTCAACGGCAGATTGCTCATTCATTGCATAAATAAATTGAAAGAAAATAACAGATAGTTATTAAGAAGTTTTGAATAAGTTCTACTCATGTAAAGTAATTAAAATAGTCGGTTTTCAACTGAGAGTAAGGTCTTCACCCAGAAATCGTTGTGGGTGAAAAATCGCGTTGTTATCATTTTAACGAGTGATGATAATCGTTTGAAAACCCATTCTATTTGAAGAATTTCCAAAAGATATGATGATTCAATTAGTAAACACTAACACTGTGCACGTGAGAAGAAAGCCGAAAGCAATGAAACAATGTTTCGGAATCATTGGAACCAGAAAACATTTTCGTCGAAAATTTCATTTTTCAAAGCCATAACTTCCTTTCGCATGAGTATACGACAAACAGCATACAATCAGTAGACATAAATACGATCTCTACTGCGGGCAGTTTTCATCTCAATGTTACCCTGTTTCCTGCATTTACGCGCGGGCCCAGGCGCGCCGCGGCGTCACACCGCGAGGTCCACCACCTTCATAAAGCTGCAGGCAGGTGTAAGTGTTTTCCGCCGGGCTTGGGCGAATGCATTGCCGAGCATTACGCAGCGATGGCAGGCTCGTTCTCAGAGCGCAGGGTTTGTCCGCAGCTCACGTACGGCAGGCGCAGCGGACCGCAGTTATCGCCTCGTAATACCGCCACGCATGCAACGCCACCGACAGCTCTGATAGTTGATAGATGATGATGATAAAATACAAGTGGTGAATAATATGGTTTTCAGTAGCGGACAGAAATCCGATTCTGCTTTAATTATTTTGAAACTTAAATAATTGTAATTGCACACAATAATAATTATTATTTATAATAAATATAATTACAATAATAATAATACAGTTATAATAACAATAATAATAATTATTATTACAATACACAATAATAATAACAATAATAATAATTATAATAACAATAATAATAATAATATTAACAACAACAATAATAATTATTAACAATAACAATAATAATTATTAACAATAACAATAATAATTATTATTAACAATAATAATTATTATTAACAATAACAATAATTATTATTACAATAATAACAATAACAATAATATACACCATAATGTTTGAGACTAAGAAGATTAAAGTAGCTTTTCACGTTGCCATTTTATTTTATTTTATTTTTTCTTATTTTTGCATGTTATTGTAGTACCTATTTCACAGTAATTACGTTTCACGGCAGAATAGCAAATACCGAAAGCAAGAAAGAAGAGAGGAAGCATGAAATAAGAAAATCAAGCATGAAAAAATACTGCTGACGACAAGCACAGATTTCCGTGTTCTAGTTTCGAAAGAAGTTGCTCATTCACACCAGCTTCAATGTTACTAGTTAATTGTTTCATTTATTAATATCTTCATCACAAGGTGTTGTCTTTTGTTTCATTTATAAGCGAAACGCACAAATATTCTTTTCACTCCTAAATTGTGTGCATATTCTCTTGTTATCAAGATTCATTAAACGTCGTGAGCTGTTCAGAAATCTTCTTGATCAATTAACTCTGCAATAATTTTAATTACGTATAAATTGTCCCATTGCTCTCCATTAGAAAGTTGATTCTTTGTTTTTGAAATATTAGGGTCGTACGGTCGTTTGTGTTCTAACAGACTAAGTTTTCACCAGTAGGGGACACGCCCTCTTAAGGAAAGTAATAGGAATTTGAGTTTTTCGCCATATTCTTATTAAGACGATTATTAGAATGAAAGATATTAATACATTACTGTATTCGTAATTCAAATACAAAGAGCCTCACTTCTGCTCCTAGCCATCTGAAAATTGATCGTAATAGTTAAAGCCTGAATGATCTTATGCTTATTTTGAAATGGAGCGACCGTGTTTTTTCACATACTTTCCATGTGTGTTGTTGGTCAGTTTTGTGCCGTTGCGTTACTTGCAGTTTATGTTTCGGTGTTTTGGCATACCGAAGCATTTTCTGGTCATCAGAATGCAGCACTGAAAGCAACGTACTCGAAAGCGTCCTTTCAAAGAAGTTGAGAAAGCGATTCATGGCAAAGCGAAAGAGATTGTAATAAACCGTCATCTTCATGCGAAACTAAAACATACATATCAGGTTGTACTTCAAAGATTTTCTCCGGCAGAAGATAAATTGCTATTTATAAGAAACAGACGCATTTTGTTTATGTCTGTTACTTGTGTGTGAAAATTATATTAGATGAAGCAAATACATATTACGCATGCCAGAAAGAAACAATAAAATGCGTTATGTTTCTTACGTCATAAGCCAAATTGCTGCGGTGGAGTTAGAGTCATGATTTTCCATAAACTTGTGGTGTAACGCAACATGTGACAAAGATGGATAGTATGCATTTTCTTCAGAAAGAAAGCGATACTGATGTTATTCACGTGAATGCCTTCGAAATCTAGGTAAAGTTGAACAAAAGTCATAGTTTTCGAAAGAGATCACGATCTTTGGCGCATACAAATACTCAATTGAAGAAGGAATAATATTATAAAAAGCTTCCTCTTTCTACAGCCCAAAGTAGCTGTAAGAAAGAATATTGTCGCCGTAGAGTAAACACCCTGATTTAGCTGTATTTTACTTGTTAATCATGTCACAGCGATGGTTTCGTTACTGATGTAACAGAACGTACTCAGATTATTAAGCGAATGCCGCCGAAAATTTCAGACTTCAATATTTGCGATTTTGACAGAAAATATATGTTCTTCACAAACAGATAATTTCGAGATCCTTAGGAAAGACATTGACAGGGGAATACGTTGTACGTTGTCAGATGGAGATTCTAACACACACACAAATACACACACACAGCTATCTGGTTCACCGAGAAATAACAAATATTCTGGTCGAAAAGAATGTATCAATTACTGGCCAAAAGATTAGAGTAGCGCGAAATATAAAGAATGACGTTTCAAATAGCGCAGCCTGAAAGCAGGACGAATACACCACAAATTATTAGTATATTGCCATTGTTAATAATGGTCTCAGGTGTCGAAGAGGCAATTTATTCTACATCATTATTTCATGTCCTTTCGACAATCTCAGAATTAACATGTTCAAAGGAAAAAAACGTGAGATCGCCGAAATATGCAGTTCGACATAAATTGTCTGTAAAATGGCTCTCAACTGCTTACAATATTTCGTATGTCCAGTACAAGATTCGTTGTGCACGTGCCAGACTCAAAAATTAAATGAGTCACTATAGTGAACAGTTCGTTCGATTTGATTTTTGGGCCTCATTATTTCCTCTGCCCATTAAACAGCACCAACGTGTTTTCCGTACCAAATTTATAAGAATATGGGCGTTGTGAAATATTACGTTGTTCAATTATTAAAATTACTCCATCGCCATCCGTTTTCACTGTGCTTCATCCAGTTAACGTGTCGATATAAGAAATAACTTCATTGCCATATAGCCGATTACTCGATTCGCCATCTACAGTGGTCGAGTGAATTGAAAAGCAAATATACATTTAAATACTACGCCTGCTTTCGAATTGGTTAAAGAAAATCATCTTTCATTCAATAGAAACTTGTAAGTTTCATTAATGTTCATTGTAATATGAAACGTACGATCAGCCTTCAAATCTTATATATTGGCACAGTCTTGCGCGTTCTCTCGATCGATGTCATTGCATAGAATCATTTTCAATCTTCGGTGTCGATGGCTCTGTACATTTTTTTCTTTCCGTTTCTGGAATATACTGTCAAGCTGATCTTTTCATCGTTCATGTTCAAGACTTACTCATTCTCCTTAAAGCCTTCAGTTCTTTCACGCGCATACTAAAACATTATTCGCACCGCATTGCTCGCCGACAAATTGCTCTGTGTTCACTTTGCTGCCGCACTGAAATACTTAAGTTTCACTTCACATCACATCATTATAGCGTCCGACACCATATAAGCGTCAGCAGAGGTTCACTCAGTCCTCAACATCCACTGTTCACGATTCGCAAGAATTACGGTAGGTGCCGGAATGCATTCATATCTTTCTTTTCAGTTTTTCAAAATTAGCTTTGTTGAACAAAATTATGTTTAAAGCCAATTCATCACATAGTTTCAATTGAGCGTACTTCGTGCTTACCTCAAACATTATTTAGCCACCAAAGTTGGCTATACCGAGGTTCAAGCAATGAGTTTGTTGACTTCCGGACGATAATCTCGCGCCTGTCGTTGTTATGGATAGTTACAGCTTTCCATATGCATCATCACATTCACTGTTAATACAATGTCACTGTCACACAATCTCACATGGTATGTCACAATAATAGTATGGTTTTCACAGAAATATTTATTTCAATTTAAATTATTAGAGTGTTAAAATAGTACAGATATTTAATATTGATGCTCGAATACATTAGAAATTATGAAGAAAATTAAAACATGTCATGTTATGCAATATTGAGCCGTTGTGTGAAAAATGAGAGTTAGCAGACGTTGTATAAAAAAGGAAGAAAAGAAGAAGCTGGTCAGCCAAAGGAAGAAAATAGTCAAAGAAAGGAAGAAGAAGAAGAAGAAGAAGAAAAGAAGAAGAAGAAGAAAATAGGTCAGAAGTTATTGTAATATATTAGAAGAAGAAAATATAAATAAAAAGAAGAAAAATAGTACAAAAGAAGAAATAGTACAAAAGAAGAAAATATATCAAAGTAATAAAAGAAGAAAATATATTTGTATTAGTTAGTGGGCTAAGATCAGAAGAAAATATATTAGAAGAAGAATATATTGTGAAGAAGAAAATATAGTCAGAAGAAAATATGTCAGAAGAATAGAAGAAAATAGCAGTCAGAAGAAAGAAGAAGAAGAAAGAAAAAGAAGAAAAGTTAATACAAAGAAATAGTTGAAGAAGAAAGAAGAAGAAAAATAGTTAAACAAATTGACATAGGTATAGCAGCTTCTGAGTAAGTGTAATGTGATGTATTATCCTGCACTCCAATGCCGTTTTCCATGCTCGTTTTTCAAGCGTTACTTGCACCATTGTAGCATAATATTTTCGTCAGAATGAAACTACGGCATAATAAATGCTCTGGAAATAAATATATTCATGACTGAAACTGCGAATTTAGTACTCGAAAAATTGCTTATGGGATTTGAAAACACAAATACTGAAAATCGTTTTCAGCAAGCCGTTTAAATACATGTAGGGACGTTGCCGCTGTTTTACAAACTCAGCAGTGGTTCAAAAATTTAAAATATATAATAACAAAAATAATAGAGAAACAGCATTCAAATCTCTTGCACAGTACATCATATTATATCATAATATCACTTTAAAACTGCGAATGTATTTAAATATAGAAGTTGAAAATCAGTAATAGTCCTTTAAACAGTTGTATTTCAAAGGATGAATGAAGACGAATTTGGGATTTATAGAAAATGAGTATCTGATGCAGTTATTTACGCTGTCCGAGAGTCACGTTTCGCAAAATACTTCGCAGCCAGCTTTGAGAAATTTGAAATACCATTTTCACGTAAAAATTGGGAGAATATCAATTTGAAAAAGACGCTCGAACGGTTTAGTCGCCATGTTAATGTCATATAAACAGAATTTTTAAGTCAATCGAGTTTTCGGTATCATGATCGTGAGAAAAACATGGATTCCGATCATATCATGCGCCATTATTAATATATGAAGATTAGCTTTTTCGGTAAAAATCGTTATCGTCGCTTTATTTACAATATTTTCTTGAATATTATCTTCTCATGTAATTATTATTATTATTATTATTATTATTATTATTATTATTATTATTGTTCTTATCCATGCACAGTATCTGAGTAACTCCCAAGAGTGCGAATGTTCCGACGTTCGTATAGTTCGATAGTTCAATACGCAATGGCTACACCTTCAATTACCAATCGAGATAAGGAGTGTTTCATTCGATGTTCAGTCTTCGACGGTAATCGAAAATTTGTTTCGTCTGGCGAAAAGATTCGAATATCGCCGAAACGCTTTGGGGACTTAGCGCCAGTGACCTAGCAGGTAGATGGGGAACAGGTTAAAACTGCCTAACAGATCACGCACGCGTCGCGTAGACAAACACAGTAAACCGTGGCACCAGCTCACGGCACCATACCTTCTTTCATGAGGTTACACTCTGGATGGTGTACAAACCAGCACATGAAGAATTGGTGCCAGCAGATATCGGTTGACTTTTAACATTCCTCGAAGGAGCTTGTAGGCATATTTTATAATGAATTTGAAAATTGTCTTGAAACATTGAATTTGAAAAGTACGAAGTAAATAAGAAGAAAAGCAGAATATAAGTAAATAGTAGACAATTTTTGGCAGTTAGTAAAGGCCGATTTTCAATTTAATATGATATACACATAAACAGAAATGGTACCCTTTGGATGCTTACAGGCATTTACCAGAACATACAAATAGACTGAGTTCATCTGTAACACGACCAATATGGATGTGTTGCGAACTGGGATTCAGTTTTATGACCGATTTTCTCGAATTGCTCGAGAATGATTTTAGAGTAATGATAAGAAGAAGAATAACACAGCAGCCTACAGGTGATAGTTTATGCACCATATTAGAAAGCAAGACGCAAAGATAATTGTGCTACTCCTGGCTGTCTTCATTGTTCGTTGGGCTTTCGCAAGTAGTTTACAGCCATTAGTAAGAAATGCAACAAGAACTGCTTCATATCCGCATGGAGCGGAAGATCATTGTTGAAAAGCTGAACGTTAACAGCTTCTACGATTCGTAGGTAAATTGAATGGCAGACACGGTAAGAACATTTATGAACAAAGTTAGATATGGAAAGAAATGAAATATGCAAGAAATTGCAACACATGAAAATACTTTTAAAATAGTTCATAGCGCCGGCGGCGCCACATTCAACCAGTTGCCAATATTACTGTTGCCGTACTTCATATCATTATTGAGTCAATATCATTATTATCATTGTCGTCAATGTTTTTGTTGTTGATGCCGATTATCGAGTGCCGCGTTTCTTAGATCCGGCGTCAGTTCACGACCAGCGGGGATTTTCCAACATTCTTCACCAGCATGGCACCTTCTCAGTTAGACCAAACAAGACCGACAAGTCCCCTCAAGGCTGCGTGCGTAAGCGAGAGGGCAGTGAGTGAAGGAAGATCGCATAGCGTTCGCATTCATGCTCGACTCCGCATAGTAGCCGATCGGAAACCACGGAAAACTGTCGATCGCATCAAAGCCGGCTCGCTTCGAGCCCTCCTCCAGACAGACCGAATCTCCGACCTGGCCGAAAAGCCAGTGTCGAAAAATCTCGCCGGCGTGAATAAGAGCGCACGCCCACCAGATGGGTAATTAGGCGTTGACGCTTGACATAGTTCGAACAACGTACTTAGCCTAGACGTCTCGATGAGCGTAAATAGGTGAGGAGCAATATTTGCATTGATGTAAGAACATTGAGCATCGCAACATTTCCTCTATTCCGAAATTTCATTGTTTTTTTGCCGTTTAGCGTATTAGATAATGTTACAGCAAGGTAAATTTAATTCATGCCATGCCTTCATATCTTTCTGTCATGTCTGTTTGCTTTGTTTTAGAATGCAGTCATTTCAGTTGTAAGTTATTTTTTGTTTGTTCATGTTTTGACAGTGCATGTTCAAAGGTTATTAGATAGTTAGTGTGAGACGTTATGAAGAAGAAAATGTTAAAGGGTGTTAGAATGATGGTGGTTCTCGAGTTTGAAGAACTGCGCAACTCAGTAGTTGAACAAGGTAAACTGACATCAACATTAGTGGCGACACCACTAGTATCGTCATAAGCGATTTGAACTGCACAATGTTGAATTACTTACGAATTTGGCTTTAACAAAGATTACACACCATTATAAAAATGTTATTTGCATGCCGATGTATTTTGAAGGAAACTCATGCTGCGATTTACGGACATAACATATCACCGCTTCAGCAGCCATTCATACAACAAATCAGTTAGTCACGGAAGCGGCAGTTCGGCAGCAATCGTAACAAAATTCAGAAAGCAGCAATCCAGTTGTTAACAAAATAACGAAAACAAATTTTTGCAGAAATGATCAGCGTTTCGTTGTAGTAGCGCAAATTTCGTGCAGATAGCTATAGTTGTAGCCAAAAGACCCAAATGCAGTAACGCGTTTTCGTATTCGCGCTTGACGCACGAGCAGCACTGCATCAAAGAAACAACAGTTAAAAATACACTAATAAATAGTTGATTACACGGAATATTTCACTCATCGTCAGCCCAACAGAGGTATCGTGCATGCAAAGCAAAAGCCAATGAGCTATCAACAAATTCTGAAAACAACAAAACGTTGCAGGCGTAGCTACATGCGCATTTTCTTTCTTTCGTCATGACGGAACTCGTAGTTCTTCGAAGTAAAAGATTATTTTGATTTTGGAGAAACACTATGTTAAACAGCATTTTCAAATGTCCTCAGTGTTGTCTCCGCCTTGCCAAGTTTTCGACAGTGGTTGGCGCATTTCTTCCGTTTCTTTGAGTCAAAGTTTGCACGATTTAGCCAATTACGGCTCGGAGTTGTAGTCGTCACCTTAGCCATGTAGAAAGCACCATTCAAGAAAATTTATCTTGAGTTTATTTGTTTTCCGTACATTGCTTCTTTATGCTTATCGACTTTTCATTACTTATAACAATTGGTAAAGTGCAGTTTTATTTCAATAATAATACTGATATTTTGATACCTTTACATAATCATGAATATTCTTAGTGAATGACTTGAACCATTAATAGAAGCATATCATATGTTTTCTTTCGCTTACATAGTCATTTACTTTTGGACATAAATATATCTACAAAGTATTTTCATGTTTATTTCTACAGCTTTTAATATATTGTGTTGTTTATACAGATGTTTATTATAAGCTTCACTTCACAGAAATATAATCAGTATGAGAATAGCAGTCCATTTCTACATGTGTTTCATTGTCTAATAATGCTAAAATTGTAAAAAAAATTAAATATGGTTATAATAAAGCAGATGATTATTTGTGCTCACAGTTAGCACTTGTTAATGACATATCATAGCCTACGCCAATAGGTTTTCTTATCACTGACATGCTTTCACTACATTATTTAGTCGACAAAGACATTACCAAGTTTACTATGAAGTTAGCAAAGAGACTTGTCATGATGAAATACTTCATCATGCAATAAAGAAGAAAGGTCCGTAACATTGAATGAAATGAAAATATATCAAATGAAAATACTTAACATAGAGTCCACGTATGTAAAAAAAGAGCCAGAGGTGTGCGAATGCAATGGAAATTGGCTGCACATCGATAGTAGATTACATGTGAACAGAAATAACAACATATAGTTGTTTGTGTTTGAGGCTGTTTCTGGACTTCAGCTCAGTTTAATACACATTTGTAGATTTAGACTGAAGTAAAGAAAACATTTCCAAAAAGATTTCTTATTTCAACAGTTACCTTTGCTGTTATATTGTCTCATAGATTATAAAAATTCTTTCTGAAATAAAAATAAAAATACACCAGAGGCAAGTTTAGGCAGGACAGGTAGTAAATTTGAGCTTGCCGCAATTACTTAATCCCGACAATCAGATTGAATAGTTCGAAGACCATTTTCGATATATGAGATGATGCTTTGAATACCTCCGAAAAGGTTTTGACACTTATCGCGGAGGATACTAGATCATGGTCTCAGTTTAAACAGTTCATATTTACAATTCAGTAATTGATACATCAAACATAATAGTGCACACTTCCAGACGTGCTTGATAATGATTAGAACTGGAATCACTGAATCAGCAAATTATTAAGAGCAGCCATTAATGTTATAATGTAAGAGACTGCAATTAGCAGAGGCTAAACCGACAGACATTCTTGTTTGCATGAGATGAGCAAACATTATTTATATATTCAATTATGCATTTAGCATGCTCATGCAAACAAGAGTGTCTATCGGTTAGCCTGTGCTAATTGCAGTCTCTTTTACATCACTTATTAACATTAATGACTGCTCTTAATAATTTGCTGATTCAGTAATTCGGAGTTCTTAGTCATTATCAAAAACAAATGCCTCATTACTTGCAAATTAATGCACTATTGTGACAATTGTATCAATTTACTGAATTGTAAATATAATTTGTTTAAACAAGTTTCATAGTCTAAAATTATCCCTCCACGATAGCTCCCATTAGGATGTCAAAACCCTTTTCAGATTATTCAAAAGCGCTCATCTCCCTTTATCACAAAGGAAGTGATGGTCCTTCGAACTGAAACTTCAATCCTGAGTTGTCAAGTTAAGTAGTGCAGCAAGTAAATTTACTACCTACAATCCACTGCACCCCTCTACATCAGCTTGCCCCTCTAGTTATATTTTTTATTTTTGTTTTTCTCCTGAAGGATTTTTTATATCCTATAGGACAATACGTAACTTAAAAGAATTAACTGTTGGAAATATAAAAGTACTTTTGGAATGTTTTTCTTTCTGCTTCAGTCTCTCGCGTCACACCAAATGTGTATGTAATAAACTGGGCGAGGTCAGAGCAGCGCGACCACAAACAAAACTATGTGATTGGTTATTTCTGTTCCATGCCAATCCTTTCTCGATTAACCTCATTTTTTGTGAATTTCCATTGCATTCACACCTCTAGCTCTTTTTTTGCATACGATAGGGACTCTACAGCTGTTCCAAGTTCTTTTTCATTTGATATATTTTCATTTCATTCAGTAATTAAACACGGACATTTTCTTTCGCCTTTAATATATGATGGAAATATTTTAAATGCATGACTTAAGTCTAGCTTTTTGCTTGCTTCATAGTAAACTTTAGTGTGTGTCTTTTTGTCATTCGTGTGTAGTTGTTAGCTAATGAAAACTGTGTCAAATTAAAGGAAAAACCTATTGGCATAAACATATAATTAATGTCGGTGTAAGTTGCTAACTGAAACAACAATAATCATCCTACTTTATTATAGCCATATTTTATTTTATATTAAAATGATTTTAAAAGCATTATTATCATATTACGACGTCGTTTTGGCCATTAGAATAGTTTGGCTATTCTCAGGCGATACTGATTATAAACCTATTATTGAAGATGAAGCTTATAAGTAAACATCTATTATAAACCCAATACAAATATGGTAAAAACATAGAAATAAATATAGAAAAGTACTTTGTAGATATATTTATGTCCAAAGTAGATGATATGTAAGCGAAAGAGATTATATGATGTACTTCCTGGTGTGGGACAGAGGTTCATTCACTAGAATATTCAATCGTGATTAATATAAAAAAAATTATCAAAATATATCAATTAATTTAGTTATGTTTGAAATAAAAACTTGCACTTTTACCAATTATTTATAAACCAATAGAGAAAAAATTGATCTCTAAAAGCATAAAGAAACCAAATGTACAGGAGAAAACAAAATAAACTCAAAATTCTAGAATTTTTTCTCAGGTAGACAGCTACCATAAGTAAAAATTGACGAGAACCGCAAGCACCCAGATACCATGGAGTAAACAAATGTTATACAAAACTTTGGAAACTTAAAGAAACGGAAAACTGCGCCGGTTTTTCAGCACCCTTTTCTCTATCCGAAAAGAAACTTAACATCAAAATTTGGAGACAGCTTTGAGGACATTTTGAAAATTACGCTGGACTTTCTTGTAAAGTGTTTCTCAAAATCAAAATATCCTTTTAAAATTCGAAGGGCCACGAGTTCCGTCATATTGAGCAAAAGAGAAAATGCACGTATTGTTTCTATCAGCTGCATATACAGCGTTTTTTTGTTGTTTTTCAGAATTTATTTGATAGCTCAATTTGGCCTTTCATGCACGATACACTTAAGAGTTGTGTGAAATCCTGTTAGACTGAGCGAATGGTGAAATATTCCGTGTAATCAATATAAACTATTTATTCTCATGTGTGTTTTTTGCTGTTGTTTTGTTGGTCTGATTGTACTCGTGCGTCCAAACATAAAATGCCGAGATACAGAAAACGCGTTTACTTGCATTTTGGGTCCTTTTGTATTTCTAATCACAATATCTGCACAAATTTGCATATACAAACGAAACGCAGACTCATTTTCTGCAAAATTTTGTTTTCGTTATTTTATTCTCTTCGTTGCTGCTTTTCCTGGATTTGTTTTTGATTGCTACTCCGAACTGCCACTTCCGTGATAACTGATTTGATTTTGTAGATGTGGATAGCTATTCAAAACACTGGAAATTTACAGTGATGTGGTATGTCCATCATCCTTAGCATGGGTTTCCTTCAGAAATACATCGAGCATGCGATGAAAGCATTTTTAAGATATAATAGTGTGTAATACTTGTTAAAAATAGAATTCGTAAATGTGCGGGTTTGCGGTATTACGTTACGAGTTCAAATCCTTTATGACAGTACAAAGGAGCAAGACAGGTTGTCGCCGCAAAATAGTGATGCCTTCGACCTTATTATTCAGTTTACCAAATTATCAGGCCGTTCAGCCACCCCCATACGAGATTTCTGGGTTGCACCCAGTTCTTCAAACTCGAGAACCACCATCGGTGTTCTAACACCTTCTTGATTGTCTCTTCATAACGTCTTCCCTTATTCCCTCTTCTCTAATAACGTTAGAATGGGTTTTTGAGACATGCATATCCAAAAACATGAACAAAACAAAAATACGCTTACAACGAAATGATACATTCTAAAACAAAACAAACAGATAAAGCATGACAAGAAGATACATTGCCTAGAGGAACATGGCATGAATTATAAATTTACCTTGCTGTAAACATTATCTAATACACTAAACGAACTGACAAAAACAATAAATTTCAGAATAAGAATCTTGTTACGTCTCAAAATGTTCTTACATCAATACTAAATATTACTCCTCACCTACTGTTTACACTCATCGAGACGTCTAGGTAAAATTACGTTGTTCAGGCCTTCGTATCCAAACAATCAACGCCCCCAATTTACTTATCTGGTTGGAGCGTCGCTGTATTCACGCCAGCAGGATTTTCGACACTAGCTTTTCAGCTAGGTCGAATTCAGTCTCTGTCTGGAGGAGAATTCAAGCGGCCGGCTGTTCTGATCGGTAGTTTTCCGTGGTTTCTCCGATCAATACTATGCGAATCCCGCAGCAGTACCCTAAAACATGGGCCACGGACCGCGTGCGATCTTTCCTTCCTCTACATTGCCCTCACCTCCTTACACACACACACATACACTAACATGCAGGGACACCTGTCGGGGTCTTAGAACTGGTCCCGGCTAGGGAGGTGCCCCGCTGGTGAGAGATGGTTGGGAAATCCCCGCTAGTCGACGGTAGTTTGGCGCCGGATCTCGCGATCCACTGGGGGAAGACCACCGGCACTTCTAGATGAAAATCAACATCAACCACAACAAAAACAATGATAATAATGATAATAATGATAATGATAATAATGATAATAATTGCAACAAACAATAATATTAATAACTAGTTGAATGTGGCGCCGCCGGCGCTATGAACTATTTTAAAAGTATTTTCATGTGTTGCAAATTTCTTGCATATTTCATTTCTTTCCATATCTAACTTTGTTCATAAATGTTCTTACCGTGTCTGCCATTCAATTTACCTACGAATCGTAGAAGCTGTTAACGTTCAAAACTTTTCAACAGCCAATGGTCTTCCATATTACCTCCATACGGGATATGAACGGTTAATATTGCAATTTCAAAATTATAATGGCTGTAAAAAATACTTGCAAGTATGAATAATGGGAATAGTTAGAATTTAGCACAGTTATCTTTTTACGTCTTGCTTTCTAATATGAACATAAACTATCACCTGTAAGGTTTCTGTGTGATCTCTATTCTTCTTATCATTCTCCTAAAATCATTCTCAATTAGTTCGGAAAATTCAGTCGCAAAAGCTTCCACAACTACATTGGAATCCCCCCCAAGTTCCTTAACACATCCATATTCTGGTCCATTAATTTTTTAAGATTTTAATACTTCACAAACTCAGTCTAATTTGTGTTCTGAAGGTAAATATATATAAGCATCAAAAAGTTACCATTTTTCATGTTTATGTGAATAAGGTGAAAAAGTCTTATGTCATATTAAATTGAAAATCGGCCTTTGCACTATTAATATAAGAATTGTCTACCATTTTACTTATATTTCTGCTTTTCTTCTTATTTACAAAATATTCTTGAAAATCAATGTTCCAAGACAATTTTCAAATTTATTATAAAATATACCTACAAAATCCTTCGAATGTTAAAAATTAACCAGTAAATCTGCCGCGCAAATTTCTTTCATATTGCTGGTTTGTACACCATCAGAGTGCCAACCTCATGAAAGAAAATTATGGTGCCGTGGACTGAAAATAACCACGGGACACTGTGATTTAATCTACGCGACGTACATTGATCTATTTAGGTGGTTTTGGCTTCATTCCCCATCTACCTACTAAGATCGCAGCGCTAAAATTCCCCAAAGCACGTTTTCGACATTTATTTGAATCTTTTCGCCAGACCCGAAAACAAATTTTCAGTTACCCGTCAGGAGACCGAGACGCGTCGAATAAAACCTCATATGTCTCGATTGGTGAATTGAAGTGCTCTAGCCGTGCGTGACGGAACCGCGCATCCGAACATACGAACGTCGGAACATTCGCACTCTTGGGAGTTACTCAGATACTGTGCAAGGATAAGAACAATAATAATAATAATAATAATAATAATAATAATAATAATAATTACATGAGAGACAATAATAACAATCATCCCCATCCTAAAGAAAATATTGTAATAAAGCGACAATAAGCGATTTTTTTTACCGAAAAAACATCTTCGTATGTGTAGTAACACATGATATAGTCGCAATCCATGTTTTCTCGATCCTTGATACCGAAAACTCGATTGACGGCAAAATTCTGTTTATATGACATTAACGCTAGCGTCTAAACCGTTCAGAGAATTCTTTTTCAAAATTGATATTCTCCAATTTTTACGTGAAGACCGAACATTTTCAAAATTTTCTCAAAAATGGCTGCAAGGTATTTTACGAAACATTGTCCTCGGATAGCGTAAATAACGCATCAGGTCTCATTTTCTATAAAATCCTAAATTCAAAATTTCTTCATTCTCATCAACAAGTACAATATTTAAGGGACCTATTAAATGATTTTTTCAACTTCTATATTTTGCAAATACATCTACCAGTTTTTTTAAAGTGATATTAAGGAATATACATGATGTACTGTGCAAAGTTTGAATACTGTTTCTCTATTAATTTTTTGTTATTAATATATTTTTAAAATTTTGAACTACAAAACGAAAAAGTTTGTAAACAACTTTTCCCAAAACCTTTGTGTAATACATCCCTAAGCATGTATTTAAACAATCAGGCTGAAACAATTTTCACGTTACAATGTTTCAAACCTATAAAGCAATTTTCGGAAATTATAAATTCACTTGCCTTCACCTTAGATATATTTATTTCCAACATTTATTGTACTGTATTTCCGAAAGTTTCATTCCCATCTGCAAAAATGTGCTGCAAGTAAGTTTAAATGCATGAAAGGTTGAAATGAAGCATGGAAAAACAGCATTTAAAGATTTTAGGATGTATACATTACACTCAAAACATGCCTGCTCATGTATGTATGTGTCTCAGATTTCTTCTTTTCTTCTTCTTTTTCTTCTTCTTCTTTCTTCTCTTCTTTTCTTCTTTTTCTTCTTTTTTTCTTCTTTTTCTTCTTCTTTCTTCTTCTGATATATTTTCTTCTGATATATTTTCTCTGATATATTTTCTTCTGATATATTTTCTGATACATTTTCTCTTCTGATATATTTTTCTTCTTTCTGATATATTTTCTTCTTCTGATATATTTTCTTCTGATATATTTTCTTCTTTGATATATATTTTCTTTGATATATATTTTCTTCTTTTGATATATTTTCTTTCTTTGATATATTTTTCTTCATATATTTTCTTCTTCTCTGATATATTTTCTTCTTCTGATATATTTTCTCTTTCTTCTTCTTCCTTTCTTCTTCTTCTTCTTCTTTCTTCTTTCTTCTGATATTTTCTTCAACTTGGTATTATTTTCTTTCTTTTCTTCCTTTTTTGCTTTCTATGCAACGTCTGTAATTCATACCACTGGCAATCAAATGTACATAATGACATGTTTTTCCCTAATTTTCATAGTTTCTAATGTATTCGAGCATCCAATATTAAATGTCTGTACCGTTTTTAGCACTTCTAATTCTAATTTAAATTTAGAAATAAATATTTCTGTAGGGCTTCCATACTACATTATTGTGACATACTACATGTGGGACATTGCATTGAGGACATTTATTGGTTAACAGGGTGAATGGTGATGATAGACATATGGAAATATGGCGGCATAGCAACGGTAGACGAGTTGTCGCCAAGGTCAACAAACTTATTGCTTTGAACCACGAGGCGCATAGTTGCGCTAGTTGAATTTGTGGCAATTGATGGATTGGCTAATGGATTTTTTTCTGACAAGAAACAGCAGAAAGATGGACCTAGTTTTGAAGAGCTGAAAGAGGGGAATATGGATGCATTCCGACTTATGCCGTGGTGCTGTGCGGATCGTGTGTAGACAATTGATGTTGGGAGTTTGGGAATTGTGAACCTCTACTTTGAGCGTATAGTTGTTTGGACTTAGAATATTGATGTGATGTGCGAAATTGGAACTTGGAAATATTTCGAGTGCAGCCAGAATTGTGAACTTAGGTGAATTTATCAGCAACAGGACTGAGAGATTTGGTGCAGATAATAGTTTGCTGAACTTTTAATATTTTAAGTATACGCGTAGAAAGAACTGGAACTTTAAAAGGAGAATTAATTGGTCTTATCAACTTATGAGGCGGTGAGGATCACGACTTGAGTACACTTGTTCCAGAACGGAAGAAAAGAAGATGGGTATTTGGACCTGGAGCCATCGACACCGGGAAAGATTGAAAATGGTTCTATGCAGTGACATCGATCGAGAGCGCGCGAAGACTGGTACTGCAATATAAGGTTTGAGACTGGTCATCCGAAAGTACGTTTCGTATTGTTACAAATGAACATTGAATAAACTTACAAGTTTCTGTGAATAGAAAAGATGATTTTCTTTAGCCAATCTGGAGCAAATGAGTAGCTAGAAATGTATATTTGCTTTCAGATTCCCTCGGTCACTCTGTATAGATGGCAGATCGAATAATCAATATACGTAGGCAATAGAGATTATTTCTTATAAGATACATCGACTCAGTTAGCTGATATTAATTTAATGGAAGCAGCTAGCTTAGTTGAAGGTTGGCAGTTGAAGATTAATTTTAATAATTGAATTAACGTAACTCTTCCTGGCGCCCATATTCTATATAAATTTAATGGGTTACGTTGAATTTATATTTAATAATATTTGAAGGGTAGAGGAAATATTAAATTCTAAAAATCAAATCAGATTTGTTTGTTTCACTAAGTGAAGTGACTCATTTGAATTTTGAGTCCTGCTTTTTGTGCAACATTCTAACAAACTGTTCAGATAGCCTTGGGTATACAGGAAATATTGTAGAAACTAGTTGAGGAGCCCATTTGTAAGATACAGATTTATGGCTATCAGGCAATTACGCCTTCAGTAGTCTCAATACTAAAAGCACCAAGAGTCTTTTCCTTGACATGTTGAATTTCTGAGGATTGTCATCAGAGGACATGAATGTGTGGGAGTGTAGAATAAATTGCCTCTTCATTTTTTCAACATCAGACCATTATTAACAATGGCATGCCTGTGGCACTTGTGAGTTTATTTATTCTAGTCTCTTCAGGCTGCCTTATTTGGTGCCTCTCGTAATGTCACACCTTGGAGCGTCATTCTTCACTATATTTCCTGCAGCCTACTTCCTAATCTTTGGCCAAATGATTGATACATTCCTCTTTTCGATTGGGATATTTGACCCATAAACTCCAATTGGATTGAGATGTGTGTGTGTGTGTGTGTGTGTGTTAGAATCTTTATCTGACGGCATTACAGTGTAACGTATTCCCTGTCAATGATCTTTCCTAAGGATCTCCAAATCTATCACATTTTGAAGAAATCCACTATAATTTTTCTGGCGTAAAGTTCATACCAAATATTAAAGTCTGGGGATTCTTTGCCCACAAATTTTTCAGCAGCCTTGCATTCGCCGCAATATTTGGAAAGTACCTCATAATCTAGTACAATTCCTGTTTACACATCAATAACAAAACCATCACTATAATTAGATGTGTGGCCTCAGTTATGCTAATGAAGCATCATAAATACAGCTAAATCAAGGATTTGATTTTCCTACAGCGTGCGTGTCTTTCTTACAGCTGCTTTAGACATAGAAAGAGCTTTTATATATTATTCTCTTCAATTGAATATTGCATATGTTTTGCATAAGGTCGATCCAAAACTATGCCTATGCTTTCAAAACTATGGCACTTTGTTCTTTACCTAAATTTCCAAAGGCCTCTACCACACATTTGTCATGAAAAGGAGGTCTGTGAAGCATCACTACCCTGGAAGAAAATCAGTATACTCATCCACACTGTCACATGTTTGCATTTTACTACGTTTATGGAAAATCCATGACTTTCCCTAACTTCCACCACAACAGTTTGAGCATGACATTAAGAACATAACACATTTTTATTATTTCTTTCCACACACTGGCATGCAATAATATGTAATTTGCTTCATGCAAAATATAATTTTCACACACAAGTGGCTGGGCATAAACTGAGAAAATGCGTCTAGTTTCTTATCAGTAGCAGATTTATCTTCCTCTGCCGGAGGAGAATCGCTGGAAGTGCAACCTGATATATTGTGTTTAGTTTCACATGAAGATGGCGGGTTGTTGCAAATCTGCTTCCTTGCTCTTCCTTTTCGCATAATTCAGCTTTCCTACTCAACTTCTTTTTGAAGGACGCTTTTTCGAAAATTTACGATTACTTCTTGGTCTCTCCATTCTGATGACCAGAATCGAAATATTACTTCGAATTATGCAAAACTATTTCGAAGCACAAAACACGAAGTAGACACTAGCAGCAAAACAGTAGCAAACACACATGGAAAGTATGTGAAAAAAAACACAGTCCCTTCCATTTTCAAAATAAATACATAAAAGATCATTCGAACAAACTTGAAAATATTACAGTCAATTTTTCAGATGGTATGTAGTCTTGTGGGCAAAGAAAGAAGTGAATTTCTTTTTGTATTTAGTTTTTATGTTGAATACGTAGTAAACATTGTATAAGCCTTTCGGTCTAATCTGAGCGTCATATTCAAAATAAAGAATGTAATATAAAGAAAAAACCCGATTCCCTATTACTCCTTAAAAGAGGGCGTGTCCCTACTGGTTAAAACCCAGTGCGACCAGAACTTTTAAACGGCCGTACGGCCTTTAAATATTTCAAAAAACACAAAAATTCAACTTTCTAATAGAGAAACAATAGGACAATTTTATACACGTAATTTAAAAAATTATTGCAAAATTTGTCATTGGTCCCCAAGAGATTTTTCTGAACGAAATACGTTGTTTAATGGCAGATCTTGATATAAGGGTATGCACACAATTTTAAAAACGTGGATAGTTTTCGCCAATTTTACAACAATTATTTTCTCAAAGAATGGCTGTACGTTTTTTGTTTACATTTTTCCTTGCAAGTAGGGTAAAGACGTACGCGTGAACAAAAATATTAATAAATGAAACAGTGCTTGAAGCGTAACATTGGAAATAGTTGTAGATGAAGGCAACTTCTTCCGAAACTAGAACACAAGGAAGTCGGACAGTACGTAAGACACAATCGCCTGAGTATTTTCACACTTTATTTTCTCTTATTTTCATGCTTCCTCTGTTCTTTCTTGCTTTCGTTATTTTGTTTATTGACATTCTCTCTTAAATGAAACGTAATTATATAATGAAATAGGTCCCTTTCACAATAAGCATGCAAAAAGTAAGAAAAATAAAATAAAATAAAATGAAAAATGTACAGAAAATAATACGTGGAAAACACACACGCACAATCTTGCTTAGTCTACTCAAATTATTATGGTTATTATTATTGTTGTTGTTGTTGTTGTTGTTGTAATAATAATTATTGTTGTTGTAATAATAATTATTATTGTTGTTATAATAATAATTATTATTATTGTTGTAATAATTATTATTGTTGTTGTAATAATAATTATTATTGTTGTAATAATAATTATTATTATTGTTGTAATAATAATTATTATTATTGTTGTAATAATAATTATTATTGTTGTAATAATAATTATTATTATTGTTGTAATAATAATTATTATTATTGTTGTAATGATAATTATTATTATTGTTGTAATGATAATAATTATTATTATTATTGTAATTACAATTATTTTAAGTTTCAAAATGAGAATTAAAGGCGAGGTCGGTTCTGATCATCCGCTGTGATCTAGAGAACCATGTTATTCCGCCACTTGTATTTTTATCATCATCATCTATCCAACTAAAATCGCAGGAAGCACATCCAGTGGCGTTCGCGCGCACTGTGCGTGGCGGTGTTGCGAGGCGCGTCTTGCGGGGTCCGCTGCGCGTTTTGCCGTGCAGTGCAGGCCGCGAGATAAGCCCTGCCTCCTGGGAGCGAGCCTGCTATCGCCCTGCGCCCATCGGATCGATGGCTCGGTAATGCGCAGTTATCTGCCCAAGCCCAGCGAGAAGGGCTGCCACACCCTCCCGCCCTCTCGCAAAGCGTGGGAATTAGTGGACCTCGCGGTTAATATTTCCGACGCCGCGGCCGCTACGGGATTGCCGTAAATGCAAAGGAAAACAAGAGTGTGTGGATGAGAAAACTGCCCCACAATTAGGATCCGTGAGAAGACAATTTGTATCTACTGAGTTGTATGCTGTTTATCGTATACTCCATGTAGAGGAAGTTATGAAAAGCTGTAGAAAAAGTAGATATTTCGACAGAAAAATGTTTTCTGGGTTTGTGGTTCCGAAACATTGTTTCGATACTTTTCAGCTTTCTTCCTCACATTACTTGAAATGTTACTTTCTCGTGTTTATAATTAAGTCAGCATACATGTTTTGGAAATTCTTCAAATAGAATAAAATGGGTTTTCAAAAACGATTGTCCATCCGTCCGTTTAAGAATGATAACAGCACCTGAATCGACACAGACTTTTCACCTAACTTGATTTCGCAGATTGATCTGACAGAGATTGCTACTCTCGATTTGAAACCGATATTTTAATTACTTTACATGAACTTCTAGAACTTATTCAAAACTTCTTAATAACTATCTGATTGTTTTTCTTCAATTTATTGCTGTAATTGAGCAAAGTACACTTATAAAAATGGAACAGAAGTAGAACTTCTTAAGTTTAAAAAGTGCATTGTTTTCAGTTGTTTTTTCTCATCTCTACTTAAATATAAAGTAATCGCTTTCTTCTCAAGGGAATCTGTTCTAAAAAATTACATATTTAAATAATGTAATTTTTCAAAAAATACCAGAAATATTCCCCAATTTTAAGTAGAATTGTAAAAATGTTGAGAAATTACAAAATATAACTTTTTTTGATACGCAATTGTGATACGATATAAGATAAGTAAAATAGTTTGTACTATGTACTGTACTAAGTTTTGTCATTGCTAGAAGCCTCTTTGTGGTGAATATGTTAACATTTTTTCTCTTAGTTTACTTTGTTTGTTTATTTCAAGTTTCCTCTTTTATAAGTTATTCCGTGATTTATATAAATCGTCTTTTAGAAATTGAAATGTCGTCTAAAATTATCTTTACATTTTATTTCACATAAAATATTGCTTAAAGAATCAGAGAAGCATGTTATTAATCGCTATAAATTTTTTCTTACATTGTCTTAGATTTTAAATTCGAATGAGATCAATTATGTTCATGGCGAGTTAACACGAATGAACAAAATAGTTCGTATTCTAGGTTAATATTTTTAATCTAGTTTATAAACAAGTTCCTTCTCTTGAGAAGATGGTTTACTTTTTACTTTCATAACTTAATTATAACTAAACATATGCACGCCTCAATATCGAACAGAAATAATTCTTATAATAATATAATAATAATAACATAATAATAATAATAATAATAATAATAATAATAATAATAATAATAATAACATAATAATAATATTCCATTCATCAGCACATTCATTTCAAGGTCAGTCTCTGTTTACGAAAACATAATAGTAAAATACAGCAGATTATTAAATCCACGTCCTTCTAAAAAGTCATCACCTCAACAAACAGTTAACATCAGGTTGGCAAATATAAAAATCATATCTCCTGTGACTACTACTGCAATATACTGGTTAGGCTATAAACTGAAATTCTTTTATTTATTTTTGGACAAAATTGGTAGAATTAGTCTGCGACGAATGGTACTCATAGCTTCATACTGTTGGGGAGTGTTACCTTACTAGTTCTAATTATGATGTTACTTACAGACATCAGTGAAATCATTCCTGAAATAGTTTTAGAGAATATCATTTGGGCTTTGGAATACTTAAAACAAACACTTTGCCGCAATTCACGATTTATCTCTAACTTCCGAAGTACTCGTGTAATTTGTATCACACATTTGTATCATAATAAGAGAAAGAGTAATAATGCAGATTACCCGAAGATCTAAAAACTAATGAACGGGGGAAACGATTTTTCCAAAGGTGATTTATTGTTATATTTAATGTTTCATTGAAAATGAAACTTAATTTTTAAGTATTGGAGTGTTTTTTGTAGAAATGTAGCATATAATGTGCTACACATTAAAGATAGCGTAAGATACTGTAGACAGTTGTAAGCAAAGGTTTCCAAAAGACGAGACTTTTGAGAAAGATGGAACTGAAAGCCACTTGAATAGAATACTGAATATGTAATAAAGGAAATCAAAGGTGAATTGCAGCAATCAAAAGAGGTTTAAAAAGAGTTTGAAATAAAAAATAAAAATATCTTGTGCAAATATTTTAAAATGCTATTGTTTAAGGTATAACCAAATTAAATTTCGATATTTAATGATTAGCATACTTGGTACTCATACATATAGGACGCGTTTCACTTTAATATGTCTAAAATTCTACATATTATGTAGTGGCACAGCTCATAAAAATAAAGTTCGTATGGTAGAAATCAAACGATACAAAAGCTGTATTTAATTCACTACGTAGTGAATTGAATACAGCTTTCGCATCTGTTTGGTTTAAAAGCAAAATATACAATAAATTAGTTATTTATACGTTTTTATTATTCGCTGCCTGAAAAGGAGTCGTTTTAGCTTGCAACTTTACGAGCGCGTTAATTATTCTCGCAATTTACATTTTTCTTCATTATTAATTAACGTAAACACGCTGTAGTGGTTAAGGAGCGGAAACTACTCGTTTTGTAAAGATACGAGTTTGTGGAATTTGTAAATAATAAAACACAATTAGAGGTCAAAATATACCATCCATTTTGCTGAGAAATAACATCGTGACAAACTGCCTACCTTTTTATACGATATGTGTAATTATTGTAATTCTCTTTAATAATAATACTCCAGATCTACCCAACATGAAAAAGTCTCTCACGTATATGATCTTCATTCATTATTAATTTCCAATGTGCGCAGAAATTGAAGGGAAAAGTGCTGCTTCCGGCCACGAGAGTGAAGTCTATGGGGTCATTAGATACCCAACAAATCAAGGGAAGATCCATACCCAATGAAAGCTTCGATTTTGACTGAAACAGGCAATTATTTGATTGTACTTTTCAGCCTATTCTCATCCTGCGTGTATCGACTAAAGTTTCAGAGTCAGTGTGTAATAGTGCATGATACAGTTGACGTCATGCCAGTAAGGCTTCATGAAGAGGCTGTCCGCTAATAATTATTTCTTTTAACGTGTTGTATTACGGAACAACTTTTTGATATTATTAAGTGTACGGAAGGAACTTGTACGTTATGTACGCTATTTGATGATTTGTGAAGACTGTTTTTTGTGAAAATATTTACTCGTACTAAATATTGTAGTGTTACACGAGAGTACATTTATTCGTGAGCAGTGTTCATGCTACTGTTTGAAAAACCAATTTGTTTAGTTTTGTCCAGCATCATGTCTGCTGCTGCTGGCCTTAGTATTGGTTAAATGCATCGTAATAGTTTCGTAACGTACTTGCAGAATTGTGAATATAAGATATATTTATTCTTAGAAAACGGGGAATTAATAAATACCAATTTTGTTTAGACAATACTGCATTCAATTGGAAGTTTCATGTCATTAGTATTGGTTCAGTCAATACAAGAGTTAGTGACATTTATTGAATTTCAAGACATATGAGTCAGTTGTATACACATATCTAGAACTGACTACATTACCGCTTAGCGTGGACGCACTTGAAACACATACTCGTTTTATTTCGTACAAGTCTTGCTTTCAACAGTCCCATTGTGAACGAAAAACAGCGCCACTACTCGTACGATCCTGGTACGTGGTTGAGAAGGCCACAACATCGCTGCCGGAGCATACAGCTGCCTCTCCACGCCACCCTGGGCGGAAATATTTTAAGCATCGTATGAGTACTTGACGAGAACAAACCTTGTCAAGAAGCTTTCGCTGTCTCATTCCATCCCGGTAACTGGCGAAAAATGAAAGTAGTCGCCGGCGGACCCCAGAATAAATTGGAAGGTAATAAATTTGATTGCAATATTTTGGGGGTCTGTCATTTAAATAATATACAGCAAAACTCCTCTTTTACACTTTTCATGGGACCATAGAAAAAATTGTGTAAATTGCGGGAAATGTAAATAAGGGGAAATGATTTTTTTCTCTTCACAACTATAAATAAATTGTATTTAAATTACTTAAAAACCAATATGAATTATAATATCTTGTGTATTTATACACAAATAAGATGATAATACAAAAAGAAATAAGATATTTGGTTTGTTTTCTTTAGCTTGAACTGGATTGAATTTGAGACTCTAGTTCATACTTTTATTTGCAAGTAGTATCACCACCATCTGCAGCAGAGAGGCATTTTTAATGTTTCTAGGGCTGCAAATGCTTGTGCACTCATGGAGGAGGCTGATCATCAATGTCACTCCTAATTTACTTCCATCAGCATCTTCACCAACAGCATTATTTTGAAGATAATCTTGAACAATATCTTCTAATGATGATTGTTCATCAGCAGTACGAACATCATTGTCCACAGATACAAACTCTTCAAATGAAGTTTGAGACTTAATACTTGTCCAGCCCTCACACTCAAAATCAGAAGCATCTTCCACGGCCTCTTCTGTATCTGCCAGGAAGCCAGCTTTAAAACAGCGCTGGCAACAGTAATCGTTTTACTTCCTCCATGATTTTGCACAAATGCAAGGCATCTAAATATCGAAATCTTCATTTCTGCTGTATCCTACTACATTCAATGTAATTTTAAATATTTCTGGACTAAATTTCTACGATAGTGCACTTTCAATTTATTTATGATACTCAGATCCAAAGGCTGCAACGTACTTGTGCATTTGGCCAGGAAAAATTCCATCCTTACGTTCTTTAAATTCAAAGTTTTGGGATGTGCTGGACATTGATCTACCAAGAGAAGGATTTTCCTGTTATATGCTCCCATTTTTGTATCAAGAGCATGAAGCTGCTGAGTAAATAACTCAGAAGTCATCCATGCTTTTTTGTTTGAGGCGTACGATGTTGGCAATGTTCTTATGTTTTTAAAGCAACATGGCTTTTTTGCTTTGCCAATAACAAACGGACGCAAGGTTTTCGTTCCATTTGCGTTTGTCCCCCACATTACTGTGAGGCAAACTTTACTGTGTTTGCTCCCATGGTATGGTTCATTTTTCATCGCAAACGTTTTATTCGGCAGAAGATTAAAAAATAACCCGGTTTCATCGATATTGAAAATATCTCTTGTATCATATTCACTAATTAATTCATGAAGGCTGGAGTCTTTCCAAGATGAAACAATATTTTTATCAACACTATTCGATTCTCCACAAATTGCCCTATATACAACATTGTACTGTTTCTTAAAACAATCAATCCAACCATATTGATGCAATAAAACTGTCTATTCCCTAAATATATTCAAGCACGTTTTAGTCTTCCTCAAATTGTACTATTAATTTGTATATTGGATGCCTTTTTGTTGTCTCGAACCAGTTTTTGTTCTCCAGTTTCTCATATTTTGAGTATTTCACGCACTTTCTCTTTTAGATTGTTGTCCGCACTCCTTTGCACTCTGTTCGATAATTTTTCGACACTTCACGATTGTATTTAGAGTTGAAATAGAAATTTCCAACTGCTTCGCCAACACAACACGAGGTCCTGGAAAAGCATCCACTTTCTTCAAAATCTCCATTTTCTGTTCAATAGAAAAACTTCTTCTACCTTTCTTCTTCATTGTACTCCACTTCTACAGTTCGAAGTTTTCGCACAATTCCACCCCGCAATTTACTTAAAATCACTATCACTTTCGCATATCATGCTTACACGAACGCATTATACTGAATGGTCAGCCCTCTGTATCTGATTTGCCACCCAACCACGACGAAAATCATGCCTTTATGAGGTTTTGAACGGAAACACGTTGTGGCAAGTAAACTTGGGTTGTAGACACAGGAAAAGTTCTGAAACACATTAACGTAAACAGTATTGGCAATATTAAGAACATAGAAACGATAATGACAAGAACAAGTAAATGCCGGGAAAACGTAAATTGCTGGAACGTAAAAGTGGGGTTTTACTGTATTTACGAATGTTACGTGTGTTTACAATCATTTTTCCCAAGTTTGTTTTAAATTACTTTCCGTTTTTGTGGAATGACAAGGAAATACCTGTATATTTCGAACATTTCTGCAGGAACAGATACGCGACCAAGCCTCGTTTCTTAAATTTATTTATTTTTTCTTGAACTAGTTTAACATTCACTGTGTTGTAGAGGTAGAGACAAGTTTTGAGAGTAACATATTTCTATATAAATTGACAGATACAAGTGTTCCTTGGCCACTAATTCTCCTTAATTCTTGCATAACAACGTTGTCGGGTTGATCGCTGACTTGGCAACACCATGTGATACGGTTGACGGCTGAGTAGACACGAAACCACAAAATTATTTTCAGCGAGAAACTTCTTTTAGATGAATTATAAATCGTTGTTACCCAAATGTGCTTGGATCACTTCCATGTAGTCGTAGTGTACATTGATACTCTCTGAATACTCTCTAATTTGCACTGAGTTCCTGACAACTTCCTCAAAAGTCTTTCCTGAAAGTAAGAGATGCTATTTTTTAATAATTATTTGAAATCTACAAAATTTTATATACGTAATCGTAGCAATCTTAAATATGCTGTAGAGGAATGCTTCGTGTTAAGATTTAAATTAATTAAAATTTTTTAAAACTGTTTCTGTCGGTAAATATTCTCACCGAATGCATCGATATCTTAAATAAACATTCAGCTCTTCGATCATAATTTCAAATAAGTGTAGATGAATAAGATTTAGTCAGCATAACTACTAAGTACCTGGTGTTACCAAGACTCTGTATATTCTGAAATTGCTGAAACTATTGTAACAAAATCGTGCCCTCCCTCTACTAAATACGTTAATAACCCGTATGGTAGCAACCTTTTCGTAATTCTGAAGATTTATGGGGTCATGGATTTGTGATGGGCCCTGTACAGGGTTCGAAACGTAATACTCGTGCATCGCGCGCGTAGGTCAGCGTCTAACTACCATAAACCACAACACGTCATTGAAAGGGTTTTATCGATAAACTCGATAAATAAACACGATGTTCATCTTGATTTATTCTATCATGACTAGCTGATTCTCTCGTTCTTAAAACACCAACAATGAACACATAATAAAAAAATAATACCCTTCAATAGCATACATAAAAAAAATCACTTGACATATAAACAAAGAAAAAGCATTCACTCGCAACTTTACAAAACCAATGTCATTCACACCGAATGCGCATTCAGCAATACCAACTTATTGACTTTAAATTTGTACCAATTTAACATGACTTGATCTTCGGCAGAAATGCGTTTTTGCAGCAACCAAAATAAATCAATTGTGTCACTTCCCTGTCTTCTGGTTCGGCGTCGCGGCACGCAGATCAGGCCACGTTCGTCGCCAGCCACCAATTTGCACACCCTTAGTGCGCAATTACCGCAAAGCTCCAGCCACCATATCAGGGATCATTTACCGCACACCTGGGAAAAGGAAATATTCTGGCGTAAACGCAACACAAAGTTCCCGCTGTATGTTTAAAATCACGGCGCGTAGATGTACTATGTCATTTTACAAAACAAAACTTCGCTTGCACTTCCCTTCAATATTCAGACGAGATCGCGTAAAATTTGTGTTATTAAACACGATACAAAATGTCCGCCTACTACTGCTTCTGGCCGCGATCACAAAAAAAAAAAAAAAAAGAAACTATTATCCCGCATTGCCACTATTTACTAATTATGCGCCACTATTTACCAATACAAGTGCACGTTTTTTTTAAAAGTCTGTGCGCCATTAAGATAAAAATAAACTGTTTTTCAAACTATAAATTCCGAACAATCATAAAAATGCAGCGTCCAACACGGACCTCTCATTCACACACTGCTCGAAACTTTCTCTACTTGGGCATTGTTGTCCTCAGCTTATATGGTTTTTCCGTCAACAAAAGCATATCACCCGCTTAATGCGTCCAACATAACGAAAAATATTTCTTATTTTCGTTTATTAAGGTTTACCTGCCTTATCATTGCCTCTATATTATGTCCGAAATTTCTTTGATAATTGTCATAGTGTCTTCTTCGCCTCTCAGCGCCTTATTTAAATAAAATATTACAATTCGACGCTCGTCGTCTTATCATGACGTCACGACAATGTGTCTCTTTGTTTCATGTCTTTTCTAAATAAATACCTAACACTTAATTTGATTTCGCCTTCCCAGGAGTCCTCCAAAATTATGACCACTCGCAAAAATTTCTATAATTTTTGCTGTTTGGTTCTGCCAAATATTAACCCGATCCCTTTACGCGTACTCTTTCTATTTATGAAAAACACATATCGTAATTTCTCTTCGTAATTTTCGCACTAATCGTAAATTTCTCTTCGAGGGCGGAAGTAACGTCCGGAGTGCTACAGGGAAGTGTCCTAGGTCCGTTGTTATTTATAGCGTATATTAATGATATTTGGTAGGGAATTCAATCAAAAATACGTCTTTTTGCAGATGATTGTATAATTTATCGGAAAATTAAGAACACAAGTGATACAGAAATATTGCAGGTTGATTTAGATAAGCTAGAATCATGGGCTATCACAAATGAAATGAAATTAAATCCCAGCAAGTGCAAGTTTATTAGATTCGTTCTAGAAAGACAGACGATATCATATATAAATTAGGAAATCAGGATATTCCGAGGGCTAAATGCTGTAAATATTTGGGAATTGTACTAAATGAGGATCTGAGTTGACAGAACACGTAAACTATGTAGTGAAAAAGGCGTGGAAGGCATTACACTTTGTAATTAGAATACTTAGAAAAGGAAGTGGAAAATCAAGGAATGTCTCTAGTACGTCCGATATTAGAATTTGGCTCCATATGTTGGGACCCTTATTGTTTAGGGCAAATAAAATCTCTCGAGAAAGTACAAAATATGCTGCAAAAATCTGTTAGAGGACGTTCAAATTCTGACAACTTATATCGTGGAACTCTTGGAAAACGCAGAGAGAAATCGCGTCTTGTGCATTATTCAAATCAATAAGAGGGGATCGTCCAGGGTGAAGTAATGGAAAGACTATCTAAACTAACTTACGTCGTATGGAAGGATCATGGTTTCCAAATTCGGAAAGAAATAGAGAACAGATGTAGGTAAATTTCACGAAACAGAACGATACAAAATTGGAACAACTTGCCTGCTGCAGTGCTGAGACTTTCTCAGAATGTCAAAATTTTAAAATTAGACTAAGGAATATGGTTATGACACTTGCAAAATTGTATTTGCTAACATGTTAATATTTTAATGTTGTTTGATGTTTGTTTTGTGAATCTTGTAGAAATTTCTAAGAAAACGCTACCACCGGAAATATTCTATGTATTCCTAAGTAGCAAAATAAATATTCTATTCTATTCTATTCCATTCTAATTTGCTTCTTCTGGGCAACAATGGCGTCTACATGCTCTTTTTTATTAAACTGAGATGCACGATTACTAAAATTCTCGAATTAAGCAAACCCCTGGTCCGATTTTGTTGATTGTTGTTTCAAATGATTCCTAAAATTGTGCTTTATCAAATGTTTACGTTATGCTTCCCATTCCTCCGCGCATTCATTTAATTTAGAAAAAATGTTCATGCGCGGCGCTGCCGTCATTTGCCTCTTCGGGTATAATTTATTTCATTTGTAGGGATTTTTTCATTTAAAGGAAATACTTATTTGGTTAATGATTATAAATCATTACACTATATTGAAAGGAATCTTTTGCATATTAAACTCATTTGTTAATTCCCCTTCTTGATAACAGTTTAAAATTATACTTTTATTACATACTGGAATGAAGGGATCATCTAGCGATCATCGCTTTACTGGGAAGCTCAGTATTTTCTTACGTGCCTTCATTGATTCTACTTACCCGTATTTCCCTTGGTGCACTCCCGAATTTTAAAACCCCAAGGGACAACACTGATCCGGTAATGTATCTTCGGAGTATCGAGGTCCCCGGTCTTCTATTCCAGCCTCAACAATTTGCTGAAAGAAACTATGTGAGTCGATAAACCTTTTTTACCGAATTAATCCGTAGTCTTGAATGACACATAAGTAGAATATCAGAACGTCATACGCAGTTTTTAACTGTTTTTTTGACGTAAAATAAAATAAAATAAGAAGTATTCAGAGATGTAATGAGGTATATGAAAATGAAGTGTAGATAAAAAATGCTTTGTTTTCTAGTTTTTCTTTCTTTGTATTGGAAATTACTCTCCTTCACGGTTAAAATAAAGGCCACCACTGTTTTAATGAAGACACTAATTTGTATTGGGACCACTCCTCCGGAATTATGTCGAGACGTTTGAAACATTTCTGTATTTGGTCGGAACCATAAGAAAAATCAATACATTGTTTTATTTGACTTTAAACGAATTGCATTCCCTTATAAAAATGACATTGTTTTCTTGTTACGTTTCTAAGCAACTTTATGAAAGCAATAAATTCCGCTTTAAGATCTTTGATCATTCGTATGCTCTACAAATTATTACGGTACTGAAAACCAACACTGTGTTCAAACGTACGTTGAAAAAAGTTAACTACATTCCGGGTATCACATTGTCTCCGTTGTGTAGCGGAAATCCGCGAATCTTACGAACATTCCACGAATAACCCGGAACTGGTATTGAAGAGGTTAAGGTATTCTCATCGACGTTTTAAAATTTCAATGATACTCGTTACCTCCATGACACAATAATAATGAATTCTTGCTAAAAATGCACGAAGCAAACGGTCATGAACCTAAGACAGACAAAACCGTGCATAGGAAGCTACTCCCACGGCATGATTAATTGATTTTATGGTTCCGCGCATCAACTGCTTTGGTCATTAGTGCCGTGCGTAGCGCCTGCATTTTCCCCGAGATGGCGGTAATCTTCCCGCTGGATGGCGAATCCGGTACCGACCTACTGTCGGGGGTCTCCACCTAACCAGAACTCTACCACCAGCGGGGCGCCGTCCCAGCCGACGTTTAAGCCCTGACCGGCTCCCGGAATATGTGGTAGCATGTTAGTGTAAGTGTGTATGTATGTGTAAGAGGAGAGGATAGGACAACAGATACCGTCGGCTAATGGGGTTTCCCCCAAACCAGGACTCTCCCACCAGCGGGGCACCGCTGCAGACGGGACAAGCTATAAGCTCCCGACCGGTCTCCCGGCATATGTGGTAGTGTAGTAGTATGTTAGTGTATGCGTGTGTAAGAGGAGGATAGGACAAGGAAGAGGAAGGATAGATCGCGCGCGGTCTGTGGCCCGTTTGTTAGGGTATTGCTCCGGCATTCGCCTGGTGTTGATCGGACAACCACGAAAACTACCGATCAGAGCAGCTGGTCACTAGAATTACTTCTCCAGACGGCAATGAATTGACCTAGCTGAAAAAGCTTTGCGTTAAACGCGCCGCGTCAGAATTTGAACCAGGTCAGAGTCTCTGCAGTGACAGTTGATGCACTGAGCTACCACCGGGTCCTATCGGCACAACATAGAGCTACGAAATTCTACACAGCGACTACTGTGCTTAGTACAGTAACGGGCTGTGTCTGGAGAAATTAGGAGAGAGGTCAGCGACACCAGCGTTCGACAAATGAACTCGTAAAACATTGACAAAGGAGGAGCCAGCAGCCTTGTGCTGATTGGCCGAGGGGCGCAAAGTGCGGCGGGCGAGTCGCATCCACCGTCGCATGCGCCGAAGGCAACCTGCGCGGAAGCGCAGGCGTGCTGATGCAAAGCAACAAGCCACACGACAGCCGATGCATGGCAATGAGCGCCACACAATAAGCTAAAAAGGGGACAGGGGAAAGACTTAGGGAAGAGAGAAAGACGAGAGAGCGGTGCCAGTGATTCAAGAGGATGACACTGACTCTCCCGGATTAAGGAACGACCCATTTCCAAAATGTTCAATCTGCGGGCCACTAATTTGTGTTTTTTTTTAGATTTGAAGCATAGTGATCAGAGAGCATCTATTTAATGAAATAAAATTGCTCTACTAAGGCAATTATAACGAAACTTATAGGACCTGGATGTTTTCTTTCTCATTATAAAGTTAGTTTTTGTTTTATAGAGATTTGCAAAATTGCAAGAACATTTAAATCTCCATAAATCTGAGTAGTCCAGTATTGTGGCATCTTTGATTTTGGTAAGCCAATACTTGGTTTGTATTTTTTTATTGTTAATGTCTTCAGATTAAGAAGGATCGTTATTGTTAAATAATAAAAAAACTCTCCGAATAACTTACCTGCATCATGAGCTTGTTAGTTATTGCTGGTGGTATTTCCTAATTACACTTGGTCTTATTTTAGAATTTCTTCTGTTTTTATTTCCATTAATTTAAGAATTTGTTGTTCAGTAAGTCCCGTAACAAAAGGATGACCATTGCTTTATAGTGTGTGTTTTAAGACATGGGTAATAATGTAAACCAAATCCAATCTCGATCTATATTTATTCTTAGATAAGTTAGTTATGAAGAGTTTAGAGCACCATTTGTAGGACAATATAACTACGTTGCCGAATGTTAATCCAAGCAAAGCTACTATATTCGGGGGGTCTGACCTTCCTATTAGTTATTAATCGTTTCCCAAGCTGATTAATCGATGAGATGTACAAAAAAAAGACATTGCAGCCTCTACATGTTAACAGAATCCAAATATGAAAATATAACTTGCATTCATTCGCATATTCTATTGCCTTTTCTCTACCTGCAAGTATAGATCTAGAAACAAAAGGGGGTTGAACATAAGAAGGTTTTTTTATATATGATTTATTTTCTTTTTTTTTTTTTTGCTGATTTTATCTTATGTGATATACCAAAATGACGAACCATTTTTATTATGGAAATGTCATTTTATTTAACATAGAATATAGGGATGGCAAGAGATGATCGCGTCGGGGTCGCTATGTGACAAACAACCGGCGTTAAGGATCATTTTCGTTAGGTCGAAATGACAGAGAAGAGGCGGAATAAGCATTGTTTTGAGAGACAAAAGAAAAATATATAAACTGCGGATACTTCTGAGTTTTTAGAAGAACGTTCATTCGCTAGAGCAACGCGGTGATGAGTGGGTCGGCTCTTGATATATTTTACTAGATCGACGAAAGACTGTAATTGACAGTTGTTTAAATTAACTATCGTATTTTTTATATTAAGATAGAACGTTCTTGTAGGAAGTAAAATTCGTGTTTAGGCGTCCACCCTACACGCAAGTGAGGGAAGTCACGGATTATAATAGTATCTCCGGGAGAATTTTGAACCAGAACACGGACATTAGGCGAGGACTTTATCCAGAAGCAAGATTCTGCTGCGTCGACGGAGCAGGTTTTACGGGGCGCCATCGAACGCAGAAGTGAAGAGCGCGCGAAGACCCACGAATGAACAAAAAGGTTTTATAACCATTGTAATACAGAGAAAACTGGTCATGACCAAAGATGAACTCATTTTGATTATCATTATAATAAATTTTAATTTGTTAAGTTGAAAGAAGCTGATTATCATTGTTCGATACGTGCAATCCAGCATTTTAATAAGATATTCAGATTCCTCGCAAGTCCGTGCGGATGGAAGATTGAATAACTGGTTGCAGAGTAAGTAGCAAAAATTATGAACTTCGAATCTCAATTAACTGAGCTAGTACAACATAATTTTGGAAGGAGAGATATTTAAATTGCGTAGGAATCATTAGATTTCCAGTGTAACCTTTTCCTGACGACCAAATTACATTTATCAGTAATAATTATAAACAAAATGTACTCCATGGGGCTTGTTTTTAAATACAAAGACGGAGCTTTGTTTCTAAATTGGCACTAGTCAATTATTGTAAGTACGTTTCATTTATAATATTGAAATAATACAAACTTTTTATTACACATTACTTAACATATTAACCAATATTTTAAGAAAAATACGAAAGTTTTCTAATTTCAAGAAAAAGCTCGTGTAACCCAGCTCTCTGCCATTGTTCCTGATTTATATACACCTATAGAGCTTGGATTTTATTCTCTCATTACTTTATTTCCCTGCATGTGAAAGTACTATAAACGAATATTTGAACACAAGAGCGGCAATATTATCCAGCCAAATTCACCTTAACGTGTTGTTTTATAGGAATTCTAGAACAGTAGGGATTTTCTCAAGCGGGACTTATTGGAATAGCTGGATTCAACAAGATATTTTAATTTGAAATAATTAATATAATATAATTAAATATAATAAAATAAATAATTTGAAATAATGGTGTTGCCAATTGGCGGAAGCAAGCCGATGCGGACGAGTTAGACCATCCGTTTGCCGAGATCTCGAAAACGGAGCACATCAATATTCAAGAATAAGAGATGAGTTGTTTGAACTGGCGCCAACGCGCCTGGAATACAATCCGAAAATGAAAACTACGAACTATATCCGTAAGGGAGCGTCTCGGTAGAGTATGGCGACACCGAGAGTCGGGAGAAAGAGTTTCTTTTCTGAAGTAACAGGCTGGAGTGAGGACCTACTGATCACGAGAAGGCGGCACTTCGTAATACTACGGACTTCAGGACTGCATCTATGATAAAATCCTTCAAGACATCTGAGGAGTGTAATTATCATATTAAGGTTGCATTAAAACAATTCATCAGGAAAAGGATGAAAGTATAAGTGACGCATTTAAAATCTCTTTGTGGAAAGAGAGTGGCGTGAATAGCATGAAACTAACGAGGCCATTCATTTTCTTGCAGTTTTTTTTATTTTATATTTATTCTTCTTATACGATAGACTTAGTTGTCGTATTGAGATTCTTTTAAATATGGAATTAAAAGCTACATTCTATAAAAAAGAATACGAAAAGAGTATCAACGAAAACGAGACGGAGCAGCATCGTGAGTTGAACAACGGTACTGGAAAGGCGACCGTGTGGTTCTGCAGAGGGGCGGCTGTTCCCGACCGGAGCTGGGCAAGGACAAGGACACCGAGCGACTGAAAGAGCTTGACGCCAGATTTCTACGCCGTGAAAATACAGTAAGGTCGTGCCAATCTCTGAAATAATTTGTAGATATTAGAAGGAATAATTTGTTTCGGAAAGAAAGTATTAGTACAGGTTCTTTATACTGATATTCTGTAAAAATAGAATCAATCTTTTTCAAGAAAACTTAGCTAATTGTAAAGTTGCAACTAGGAATTTATGACTGGAATGATTAGGCAAAGTTTTAAGTATTCTTTGAAATTGATTTAAATGAGAGAAAGGAAACAGTGTAATTAATTATTGAGAGTGTAAGTTGTTTTCTTTTTTTCAGCAAGACAAAATTTGTATATGTAAAGTGTTTTATGTTCATTGACTGTACAGCAATTTAATTAGAATATACTTACAAGTGGAAAGTGATTCGACTTGAGTTTCTGTGTAAATGCATTCAATCCACAACGGCCCACATGACCCTGATTCCCGCTATTCTAATTGTATTTTTTATTTTGCGCCCACTCCTGGAAAACTCACTCTGAGCTAGCTGGCGGAGGGTGGTCGCACCGGCGCCCCAAGCGGCCTGATTATTGGATGCATTTACTAAAAACTCGATTTGAAAAAAACTGAGACCAAAATTTGGTGGAACCAAAATTCTAGTACAATTGAATCACACCACTAAGATTGCTGAACAGGCGATACAGAGAAAAAAAAAAAAGGTTGTGTAAAAGTGTTTTTGGAGTGTTTTTCAAAAAGGGTATTATATGAAAGTGTTATCTGTCTGAGATAGTGTTTGCATTGTGTGTGTAATAATTTCAGTGTATGACTGTGTCTGGGAAAGAGGATTGATTATCTAGGCAGTTAATACAGCCAAAATGGCAGATAAATATAACGCGGCTAGAATTTAACTACCGTTGGGGTGACTGTCTGGGGGATCTGGAGTAGCGATAGGAAGTGGGAGGACAAGCCCGCATGATCGCGAAAGAAACGGTAGAAGCAGAACAAGGAACGTCAGGAGAAACTAGCATGGTCATTCCGCTGACGGAATCGCAACAAACGCCAACACAAGATCCGGATGAGGAACAACGAAAAACCTCGACAGGCAAATTTAATGATGCAACGATTAATAGACAATTCATGCGGCAATAGATACGAGTTAAATGCAGAAATGAAAAGACAGAGGAAACATAAAGAAATTAGGGACTAAATTTAGAAACAAAATTAGAGGAGAATAACTCGGCAATAAATGCTTTAGAAACTAAATGATATATCAAGAAATGCCTTTAGAAACAACAACAAATTAGAAGAAAATAGGAAGTTAGAAGAGAATATAAAATGCAATTCACTGGAATTAGCAGAAATAAGGAAGGTCGAATTTAAGAATGAGATTCAACAAGAATTAGGGCAGGAACACGAGAGAAGTTAGGAAGAAAATTCACGGAACTGGGCCGCGAATTAGAAGAGAAGATTGACTGCTACGAAAAGGATTTGGAAAATAGGATCGAAATGCAATCAGATCTTATAACCAACAATGTGTCCTGATACAGGCAGACTGAGATAGAACAAGGTGTAGAGGAAGTTTCAAAATAGTTACTGAACAAGTTAAGGTTCAAGCTAGTAAATTCAGATATAGTGGAATAAAAGCTCTGGAACAAGATGGGGTCTCTACAACACCAAATTACATACGAATGACGTTGTAGAATTGAAAATCAAATCTGGAAAATTTACCATCGAGTGGAGGAAGGTTCGCACACGTATTTTCATTACCGTGTACTCCAAATTCTAGTGCAGCGGAGATGAAAATCCATGCGTATTTATGAGGCAGGTGGATAATTTCTTTTAAATTATGTTCCGGACAATAAGAAAACTCACATAGTCTACTGATGATGCAGGTAATGCACGAATATGGGCAGATAGTTTTAGGAGAATTACCAAAAACTATGACAGAATTTAGCAGTGGAATTTTACTCAAGATACTGGAACAATGAAACTCAAATTAATTTCAGTTAATGTAATGTATGGTACGTGGAAGAAAGGTACGATGTCCATGCAAGAATATGCAGAGGAGAAGTTAGCTTGCTCTAAATTATGTACCTGACGGTCCTGGATGACGAAATTGGTCTGTTTGTTAACACGTCATTTTCCGTCAGCTACACAAAATTTGGCTTAAGAATCTCTTGCCAATGTCCACGGAAAAGCATAACGCAGCTGGGATTGTATGATGACTTTCGTGTACAATGAGAGGTTACATAGAGTGCAAGGGCAAAATGTTATGGTCCGTAGAGTTGACAGCAGGCAGCAGCAACATTTACATGTAAGCAAATCAGAGAAAGAGGAACTACAAATCGGAACAGCACGTAGAAGAACAGACCTATGCTAGCCGGAGATAGGACGCTGTCTAAGGATAGGAATAGAAAAAATTTCATTGATAGGAGGAGTTTTCCAAAACAGAAATACTAAACCTGGTACATCTCAATGGACATGAGACGGAAAATTAGAAAGGTTTTGTTTCTGACACGCTATCCCGCTGCAAACCTAATAGAAGAATCTAGGGAAGAAGAGGTGGCGATACGCACGATCAAATTAATCTCATTTGATGACGAATCGTGGAACGAAGAAGAACAAAGCAGATCGGATCCAGGCGACAGTGTCCGAAGTTTAAGGTTAAATGTCAGGTGTTGATACGTCAGTACTAGTGGATACAGGTTGTGCGACATCCGTCAGCGGAAAGTTTGTTGAATGAATTGAAAACCAGGAGTGGAGGTACCTACATTGCCACTCGTAAAGTCTTTTTCTGATAGGTGCAAATCGAAAAAACTGGGCCAATAACAAGACAAGTTTATCGGATATAGAGATAGGCAACAATAAGTATCGTTGTGTGCCTAGTAGCGCCGGAACTTATATCCGCTCATACTGGGGATCGATTCATGAAACAATATGTTGTTATCGTAACTTAGAAAAAATACCATAACGTTAAACCGAATAATCAACAGGATCTCGAATTCGATTCGTTCACATGGGAATACTGATAAGGAATTGTTTAAAGGAAGAAGAAGTGAAGCTGAAAATCTGTTCGCATGTGCAAGGAAATTCTAATCTTAATGAAAATCAGAAGAAACAATTAGCTGAAGTATTACTTAGAATCAGAAAGTGTTTTGCAAAAACAAGAATCCAGTAAAAGATTTTCAATTCGAAATAGAACTAATAGATAAAACGCCATTCACGGGTTACCAATATGTCATTCCAGAAAAACATAAGGAGGAGGTGATAAGCTCACGCTGGTTACAATGGTTAAAGATGATATTATCATGAAGTCCAAAACCTCTTATCTGTCCGATAGTGCCTGTAGAAAAGAGAATGGGAAGATATGTTAAAGTTTAGATGCAAGACGATTGAATCAAGTTACCCTACCGTACAGAGACAGACCGTTGCGTGTAGAGGATTTAACTAATCAATTATCTGGCATCAAGTGGTTGAGTTCAACTGACTTCACTCGCATCGTATTGGCAAATAGCGATAGCACCTGAATGTAGACAATACAGGATTTATTCACTGGGAATTCCTGCATGTTTTCAAAAGAATGCCATTTGGACTAAGAACAGTGCACTTGCTCTGTGCAATGTTTAGACAATATCATTGACAGAGATGTTCAGCGATGCTTTTATCTGTTGGCTGATGACGTGCCGTGTATTCGAAGACATTTGAAGAACACATGAACAAGCTAGATATTTTGCTGGAACGTCTCATTGAAAATAATTTACAGTTGAATTTGAAAAGTAATTTTTGCAACAACAAGTTAAATTCTGGGGTATGATTTGACAGTCAACGGAGTCAAGATGGAACTTGGAGAAAATGCAAGAAATAGATAAGATTGCACCGCCTAAAAACACGAAACAACTCAAAAGTTTATTAGGTTGCGTGAACCAGGGACCGAAAAGGTATTGAATACCGGTAAAAAATACCGGTATAATACCGGTATTTTCCATACCTTTTCAAATACCTTTATTCATTTATACTCGGTAAATACCTCATAGGACGCTCCATACCGGTATGGACGACTATAGCTGCTATACTGCATTATACCGGTATTTCAATGAAGAAATATAGCTTTCCATCGATACATGCTGACAACAGATTGCTTTAGTTAATAATATCTCACAAAATGTTTATTAATCAAATATCATTTCATAACTGATATTTATTGTTTCAAATTATTATTCTTGTGTATATGTATATTAAACAACTATTAAATTCTATTCTTATTATTGTAAATGTTTTGTGTTCATGTTTACGTTTTGGTATACGTTGTATGTATTGAAAACCTCCTTTAATTTAAACTTCGGAAAAGTTGAAATATGCAAAGCCAATTATTGGTTCCAATAAGAGAACCTTTCTTAGTGTCCTTCATCGAGCCATTCCTGGGTCTGACTGGAGAGATGATCACTAAGTCTGTCTTTGTATTTCGCACATGGAGAGGCTGTCAACGTATGCGCCGTGCCGCAGGCGTAGGACCGTTTCTTCCCTCCCGACCCCTCCGGCGAACTGGAGCAAAGCGCGTTGACACTCCTGAGATAATCACGAACGCTCAGGCTTAGGCCCAGTTTTGTTTTTTGAGTTAAAAATGATTTCCTTTACTTCATTTCACAATTAAATCTTAATTATACATTAATAAATAGGGCTAAAATAAAATGTTATTTTCCTAGTTTATATTAAGGGTTTAATATATTTTGACATTAACTGCAGATATTGAGAAATTTGTAATAAAAGTAAATTATGTTATTATTACTATTATTATTATTATTATTATTACTTTTATTACTATTATTATTACTTTTATTACTATTATTATTAGCTATTAACATTGCATGTGGGAAAGGGTTCCCTTCTACGCGGGTAGCTTACATTGTAAAATGCATCTGGAGGAGCCCACTTCGAGAAGAGTGCTCTTCCTTAATAATAAGAAATATATACTAACATTCATTAATTAATAAAAAGAGTTTATTAATATTAACATTTTTACTTTTCAATTAAAATTAACATTTAATTGAATTAAATTTATAATTAACAAACAAAATGATAAATTAATTTACCCAAATTTAATGCAAACATTTAAAATTTAATTAGCATTATTTTAAAATATTTATTAAAATTAATTAATATTATATAGTACTATTGTTTATTTTTCTTAATGGATTTTCTTAAATAATACATGGTGTAAATTAAACATCCTTCAATCATTAATTTTGAATTAAACATAACGCTTCTGTTTCCTCGCGTAAGAATAGTTAATGTCTATTAGCGTCCAATGTCAATTTTTAATGTTTTAGTTATAATTGTGGCGCAGAATAAGGAAACTGGACTATTATTTTCGCGAATGTTAGTGATATGGTTAAATTTAAGGAAATAATCGTATTTAGTGATAAACACAGTCATGCAAGAAGGAAGTTTGGTATGCGTGGGAAGACTCATTTATGGATAAGAAGACATGTTTCTCCATTTTTTATCGCTACTAGAAAGGACAAGATTTATACGGAGAAATTCGATGTAAATCTCAACACTTCACGTGTCGCCAAGCTCTGCGCCTGACGTGAGGTCCGCTACCATGAACGAGCTCGTGCTTGACGTCTGCGAAAGACCGTTGGCTGGTCCTTCCGTCTGACGACATGCTAACCGACTCCCCAGTCAACGGCAGAACTCGACCTAGCTATATTAAGTGTCGAAAATCCGCCACCGGACTCGAATCCTAGACCTCCTGGCCAGAAACTCCGCCGTGTGTAGTTGCTCTCTGAGTCATCTCAGCGAAATATCACAAATGAATTTCCCCCCAAAATACCTGTATGATCTACTGAAATACCGGCATTTTCTGCGAAAATACCGGTATTTGATGAGAGGAATACCGGTACAATACCTTAAACAGAGTGTATTTACCGGTATAGACGTCGGATAAAGGTAAAAATAAAAATATTGAACCAATAAACTGCCTTAATGACAATGTAAATATCATAAATTGCTTCGGTTAACATCACACGGTATTATAATACATGAAGTTGGCGAATCCACCGAAGAATACACGGGAAATCTGAAATAAATAGCGTCGAAAAAGTGAGCACTTGCTAAGACATTAAGTTTTCTATTTGAATGTCACGTTTAGTATTTGGAGTTATGAGTATTTAGCAGCTCTTCGTATATTTTGTTTAATTTTATAAATTTATTTCTTTACAATGATGAAAAATACGTCACGAAGCCCAATGTGAGTTGAAAATCTCAACGAAGTACGATACGCGTTGTTTCGTTTCTTTCAGTGAGTCGTCAAACACAATAATTGAAGTAATGCTTATGCAAAATTCTTTCCGATATTATTTACTCAGTAAATTTGCTAAATCACTCAGAGCCACCTGTAAGGTTACATACCTACTTGTGTGCTTCCGTTAAAAATACTGCTACCTTTGTGCTCTGAACTGTGAAAATATGCCATTCATTTGAATATCCCAGCTAATAACTGCTTCTCACGTGTTTCAGGTTTTAAAATCTCCATGCTCTGAACTGTTCAAATATGTCATACATTTGAATGTCCCGCTAATGACTACGTATCCGTGTTGCAAGTCTTAAAATATTAGTTTGCCTGACAGTTTGACAACGCTTCGCTTTTAGGTCCAGTTGCCCACTAGATAGCATTAGCTCTGCGCATTCAACTCGTCAATCTGCAAGAGAGGGCGCCTCTGTCGTTTTCGACCAGCTGTGGGGCTTGTAACGATTGCCAACCTACGGAGATGACCTAGGCCCACAAGCGTGTGTGTGGTTCTGCGATAGTATCTTGTCATCTGCCGTATACGAAGCTTGCATTTAACTGGCTCGTCGCTTCAATGGCGCTCAACAACAGACAAATGGTTAAAGGTAAATGTTGTCTTTATTCCATTCTGCTATGACACATGAACAAAACGTCTCAATGCAAATTACTGCTTTTTTTGGTGGCATTGATAGAAAAAAAATTATATATTTGTGGAATGTCATAGTTGTTTTTAAATTGTCATAATACGATCTGTCACTTTTCAGTGTTCAACTTGTCACTTTCAGCATCATCGAATATATCCCAAACAGAAAGACAGTACCATTTTATTACGTTTATGAATGAAAAAGTGAATAAATCTTTAAGAATGGAAACGTTCTCCGCCGCTGAACGAAAATTGTAATTTTGCAGGACATTCCCGAGAAATTTGCGGGAAAATGGATTCGACTCAGTAAGCTGTTATTCCATCTACAGGTAAGTGAAAACAGCTGCCCCTGTAAGATAAACACCTGTTTGGCTGTAATGCAACGATCGTTGCATACCGGCTTCTTTGGCGCAAATTCGGTTGCATTTCAAATTGTCACTTTCACGCCACTAAAAGACTGAAACTAAATTTTCTGACGATTTAGATGATCTAAAAATAACAAATTGCCGAAAAACAATACGATAGATTAATTTTTTCCTTTTTCTGAGTAGCATCATCGTTTATTCTGTGTTTTCACGAAAATCATATTTCAATATTTGTGAAATGACAAAATAATGTCAAATACGTTAATGGTTGTTATTTCAAATGACAGTGTGTTTTCAAACACATTATCAATAAGGAAAGATAAAATCATTCCATCATTTTATATATTCGTTTCTACATTCTACGTTGAAAACGAAAGCACTTTCACGCGCGTGTTTACCTATTCCAGAATTTATAGCACTTTCACCTCAAGCTTTTAATAAATCGGTCCTAACCCCAACAGCCACTAAAACGCTCTGCTTTGGGCGACGCGAGGCCGCTAAGTGCTTGTTTACCGAGTAATAAAACTTCTCTCGCACTGCGCCATTGAAGCAAGGCGCGCGAACGCTGCGGTGCCTGGCATTTAGGGTTAGACCTTTGCAACAACGAAGAATAAGCAGTCTGTACATCGGCTTTCGTGTTGTAGACGATTCCGTTCTGAGCAAGTGATACGAATGGAATGTGTGATGCTTTTGTGAAATCGACTACATTTTGGTCGTTTACACTATTCAAGTATCCCAAAGTCATAACACAATTAACTGAGGCAGAGATTTATAATTTCATGGTTTATTCACGTGTTAAACAGTTTATGGAATTTAGTGTCGGCAGAATGTGAGCGGGATGACAAAAAATGTTGACAAGAAATATTTTTTGTTTTCTTTACTGATTTCATAACTTTTATAAATTATGCTAATTTTATCCAAATTAATAGGCTTTTCAGAAAATTATTCACCCAATCAATTTCTATTATTTTATCAACATAAGGTATGTCAAATTTCATGAGAAAATTAGACAAACATTTTGAAACGTCCGTAAAAATAGATCAAATATTGCCTGAATCATTGGATCGTTTATTTCTTTATAAAATAAATTCTGTCAAATTTTGTAAAAAAAAATAATAAGAAGATTAACCACGGTAAAGTAAGGAACAAAAACAGAGTAGTTAAGAATGCCAAAATTTGTTCTTTATTTCTAATCTTGATTAAATCTTTAAGAATTAGCGAACATGGAGAAAGAGCTGTTCATTTTGAATTCGTTGTATTTCATCCAAGGACACTAACAGAAACAAAATATAAATATTCAAAAATATTCACGTATTTAAGGGCATGAAACAAATTGAATTTCAATTTCTCCAATTAACAGAATAATTTAAGTATCATTATCGAAATGTATTTTATAATCTGTTAGGCAAAATCATTTTCGATCTCTAAAGAAACAATACCTAAAGTAAAATGTGAAAAAAACAGCTTATTTTTTATGTTTTAAAAAATCTTTCTTATGTTATTTCCTCATTGTTGATTCTTGTTCAGTCTCACACATCGATTACATTCGCTGAGGATTTATCTTGAAAATCATATAAGGGTCATTAGCCAAATCTCATGACTCGAGGATCAAATATTCATGTTCATATATTACTACATATTATTATTATTATTATTTATTATTATTATTATTGTTGTTGTTGTTGTTGTTCTTGTTGTTGTTTCAAAGATGCGTGCTTCAGAAGATAATTGACAAAATGTCTTGACTGTTCCATTGGGAATGTGCGAACAGATAAAAAATGATTGTATTCTATTTTGTAGGAATGTTATTTTTGACTCATACGAAAGACGCTCCATATTTATCTTGAAAGTAGGATTCCTTATACATTAGCGATATAGAAGGAATACAATGTTTTTCTGCCCCGAAACTATGAAGCAAATCGAAAGGTTTGACAACTTTCGTAATAGATTCCCAGTATTCGTGTGAACTCTCGGCAAGAGATTCAGTCAAAGGGTTGATTAAAATCGCCTGGCGCAAGGCAAATATAATGGATGGATTCTATGGAAGCTTGTTAACTAGTAAACTGATTTCTTTGGATTTGCCCATCTCTTCTTTTCTCTCGCTTTCTCTATCCCTCTCCTCCTCTCTCTCTCCCTCACCTCTCTCAATCGCTCGCTCGATGTGCATAATGTGGATGAGACACAACCGTCTATACAATTTTATCAATGAGTAAAGTTACTTCGCATGGGCGATGCAACTCAGCTGCTAATCTCCGAATCTACGCAGTCATTTCAACATCATCTTATAAATATATCATTGCTCAGATTAATGTGGACGTGCTTCTCAAAGCAGACTGTTTAGACACCTTGAATTTCTACCTAGATTTCGACATTTTATATATCGCTCAGCACACCTCGTTACTTTTTATACCTATGTTCCTCAACATATGGCATTGTTTAATTTCAGATACCGTTCTCCCTATAACATCACTAATCCAATTTGGCATCGTCTTTCTATATCCAATATTCTTCTCCCTCCTCCAACTCTCCTTAAGGATTTTCATTCTAATTTTCTCATCAATATTTAAATGCCGCTTATAATCGTATTTCATAAAATTCCTAACAACCTCTCTTTCTTTCTCCCAATACCAATTTCACAGACATAGTAAATATCATACAGATATATTGACATTACAACTTGTATCACCAATTGAAATCTGACATATTGAACATACTAAGTATGTCTTTCTCCCATGACGTTTAGAAAAATTTAGTGTTTGAATTTAATAATGGTTAATCCATGTTATTACCTATGTTACCATGTTAATTTATAGTACCTTGGATAAATTTTATTTATTATAATAATTAATCGCAACTTTCAATTAGTTGGACAGTATTTACGTTGAAACTGATGAAAACTTTTGTTTCATTTAAATAGGATGTTTGTTTTCCAGCGAAGCAATTTGGCAGCAATGTTCAGAACATCTCCCGATTCGAAGCAGAAAAGTTCGTTTAGTTGCGAGGTGATATGTGCCAGCTGGGGCCGGCCATCTGCGAGCCAGCTGCATGCCCTGAAGCTTTACATTTCGTACTCTGGCGACAGTGCAGTCGCGGGTTCGGACTAATTTTGGGAAAAAGAGACCGATGGGGTCATAATGCTTCACGTAACTCATGAACGTATCCTTTCTGTATCCGAAATATCAAAAAAAAAAGCACATTGAGAACGGAGAAACAAGTATTTTGGCACAAAGTGCGTTAAAAAAGTATGCGGTGCACGATTAAAGACCGTTTTATGTTTGTAGCAGGTTGAAGACCGCAGTTTTATCCCAACTAGGTCATATGTAGCGACAAGTGATCTGGCTAAAAGTACTAACATAACGTATGGTATTAGTAATTTCTGATTTTGGTTTGTCACTATTGTGAGTTTTTCCTCCATGTGGGTACTTGGGCGATAAGGGTACCCAATGCGACGTCAAATTTTGCCCCTCTCCCTTGATCCCTAAACTGATTATTATCACAAAAATGTATTTTTAAATGATTTTCTTTCTTATTACTATAAAAGAAATGCAAAACAGATTATCAGTATGTAGTTACAAGCTTTAATGAAACCCCTAGGCCCGGGAGATCCTTATTTGCGCCCCGTCGTGGTGATTCTTTGTCATCAACTAAATGCCTGAGCCTAAACCCCCCTCTACCTGGATGGGAATAATAGGCTGCTCTGATAGGTCTTTCCCAGTTTCCTCAGATGGGTTCCAAGTGGATCTGAAAACAGTACAAACAACAGGAAAATGGGCTCTGGGACCGCACGATCTTTCCCTTCCTGTCCCCATTAGCGATGAGCGATGGGCTAATCTCTCATACTCTACCCATTCCACAATCTCGGGAAAACCTAGCGGTACTTTGTTGACAGTGTATCATGAAGCTATAGGTTGGCTTGGTTTTCAGCATCATGTATGTGTGGTGTGAAAGAAAGAAAAAAGAGGACAGAGAGACAGAGAGAGATGGAGAAAAAGAGAGGAGAAAGAAGATGTGGGACAGGGGAGGAGAATGAGAGAGATAAAGGGAAAGCGAGAGAAGAAAATGGGAGAAGAAAAGGGGAAAAGGAGGAAAGAGGAGGGGGAAAGAGAGTGGGAGGAGAAAGAAGTGAGAGGGGAGAAAGAGAGTGAGAGGGGAGAAAGAGGTGGGGGGGAGAAAAGAGAAGGGGAAAGGGAGAAGAGAGTAGAGGGAGAAAGAGAGTGAGGAGGAGAAGAGAGTGAGGGGGAAAGAGAGTGGAGGGGAGAAAGAGAGTGAGAGGGGGGAAAAAGAGCGTGAGGTGAGGAGAGAGAAGTGAGAGTAGAGAAAGAGAGGTAGAGTGAGAGGGAAAAGAGAGTGAGGTGGGGGGGGAGAAAAAAAAGAGAAGTGAGGGGGAGAAAAGAGGACAATGAAGATCATCTTAAATGTCACCCAAAAATTTTAAATACGAATCCCCTTTGCAAGCTCTTGGTCCTGCACGCGTGGACCCTCCTCCGGGAGCCTGTCGTCCTCTCAGGATCTGCCTCTGCGCGGAAAGCCCGTTTGCGGAGGGACCGCTGGAGGCCGGCGACTTGACCCTGGTCGGGGAAGCCTCCCGGCGCGTGGCGCGGCGCTGCGCGGTGAGCGTGGGGTGTTGACTTCCGCGGCTATCGATTCCCGCTCGCCCGACCGCCCGCGGTCCCCGCAGGCAAAACTCCGCTGCTGCCGCCGCCTGCTCGCGGGACACGTCGCGTCGCCTCGCAACCTGCCGCATTCGGACCCGAAACGCTGGGTCGTCGTTCCCGCTCACCGTTGGCTGTCCCCCTTTGGGGGGAAGGCACCGTCGGTTCTTGCGGTTCAATGCGACAGGATGGCTCTGAGGGCAAATCTGACGCTCAATGGAAATATAAATAACGTCATTAGTCCGAAAAACATGTAGCCAACCGGACTGTTATTTATGTTTGGCCGTGTATCGTTCACTACGTTTCGTTATACCATGTTCTCAATTAAAAAAAAATATAATCATGACATACCGTTTCTGCTAGAAATTGCAACCATACGCCATATTGAGAAAATTTTTACGTTGTTTCGATTGATCTTAACGGGCACTGGCCGTTAAATGTCATCTTCATACAATATTCCCCCAAATTATAAAACTAATGTTTAACCATTTAAATTTTTAAAGTTCAATTGCGTTAACTATTTACAGTTTAAAATATTCAGTATAACTACAAAATATTCAAAATTTTAAATCAATGTCGAGAACAGAGTTGGATGAAAGTTCAGCATCGTCAACAAAGGCAGTAAAAATGTGAGAGACAGAATGTGAGATAAGTTTTGATCTTTCCGGGCACATTAGCTGTTGTGAACATTTGACCCGTTAGTATAGTTAAGGTTTTCCCCGCGAAGTGGCGATGATTCCTTTCCCCACTAGATGGTGAGATCCGGACCGATCTACTCGTCAGCGAGCGGAGGATTTCCCCTCTAGGTATTTCCCTTACGGGGCACCGCCTCTGTCGAGACAAGCTCTAAGTTCCAAACTGATCTACCGACAGCCCTAGTGTAGTGCGTGGAAGTGTAAGTATAAATGTGTGTGTATGTGTGTGTAAGTGGAGAGGATATATCAAGGAAGGGAAAGAAAAGATAGCGTGCGGACCATGGCCCATTTGTTAGGGATCTGCTCCGAAATTCGCCTGGTATTGATTGAAGAAACAACGGGAAACTACCTATGGCCGGCCGCTGGAATTATTCTCCAGACAGCGGCTGAATATGACCGAATGTTGAATTCTAGCTAGTGTCGGAAAGCTGCCATTGTCGGGACTCGAACCGTAGGACTTTACGGGCAAAGTCGCTGCAGAAACAGCGACAACGCTGGCTCTGGGATAAACTTAGCAGGTATGAGAGACCGAGGTAGGGCGAAAGACAGAGATGGTGTTATTGGCTAGGTGTATTGGCCAGAATAAAAATATTACTTGGTAATTAATGCATAATGAAAGATTCATATCCATAGATTTTTCTCTCATTTCTCCACTTTAAAAATACAGTCAGGTTCCTTTAACCTTCAATGAAGAAATGACTTCAAGCTGACACTTTAGCGAGCAGCTTTTATGGAAGTGTCTGATACTAAAATAACATTCTGGATGTTGACCCTTTGAGGTAGCGTCGTAAAAATTACAGCGGTGAAAATAGTCTCGTCATTTCGTTGGTAGCGACTTGTTTTCGTGCACAAGGGCCGTGTTTGTTTGAGGGGACTCTAGTGACGGGGGATGTTTGAGGGACGACTCAGTTGCAATTTTCGTGGTCTCTGGAACTCACTAGTTGAAAATGGAGAAATCCATGGTTCCGACTCCCTGAACCATTTGAAAGTGACCTCTTGCTACAAAAATAATTTTTCTCCGTCAAAGTTTTCAGTACCTTATGTCCCCCTTATTAAACAGATAATTTGGAGAATTGATGCACATTAATTTGAGAAAGAGACTCTTCAAACCATCCGTCAACCCTGTAAATGGTTCAACATAAAATAATTATTGTATGAAATAATTGTTTCATCAATGTTATAATGACGTTATCCTAGTATATTTGATTTACTTTTTAGTAAAATGTGTCATTTTAAGAAAGTTAATGGAAAGGAGCCCAGTGGACCTAAAGTTGCTAAAGCTTCTTGTTTTAGGCTACGCACGCCAATGGATGCAGCTTTCTATCATTTGCAGCAAGTTTATTTAAGCCTCAGAGGCAATTCACATCTATTGCTTTGGGTTACGACTTTGCTGTATCAATGATATTAAATTTCAGGATGAATGTTTGATTATTTTCCCCGAAAATTTCCTTTTAATGAATACAATCTTGTAACATCGAAAGGGATTCCATCCTTTTAAAGGGGTGATAAGCCTTAGATCCACTACACTTGCTACTTTAATTTTTCCCAATTTATTTTCTTAATTCTCACTATATTAAAATCACATTTGGAGTGGGAAGGTTAAAAAGAAATATTGGATTTCGTCAAGAATTTCTGAGTCTTTCAAATGTAAGAGTTATGTGAAAATGTCAGTTTTGCATATCAATTTACAGATTACACTAAACATTTTAAAAATGACGTCCGATAGTGAGACAAAAGTGTAATATAGTTTTAGCCACTTCATGTGAACTCGTAAAGTTGGGATTACAATCATTCATCATTCCAGTCGGAGGCTGCAGAGACAATAGGATGAAGGATCATTTATGGAAGAGGCCGAGTCCCCACGAGAATGTCTGAATACCCATGACAAGAGAACATTCACTAGGGATAATCTATGCAGTCATCGTAGTTACAATGAATTTAACTGGTGAAATAAGAGGCAATAGAAGTGTGTGAGAGAGAAAAGGGATGTGTGCAGTAACTTACGCCAATTAAAATATCTCTTATGCAAGGCCATTATTTCCTAAACACCAGGGTGAAACAAAACTAAAACACGGTATAATGTATTCTCAGGGAATACTGTATTCTCAGTGTCATACGCATTTTGTAGAAACAATGTTCAGAAACCTCACTTTACATAATACACTGCATGCTAGAACAAAAATATACACATCTTCCTATCTGTCACATTTGCATTTTGTTCACAGTTATAAAATGCCTCAGACAAATACCCCCCAAAAAAAACTATGATTCCTCTCCCTCTACGCTATTCATCGCCGCTCTCTCCCTCCCCGCTCTATCTTCCTTGCTCTTTCTCCCCCTCCCTCGCACTCTCTCTTCCTTGTCTCTCTCCGTCATTTTCTTTCTCTCTGATGGTTCCTTTCTCTCAATCCGTCGTTCCCCTCACTCTTTCGATTTCTATCTCCCCCTCGTTTTCTCTCTCTCTCTCTATTACGCACAATCTATGTCACCCTCGTAGTCATTCTTCGTTCTCTCTCTTCGCCCCTCCAGTTCCCTCTCTTCCACGCTATCTCTTTCTCTGTATTTCCCCTCGGACCTTATCGCATTCCCCTTTACATAAGAAAAACATTGATTCGACGAAAATGAGGGAAATGTATCATCTCTCTTTAGGGAAAATTTCTCTGCATCGGATGGATTGATTTATGTCTGCTCTTATTCCCTCCGCTTTTGGGGGCTCAAGCGAGACCTGCGCTTTTTCCCTGCATCTGTGGGGAGAAAACGACTCTGGAGATATCGTCTCCAGGGAATGTATAAGTGCTTTGTGCCTAGGAGTACCTCCTTCGAAGAATCATATCGTCTCTCCTTTTGAGTTCAGACATGTCACCTTAACATTCAGGCTAAGGCACAAGACTACCTCTCGACTGGATCCTCAAGGACACTACAGAATATCGGAACATTTCAATTTTGATATTGGGACCCAATAACATCAATGTCATTCTGCTAACACATCACTAAAACCGAAATTTTAAATAAAAATACATGCATGTAAAACTGATAGAAAACGACTCTTCTTTTATATTTAGAATTAAGTTTCCTCTGGAGAATTGTTTGTCAATTAATATAAGCCAGAAAATAATTTCGTTTCCTTTTATTATCAAAATGACATTATATTTTATTCTTATTTTGTAATATAATTGTTTGCCTTTGTATTGAAATACTTAAAAAAACTACAGAAAGAGTTATATGAAGCGTTTGCATGTAAATAATGGAAACAAACATTTATGTTTCGCAAAAAAAATGTAATGTGATACAGCTGTTTGACACGAAGCTAGAAGTACAATTGATATCGTACAACAGAATTTTCACTGCCATTTGTTGCCCCTTCAGAAAATCATTTGGGGAATAGACGGAGCTATTCTCTCTTTTTCATAAGGCCATTAACCTTCTTGCAAAGGGAAAGCATCATATCTATGTACTATGCGAATTCAGCTCAAGTAGCTAAAATTTTTCTAAGCAAGGCTAATTTTTAGTTTGTTGTTAATAAATCGTTCTATTTTCGTTCTGGAGTTTACACGGAAGAGGGGCTACCTAACACGCAACATACAACCAGTTTCAATGGCAGTGAACCTTCGAGGTTTCTTACTTGGCAGGAGTTCAGGAAAAGACATGGAAAAACGTTCGTATTACGGTGCATTACGATGGAATAAAGAAAAATGTAATCCTGATTTGCTCATTATGTGCAAAGGTTGCTCTGGTAATCCACGGTCACATAAGTAATCTAGACATTCAGAAGCCCTCAATATGTCTGCGTGGATTAACTGGAAACGAGCTTACAGGCTCTTGCGAGAATGTCACGTTTGGAGGCGTCGCGTATCCACAGCTGGCGTCTGACCAGAGTTTTTAGGGGTCGCTGCACAACAGACGTTCGCCCCAGAAACTCCGACAAACACAAAAAAATATTTGTTACGTTGAGCATCCTACGTAGACCCAATTTACTTTGACGCTACATTAGGTTCTCTGATGTACAAATATAATTTTCTCTCTTTTATACACATAATCTTAACAAGAAATTAAATAAAGAAAAATACGTTTTAATCTCTGTAATTGCATGTAAATATTCAAAAGAAATGACTGAATATAGTTTTGAAAATAAAAGTAAATGCATGTATTAGTTGTGGATTGATCGTGTTTGAGTAGTTTTGAGTTAGGTGTTTATGCACCTGATGTGTACTCCGCCACATGGTCTAAGTCTTCCATGAACATGAATTCCATATCGAATTCCAAGAACAGCTGAAAGAACACATGTGTTTTATTTTCCTACAAGATAAAACTAGTGATACTGCAATTGAATATACTTTCTTGCATTATTTATAACGCTTACGTAATATTTTAATACTGCTGGAACCTACTAAACCTAAGTAGGTTTAGTAAAACATGAAACCATTCTAGTTGCTCAGTCATCAGGAAACCCGGGGCGTAGCTAGGCTGGTGCAACCGGAACAAAGTTACGAGGTCCCCGGAATCAGGTACCATTAACAAAAAACCCATAGAGGGATCAGCAAAGAATAAATGAAATTGTATATAATGCTTATTTTCTCCATTGAGCCAGCGATATCCTTAAACCAATTAATTTTAAGACTCTTATTGAAGAAAAATACAAGACGTTATTTAAAGACATAGTTTTAAAATTTAAAAATATTTTAATTCAAGTTATAAAATTCTTTAACAACTGTGAAGCGTACAGTGGATCATACCCAGTTTTGTTTCTATTTATCTGTAAGCTTTCTCGACTTAAAATAAAATTGATTGTATATGATAGGACTTAATTAAGTTACAGTTTTGTTCCTGTAGTCAAAACGTGCCGTTTTTAAACATAAAATCACCATACCATAGGAGAAATTGTATATGAATGCAATAAATCCCCAATTTTCACGTCGGTCTGCTTTCAGTGAATCTTTTTATTTTCGGAAAAGATCGTCTCTTACTCTTCAGTGAATTGTCAGATCCTGGGTGAAATCATGCTGGTAACAAACATATTATAGCAGTGAGAGGACTTGTCAATTCATGATTTATGTATGAAGAAGTACTTCTTGCATAAATAGATACATTTGAAACAAAAATGGCAGTACGTAGTTAGGAAGCTACAAAGGTATTTCAATAATGGTATTTCCTGCATGTGTTTTACAAAACCAGGCGGGTTCGCTGATTGTTTAATAAAAACTTGTAGTTATTAGTCATGGGCGATCGTCTTTTTTGTAAACAAACCTGTTACATTAGAATTACCAATAATTATCTGGACGGCCTACAAAGTGTTAATTCACAGAGCGCCACAATCCACAGAGTGACGTAATTTAAATACAGTCACATCGGAGATAGACCTATGCTAAGACAATTCATAACTATTGATATCAAGAATTTCTCGTATTATTTGTAACAGTTACGTAACATAGTTTAACCCACAAAGTGTTTCTACATGGTCATTCAATAATTAAAGAGACAATTTGATCTGGAGTAAAAACACTTGGTAGAACATGTTTGGTAATTTTAGGACTTGAAGTTGGCATCACTGGGATGAATTCTGACCACCTAGAGGATCAAGTGTTCATTACCTCAATATTGGTTGAACTTGGCGAGTCCACTTGAAAATTCCACATTGATTGAACAACGTTCTGTGATTCTGTTTTAACGTGCAGGTAAACAAGTAACAAATCTGACTCTAGAAAGACTAAAGTGTGTGATGAAAATTGTATGAACCGCGAAATTTTTACAGTGGGTATTAGAACAGTTCAAAGTGGTCAAGTGATTTTTTTATTTTACAACAAAAAACAGTTAAAACTGCGTATGACGTGCTATGGGGAGAAGTGAATTCTGTGCACGTTTTCAAAATTCTGTAATCCCTACACTGTCATATACTACTTGAATTAAAAAAATCGCTCCCATGTAATAAAATATATTTCCAAGGATAAATAAGCAATACATTTTGGGCTCTTATCCATGATGTCCTTCTTCAAGGAGTAATACTTCCTGCCGCGACAAAATGGAAACAATAATTTGAATAACTATATTTCCCATGTCGTGCACAGATAATGAAGTTATATTTCTCAGTTAATGACGAACAACGTTCTGGCTGCATCGGTAGGAAAAGTCCTATTGACGGTGTTTTTGGACGCTGTAGATGCGTATTTTTGCGATTGTTTCGAAGAACAGTGTATAATAAATATCCAATACTACTCAGATGTGGTTTTGAACAAGGTGAAACCAATCATGAGAGAAGAAGACGTCGTGGAACTCAGAGGCAAGGTGTGATTCTCCAGAAAGACAACGCACGTCACACACTGCTCAACAAACAGATAAAAAGTTCTATGCAACAGGTATAAAAAAAGTTGGTAACCCGCCGGGACAAGTGAATAAATGTTGATGAGAATGATATTGGAAAGTAGGAAAAGTCCTATTTTGCAAAAATTAAACCTTTATTTCTTCTGAACAATTTGTCTTTTTAATTATCGAATACCCCTCATAATCTGCAAACAATGTTTGCCACGGTGGAATGTGAAGCGAAGCACGCAAATTCCGCGAGAAGGGGACTTTCACTAGAAAATTCGGCTGCTTCTTTTTCATTTAATGCAAAACCTGAACAGGCTTCTTTTCGAAGTCCCCTAAATTGTGAATTACTCTCTAATATATTATAGAGGGGTATTTCCTGAAAAAAGAAAATATTTAAGTGACTAATAATTAAGCAACTCAGTTCTGTTGGTTTTACTGGAATTATTCGTGTTGTAGAGAGCAGTATTTTGTGAACAGAACTTCCATTCAAAAAAATAATTTGTTACAAGATTTACTTTAACTTTCACTTATAGAAGTTATTGGAACACTGATTCATTTCACGTAAGAATTATATATTTTTTCGTCGAGTGAAGATAACTCATTAAGCGCGCTAGAATCATAAGACCTACATTTTTTGTTCGTTTGACGCTACAGATCGGAATGCAGCAATGTTGGAGATTTCTAAATCTGGAGTGATGGGAAATTTAGGGGAATGGGAAACAAGATGGGGAAGAAAAGACACCTCTCTCAATATTTTAAAGGACACCTCCGACGTATATCTGGAATTCATCAGGGACCACCAAAACGAACGATAAGAACCAAAGTCTAAAATACTTATCTTTGAGCAGTGACATGATCCAGCTACTTAGCTTGTGCAGAAAATTTGCCACCGTCGGGGCTCAAACCAAGGATCTTCTGGTCTACGTACTACCTTTAGTTCCCGAGTCACTCTTACGAGTACAAACGTAAGCGCCCCCAATGTTTTTTATCTCTCATCTTAATTATAGTGTTCAGTTTTAAGCATTTTCGGCCGTGAATGAGTAGTATGGTTTGATTACTGGGAGGGATGGTGATGATGTTCATATGATTTGGGTGATGGTGGGTCAAAGGTAATGGAAGAGACAGGAGAATTGGGAATATCCAAAAAGTCCTGTCGCGAACCAGGTTTGTTAAACCCAATTCCATATGGATGACTGGGATTTGAACACCGGTATCCAGAGATGGAAGGTAAGAACTAGTATAACATGGGTGCCCCTAACGTATTCTGTTAAGTCTTCAGTCTTACTTCCTTTAATAATATCCGGAGATGCATTTTCGTGTCGCGCGACGGGCATCGTGCCCATCTCATACCCACCGCCAGCATCGGAGCCGCCGGGCACGGCATCGCTGATATCGACCTACTTCAGGTGCCGTCTCACGGAAGAGCCAGTGGCTATTTTGGAACGTAAAGTGGCATAAGCGACCGCTTGCCAAATCACCCCTTGCTCCCGAAACAAACGTCGCGTGACCCGGCGAGCGCGAATCTCAGGGAAATCGAGTGGTTGGCCAGCGACAGCACCTTATTTTGTAAAACTTTATTCACTTTTGAGTACGGCGATGAGTAGATTTTAAGGTGCGGCACCTTTTCTAAAATATAGCTTTTTTCGTCAGATAGTTTAATATTTGGGGAGATAAATGAAGCGAAAGCAACACAAGTTGTTGCATCTTGTACATTTTCATTGAGATTACTACATTGTGCCACTTTCCCCTCTCTTATAACTCGGCCCTTTTTCTCCACTCTTTCCTGAGTTTTTAAAAGATTGGGCTCGAAAATTGTATTTTTTTCTCTTCTTGAACGGGGTTGAAAAATCTAATTTAATCAGATGTCAACGATTATATATATATATATATATATATATATATATATATATATATATATATATATATATATATATATATATATATATATATATATGCGACCACCCCCTGCCATTAGCTCAGAATGGGTTTTCAAGGTGGGCAAAATAAAAAAATACAATTAGAATAGCGGGATCAGGGTCATGTGGGCCGTTGTGGATTGAATGCATTTACACAGAAACTCAAGTCGAATCACTTTCCACTTACTTAAGTATATTCTAATTAAATTGCTGTTACAGTCAATGAACATAAAACACTTTACATATACAAGAATTTTGTCTTGCTGAAAAAAGAACAACTTACACTCTCAATAATTAACTACACTGTTTCCTTTCTCTCATTTAAATCAATTTCAAGAATACTTAAAACTTTGCTAATCATTCCAGTCGTAAATTCCCTAGTTAACTTTACAATTAGCTAAGTTTTCTTGAAAAAGATTGATTCTATTTTTTACAGAATATCGGTATAAAGAACCTGTACTAATACTTTCTTTCCGAAACAAATTATTCCTTCTAATATCTACAAATTGTTCAAGTTGGCACGACCTTACTGTGTCTTTCGCGTAGAAATCTACGGCGTCGCTCTTCCAGTCGCTCCGGTGTCCTTGTCCTTGCAGCTCGGTCAGAGCAAAGCCGCCCCTCTGCAGAACCACACGGTCGCCCCTTTCAGTACCGTTGTTCAAGCTCACGATGTGGCCTCCGTCTCGTTTTCCGTTGATACTCTTTTCGTATTCTTTTATAGAATGTAACTAGCTTTTAATTCCATATTTAAAAGAATCTACAATCGACAACTGAGTCTATCGTATAAGAAGAATAAATATAAAAATAAAAAAAGCTGCAAAGAAAAGAAATGAATGGCCTCGTTAGTTTCATGCATTCCTCCTCTCTCTTACAAAGATTTTAAATGCATCATTATACTTTCATCCTTTTCCTGATGATTGTTTTAATGCCTTGTAATATGATAATTACCTCCTCGAATGTCTTGAAGAGTTTTTATCGTAGATGCAGTCCTGAAAGTCCGTAGCAGTGCAGGTGCCGCCTTCTCGTGATCAGTAGGTCCTCACTCTCCAGCTGTTACTTAGAAAGAAAGCTTTCTTTCTCCCGACTCTCAGTGTCATACTCTACCGAGACGCTCCTTACGGATATAGTTCGTAGTTTTCATTTTCGGATTGTATTCATGCGCGTTGGCGCGCGTTCAAACAACTCATCTTTTCTTGAATATTGATGTGCTCCGTTTTCGAGACCTCGGCAAACGGATGGTCACATAACCCCTTCTTTCAAAAAAAAGATTTTGTGGAATTTGATTTCATATGCCGAAAAATCTTTTAACCAAACTTATGCTCTTCCTTTCTTCTGTCTTGATTCTGGAATGTCGAGCTATCTTGTTCTTCCTTCTCCTTCTTCTTCTTTCTTCTTCTCCTTCTTCTTTCGTCTTTATTCTTTTATCTTTCTCTTGACATCTATTCTATTCTTTAAAAGGTCGTAAACTATAAATTGTACTTTCCGATTGTCTTCCCACTTTCCACTAGTGTGCTTTCGCAGCAACGGAAGAATATTTCAATGTGCATGGCGAAGTGGAATAAACCTTGAGTAATAGTTCACGCAACCTAATAAACTTTTGAGTTGTTTCGTGTTTTTAGGCGGTGCAATCTTATCTATTTCTTGCATTTTCTCCAAGTTCATCTTGACTCCGTTGACTATCAAATCATACCCCAGGAATTTAACTTGTTTAGTGCAAAAATTACTTTTTCCAAATTCAACTGTAAATTATTTTCAATGAGACGTTTCAGCAAAATATCTAGCTTGTTCATGTGTTCTTCAAATGTCTTCGAATACACGACGTCATCAATATAGATAAAGCATCGCTAGACACATCTCTCTGTCAATGATATTGTCTAAACATTTGCACAAGAGCAGATGCACTGTTCTTAGTCCAAATGGCATTCTTTTGAAACATACGAAATTCCCGGTGAATAAATCCTGTATATTGTCTACATTCAGGTGCTATCGCTATTTGCCAATACGATGCAGTGAAGTCAGTTGAACTCAACCACTTGATGCCGGATAATTGATTAGTTAAATCCTCTACACGCAACGGTCTGTCTCTGTACGGTAGGGTAGCAGTTCAATCGTCTTGCATCTAAACACACATATCTTCCCATTACTCTTTTCTAGAGCACTATCGGACTTAGATAAGAGGTTTTGGACTTCATGATAATATCATCTTTAACCATTGTAGCAATGAAGCATCCACCTCCTCCTTATGTTTTCTGGAATGACATATTGGTAACCCGTGAATGGCGTTTTATCTGTTAGTTCTATTTCGAATTGAAAATCTTTTACTGGATTCTTGTTTTACAAAACCTTTCTGATTCTAAGTAATACTTCAATTAATTGTTTCTTCTGATTTTCATTAAGATTAGAATTTCCTTGCACATGCAGACAATTTTCAGCTACCTTCTTCTTCCTTTAAACAATTCGCCTCCCAATAATTCCATGTGAACGAAATCAAATTCGAGATCCTGTTGATTATTCGGTTTAACGTTATGGTATTTTTCTAAGTTGATAACAACCCCATATTGTTTCATGAAATCGATCCCAGTATGAGCGGATATAAAGTTCCAGCGCTACTAGGCACACAACTTGATACTTATTCTTGCCTATCTCTATATCCAAATAAACTTGTCTTGTTATTGGCTTTGATTTTCCCGATTTGCACCTATCAGAAAAGACTTTACGAGCGGCAATGTAGGTACCTCCACTCCCTGGTTTTCAATTCATTCAACAAACTTTCCGCTTTGACGGAGGTCGCACAACCTGTATCCACTAGTACTGACGTATCAACACCTGACATTTAACCTTAAGCTTCGGACACTGTCGCCTGGATCGATCTGCTTTTGTTCTTCTTCGTTCCACGGTTCGTCATCAAATGAGATTAATTTGATCGATAATATCGCCACCTCTTCCTCCTAGATTCTTCTATTAGGTTTGCGGCGGGATGGCGTGTCAGAAACAAACCTTTCTAATTTTCCGTCTCATGTCCGCGAGATGTACTGGGTTTAGTATTTCTGTTTTGGAAAACTCCTCTATCAATAGAATTTTTCTATTCCTATCCTTAGACGGCGTCCATCTTGACTAGCATAGGTCTGTTCTTCTACGTGCTGTTCCGATTTGTAAGTTCCTCTTTTCTCTGATTTGCTTACATAATGTTGCTGCTGCCTGCTGTCTTGGCTTTCTACCGGACCACTAACATTTGCCCTTGCTCTCTGTAACTCTCATTGTACGAAAGTCGCATCATACAATCCAGCTGCGTTATTAACTTTTCCGTGGACATTGGCAAGAAGATTCTTAACAGCAAATTTTGTAGCTGACAGAAAATGACGTGTTAACAAACAGACAATTTCGTCATCCGGGATCGTCAGTACATAATTTGAAACTAGCTTAACTTCTCCTCTGCATATTCTTGCATGGACATCGTACCTTTCTGCCACGTACCATACATTGATTAACTTTGAAATTAATTTGAGTTTCATTGTTCCAGTATCTTGAGTAAAATTTTCTTTAAATTCTGTCATAGTTTTAGTGAATTCTCTAAACTATCTGCCCATATTCGTGCATTACCCTGCATCATCTGATAGACTATGTGAGTTTTCTTATTGTCGGAACATAATTTAAAGAAAGAAATTATCCACCTGCCTCATAAATACGCATGGATTTTCATCTCCCTGCACTAAATTTAGGAGTACACGGATTAAGAAAATACGTGTGCGGAACCTTCCTCCCCTCGATGTAATTTTCAGTTTGATATTTCAATTCTACAACGTCATTCGTACATGCTGTAATTTGGTGTTGTAGAACCCCATCTTGTTCGAAAGAGCTTTTATTCCACTATCTAATTTACTACGACCTTAACTTGTTCAGTAACTATTTTTGAAACTTCTCTACACCTTGTTTCTATCTCCAGTCTGCCTGTCGGACACGGTGGTTATAGATCTGATTGCATTTCGATCCTATTTTCAAATCCTTTCGTAACTTGATCAATCTTCTCTTCTAATTCATGACCAGTTCCGTGAATTTTCTTCTAACTTCTCGTGTTCCTGCCTAATTCTTGTTGAATCTCATTCCTAAATTCGACCTTCCACTGTTCTGCAGATTCAGTGTGCATTTTATATTCTCTTCTAACTTCCTATTATTTTCTTCTAATTTTGTTTCTAAGTTAGTCCCTAATTTCTTTATATTTTCCTCTGTCTTTTCATTCTGCATTCCCTAACCTCGTATCTAATTGCTGCATGAATTGTCCTATAATCGTTGCATCATTAAATTTGCCCTGTCGAGTTTCGTTGTTCCTCATCCGGATCTTGTGTTGGCGTTTGTTGTGATTCCGTCAGCGAGGCCATGCTAGTTTCTCTGACGTTCCTTGTTCTACTTCTACCGTTTCTTTCGCGATCATGGTACTTGGAGCTTGTCCTCCACTTCCTATCCTATCTGAATCCCAGACGATCCTTCAACGGTAGTTAAATTCCTAACCGCGTTATATTTATCTGCCATTTTGACTGTATTAACTGCCTAGAATCAATCAATCCTCTTTCCCAGACACAATACACTTTTACAAATTATTACACACCAATACCAACACTATCTCGAACAGATAACACTTTCATATAATACCCTTTTGAAAAACACTCCAGAAAAACACACTTTTACACACTTTTTTTTTGTTCTCTGTAACCTGTTCAGCAATCTTAGTGGTGTGATTCAATTGTACTAGAAATTTTGGTTCCACCAAATTTTGGTCTCAGTTTTTCAAATCGAGTTTTGGTAAATGCATCCAATAATCAGAGCCCTTATGGGCGCCAGTTGCAACCACCTCCGCCAGCTAGCTCAGAATGGGTTTTCAAGGTGGGCGCAAAATAAAAAATACAATTAGAATAGGGGATCAGGGTCATGTGGGCCGTTGTGGATTGAATGCATTTACACAGAAACTCAAGTCAGATCACTTTCCACTTACTTAAGTATATTCTAATTAAATTGCTGTTACAGTCAATGAACATAAAACACTTTACATATACAAGAATTTTGTCTTGCTGAAAAAAAGAAAACAACTTACACTCTCAATAATTAACTACACTGTTTCCTTTCTCTCATTTAAATCAATTTCAAAGAATACTTAAAACTTTGCCTAATCATTCAGTCGTAAATTCCCTAGTTGCAACTTTACAATTAGCTAAGTTTTCTTGAAAGAAAAAGATTGATTCTATTTTTACAGAATATCGGTATAAAGAACCTGTACTAATACTTTCTTTCGAAACAAATTATTCCTTCTAATATCTACAAATTGTTCAAGTTGGCACGACCTTACTGTGTCTTTTCACGGCGTAGAAATCTACGGCGTCGACTCTTCAGTCGCTCAGTGTCCTTGTCCTTGCAGCTCGGTCGAGAACAAAGCCGCCCCTCTGCAGAACCGCACGGTCGCCCCTTTCCAGTACCGTTGTTCAACTCACGATGTGGCCTCCGTCTCGTTTTCCGTTGATACTCTTTTCGTATTCTTTTATAGAATGTAACTAGCTTTTAATTCCATATTTAAAAGAAGCTACAATACGACAACTGAGGCTATCGTATAAGAAGAATAAATATAAAAATAAAAAACTGCAAAGAAAAGAAATAGATGGCCTCGTTAGTTTCATGCTATTCACACTCCTCTCTCTTACAAGATTTTAAATGCGTCCTTATACTTTCATCCTTTTCCTGATGAATTGTTTTAATGCTTGAATATGATAATTACCTCCTCGAATGTCTTGAAGAGTTTTTATCGTAGATGCAGTCCTGAAGTCCGTAGCAGTACGAGGTGCCGCCTTCTCGTGATCAGTAGGTCCTCACTCCAGCTGTTACTTCAGAAAGAAAGCTTTCTTTCTCCCGCTCTCGGTGTCGCATACTCTACCGGACGCTCCCTTACGGATATAGTTCGTAGTTTTCATTTTCGGATTGTATTCATGCGCGTTGGCGCGCGTTCAAACAGCTCATCTTATTCTTGAATATTGATGTGCTCCGTTTTCGAGACTCGGCAAACGGATGGTCACAATATATATATATATATATATATATATATATATATATATATATATATATATATATATATATATATATATATATTTATACACACACACACACTAAAATATCATTTATTAAACCACCAGTAATTTATATCCCAGCACCAATGGTCTATCTGCAGTTGTGAAGTCAAATTTAAATTTCAACAGAATTTCTGTAGCAGCTTAACCCTTTCCCGTTGAATGTCCCTGGTTTTCCGTGTTGCCTTGACAGTCAAATCAGGGTTTGCCCATTTAAGTAGATGTGCAGAAATCCACTTGTATGTGACCTGAAGAAAATGTTTACCCTTGCCATCGTGTCGCCGTCAATACTAAAAGAGCATTGGCAGCGCTTGTGAACCCCTTTCTGGATTTGGAGGGGAAAGGAGAAGGGTGTCAGGGGAAGTGAATTACCTCTTACGGACTCCATAAAGAAGTAAAAATTGGTGCAAAATAATACGAATGTTCTAAAAACTGAGTTCATGTAACTGGTTTAAACCTTAATTCAGTTGTTTCAGGAGCATTTTTTGCACCTTTTTTGTATGAATTTTCAGAACCTTCCCCCCCCCACTTTACGACATAATTTGCACCTTCAAATCTTTTCCCTAGTTATCTGCCCTAAGGCTGATGACGTGATAGTTTCAGAATAACAAAATTCAAACATATACAGCATTTATCGTACAGCTTCACATTTCGATTAACTCAATTGGGGTCCTACAGATATGTATTTGTTCGAGATATACTGTATCATCTAATGGTTGAGGCATTGGTGGAATGGAATTTCCTAGGGAGGAATGGCATGGTAGAGATATTTTTAAACTTTATTTAATTTTGAAGAATTAAAAATAATCAGAAGAGTCATGCCATGGATGTTATATAGATGTACATTTACGGTACATGACCATGGATGTAATACATGTACAGGAGAAATACATTGATTCACAATATTAGTTAATCGTTGCTCAATGGTGATTTGCAAATAAGATATAATTGGAGTTTAGAGAGCTTGAATCATGGGAGCTGTTGTTTAATTGGGAAGGCGACAGCTCCAGAACAGTCTTGTGAATAGAGGAAAGCATTCTTTGAATTTATATTTCTTTGCTAAAGTCCTTTGTGTCAATCTGCTGTTTTATTTGTCGTCAATGAAGAAAACAAACAAAAAAAAGAAAAGCACTATTTAACCTTTAATTCCATACCTTGACTGGTACTGCGCAGTCCCAGTATGGACAATTCTAAACTTTTGTGTTTTCTAGACGGTTGAAAGGGAGTAATCAATCAACGTACCTACAAAATGTATTCAAAACATTATTGAAGGTTTACGGTGGAAAAATGTAAGGCAGAAATGAACTGGATAAAGAGGTCAGACCAAGCATAAAAACGTGAAGTAATTAAAATCATGCAAAATTAAGTAGATGATTTTCCAAAACGTTGAACGCACACTGCTCAAGAACTGCAAAAAAAAATATATGTAAAATACTCCCCTGAATTAAATAAGTTTACAAAAAACCCTCTTTGCGAAAGTTACAAAAATTCTACATAACATAGGAATAAAAATACAACAGTTCTTTATATATCAAATTCTGTTCCGTGACACCTTACATGAAAAGCAATTTTAATGGTGAACAGCCTATTCCATAGCGCCTTTCTATCGCATTACGTCGACTGTGTTGTAAGCAGTGACGCACTGAGTATGAAATTCAATCGGTACGCGTAGTATGATATGGCGGAACACCCACAAACAAATTTGTATTTTCAGTCAGAATCAGAAACCGTTTCATTATTTTTCAATTTCCCAAAGTTCTTGGGTATCTAATAAAACCCTAGACTCATCTCATATCGTTGGAGTGTGCATTATTCAGTTTTCCTCCAAACAACTAAAGTCAAACTTGCAGTCTCAAGAAAATTAAGGAGCAATATGGTGCAATATTAACCGGAGAAAGGGAAGAGGAAGCAATGGAGAGAAAGAATGGGAACATTCTTATTGAAAAGAAAAGAGTAAAGACAGAAGTAATTTCAAATAATATTTATCTGTCCAAGTCGGTAAAGAAGGGTAAAAGTGCTGCAGTATACTACTATCATAACAGCATTTTATTTTTAATGTGTAAATATGTAGACATTTATTTATTTATATCAATTCATATTGTGTGTTTGATGATACCTCAAATTCCCAATGATCGAGAACATAAACTGGCAACACGGAAGTTCTTTAATTGATTTCCTTGTAGATGTGTTTTATAAACCAGACGGGGCTCTGAACTAGCGCTGAACTTTTTGTAGTAAATGGCAAGTCATTTAGGGTGTAAGAAAAAAACAGCACACGAGCTTGTTGTCAGGCGGCGGAGCAACTCGTGACGCGCTCGGGGGAACCGTGCGCGTTATTTAGAACGCCACATTCACTTCCCAAGCGGGATACAACAGTGGTGAATATAGTCATTTAAATTACTGTTCTTCATGTTCTCTCGGGCAATAAGTCGATTCCTTTACTAAGGGCACAATGAAGGATACTATTCAAAATCTGCAGCTGAATTGCCTTTAAAAACATGTGTTACCGGGAGCGAATATTTACTTATCAATTCTTGCTAAAACGCTCGTTTCCACCTGTATTAATAATTAAATTTAAGATGTGTGACCGGGAGCAGTAGCTCAGTGCATCAACGATGTCACTGCAGCGCCTCTCACCAGGAGGTCCTAGGTTCGAGTCCGACGGCGGCGGTTTCGACACTAGTTTTCCAGCTACGTCAATTCATCGCTGTGGAGGAGAATTCTGCAACCGTTGCTCTGATTGATCGGTAGTTTTCCGTGGTTTCTCCGATCAATACCAGGCGAATGCCGGAGCAGTACCTACCAAACGGGCCACGGACCGAGCGCGATCTGTCCTTCCTCTTCTTTCCTATTCTTCCCTTACACACACACACACACACACACACTTACATTACATGCATTTGCACTACCACATATTCTGGGAGACCGGTCAGGAGCTTAGAGCTTGTTCCGTCTGGAACGTTGCCCCGCTGGTGGGAGAGTCCTGGTTGGGAGGGAAAACCCCGCCAGCCGACGGCAAGGGCGGCGCCGGATCTCGCCATCCAGCAGGAGATCACTGCCATCTCCGCAGAAAGAAGCATGCACTACACTAACGGGACCAATGACCAAAGCAATTGACGTGCCCAGAAACACGAAAAAATCAATCAAAAAATATGTGTGTGGGTTAGGATAGGAATGCCAGAATGTGACTGTATACACTTCTCTCCATACTTCTCACAAAGTTTCTATTTTTGACATTACTAAATAAATAAAAAGGGAAAGACGCAGAAACATGGAATAAGGAAATTGGGAAGAAAATACCAAAAACTCTAAATTGATCCAGAGATCGACAATAGGAGCGGGAAAACCCGGGGTCATATAGTTAGTAGGAAGTTTCGAGGACCATAAAAACAAGGCGCGTAATTTCGAGTTCGACTTGTCAGCCATAAATTTCTATTTTTGGTACCATGTGTTCTCACTCTATATTTCAGTTGACGCTAGAGTTAGCGATTAAGTTACAGCCTTCAATCTTCGCTATTTACATAAACCAACCTTGTCTGTGGAACACATACTACTTCTAACTCAATTTTACAGTAAACACGCCGTGCATAAGTATCACTCTTGGACAATCCCCCTTTCCCTGATCTATGACTACGGTCAAAATTAGTCGGATTGTCCAAGCATCCGTTCACCGCCAGTCCGTCATACCAGAGCTTTAACCAAACTGTCTGACTAATGTGCTAATAAACCAGTTATTCATAACAATAACCTATTTTGGTTATCTTTTAATACAAACGTTTCTATAAGTGCTTTGGGGTTTGATGCTTACGTTATTAGATCATTTCATGTTCTGAGCAGTAAATCCTCAATAATAAACACAAAAATATCAATATTGTCATCGCCAATAAGCAAGCCGCCCCTGAAACTTCATGTACCTGCCAAACATTACTGCAAGAGGTGTTGCCTCCCATACCGGGCTCGGTGCCCGAAATGTCACACAAGGTATTGTAACCAAAAATAGTTTACATAATTAATTAATCTTTGGATACTGATTAATTTCTGCATTTTTGTTTCTCTAAAGGGAAAAATTTGTCAACCTTACTACAAACGCTTTTCTTCACCCCGGCGTCTCTCTCTTTCTCTCTCTCACTCTCTCTCTCTCTCTCTCTCTTTCTCTCTCTCTTTCTCTCTCTCTCTCTCTCTCTCTCACACACACACACACACTGTGTTCTGTTACGTGTTTCGCAGTGAGATGCTGCACTTTCAGGAAGGTTTTAAATAGAAAGGGTGAAAAGTGTATTGATTGATTCTACTTCTGTCATGTGTCCGTTCACATCAGTTGCGATAATAGTATTACAATCGTAAGCTTCGCCAGACGCGTTTTTTGGCTCCGAGCACGAGGTTTGCCCTGCTCATATGGTTTTGAATCGGCGCATTGTAATGAGAAATAAACCGCGAATAATGTGGTCTTTCCGATTCAGTGGAACAAACGGACATAACACCTCTAATGCATTTTTAGAGGGACGTTTTTTGTGTGTCGACTGCAGTTCATTATTTCTTCCTTAGCGCACATTTCATTGAAAATGAAATTTGGTTAATTTACAATATTCTTCTCTTTTGAATATTTTAAGAATGTAGCATTTAAAACAACGGACATCAATTGCAAATTCGTATGACGTTTGTTGAATATTAAAATCCATTTACGTACATTGATTCCTGAAATTGTATCTTGAAATTTATCGTAAATAAGATGAATTTAAATGGCTTTGGTTTTACGTTTTACATCAGCTCTCGGGTCAGAATTGACAAAATGTATTTACATATTATATCCGAATCAAGAATCAAAATTCAGGAATTGAAGCAAAACATTGGGCAATCAATTTCTCTGTTGACGGAAGGAATGCCGCCTAAGCACTGCGGGCAATATTTGAACTTTTTCTCTGAGCTCATTTGCATATATAAATCCTGATGGAATTTACTTTTAGGTCACTGAGCTTCCATAATTCAAAAAGAGAGGCAAAGCATGAAGAATTACGATAGATCCAGAATATTCAAATATACGGTAATGACTTAGAAAGATTGGATAACAGTTCAACGTAAAAGCATAATAGAGATTTTAATTAAAATCGAAGATGAAATATGGGAATCAATTTATAAAGCAAAGAATTCCATCTCCAAAATCTGACTAACACATTTAGTTCTGTTAAAAAATCTTGCTTAGTTATTCTAAATTTATATTTACCTTACCCTTCAGTGATCTAACTAATGTAATCAGTCTTAGTATTTTGTTTCCTTACAGCGAGAGTTGACAAAATTTTGATGTGGAGTTTTCAGCACCTTTCGTATATATCGCCGTCTGATGACTTATCGCAAAATAAAACTTAGACGTTAGTTGATGCGCTTGCGATAAGCTCCCGATATTGCTTGGATTACAATAGGGGTCCATGCCACCACTTGCGCTACAGATTCTGATCGAGGAAGTCGGTTATCACTCTGTGGGTTTCATGCCTTGGGTGCGAACTGGCGGTTCTGGAATATGGGAATGATTGATTGAGCTATGAGTATGTAAGTGGTTGGAAGGCGAAGAAGAAAGATTCTTTCGTTCTACATACTCTAAAAGTTTGTAACATTTATTCTCTGAAATCCTGAATGCTGATTACATACATGCCCGGGATAGATTAAATAGCTGTTGCCTGCACTTCAGATGTGCATAATATCTTATTAACTTTTTTATAGGAATTTTTGTGGTAATGGAACAAGGTGAGCCTAAAAACTACGCTGTACTTTCTACTTATTTGTTATTATGTTTTTATGTTTACTTTTATGTATAATATTCAATGTAGAGATAAAATTCTTGAGTGCCTGAAGAAGCGACGCAACAAGTCACGAAACGTTGTACCACAGTATCAAGAATGAAACAAATAAAAGTGCTTTTTTATTACAACATGTGTTGTCTGCCTTTTATTACTTCATGCTTTTGTCTATGATTGTCTATATTACCAAGGATACTTTGAATCAATTACCATTAATCATAAAAGCTTAATCTAGAAAACCTGTGAAAATGTTGAAAAGCAACAGGATATGGAAAAAGCAACAGGAAAACCTTATATTTTTTAAAAAAACTGAATTGACTCCTGTATGCAGTATACGAAGGTTAAACCAAGACCGTCTGGAAATTCCTCGGTCACAAGGCACATGAATGGCGCTGTCACATGAGTGGCGTTGACTAGACTAGATGCGCCAGCTGCCACGGAAAGAAGTAAATGTAAAAAGGTGTTAGTTCTTTTAGTTGATATTAACAGCGGAAAAAAATTCTGTTCGAAACTCGATGTTCTCGAAATGGAATTAATTCACTCGTATAAAGTCTCGACAGTGGCGAGCCAATACGTAATTCTATTGATGGTGCGAGTTAGTGATGCGATATCGGTAACAAACATCGATTTTCAAAGTGTAACATCGATGTTAATAAAGCATCGGTCAAAAACCATCCATGTTTTAACATTTTGTGATGATTTAACATGTTAGTAATCTCTAAAATAAAATTCGTGAGCCCAAAATTTAATTTTACAATGACCATGTTTATTAAGTTAGAATGAATATTAAACTGAAAACAAACTAAAAATAATAACAACAAATAAAATACTCAGACTTAGGCCTGAGCACCCACAGGGAAACTCAAGCGGTCGCAGCTTCCTAAGGTCGCTGAAGATGGATTCGGGAAGGAGAGAAGCCTTTCGCCACGTAGCGCCGCCTCTCCACGTGCGAACACAACACGACAGACGTACGAAATACCAGGGCATCAGGGTCATCCTGAGCAGAGATAAAGTCTGCGTGATGAAGATAGTGCGATTAGTAGACTCTCTAGTGCGGAGAACGTGAACCTGCGCCACTTCGCTAATGCACATGCTGTCCATAAGACATACTAACCTCACAGAGTTCTTCATACAGCGTTAAATGGACATACAAGTGCCAATTCCTAGGTGGCTCAGAGGTTTGAAGAGACCGAGAGATGGCACTGCGCCTTGCGTTTGAAGAGTATTGATAGACCATCGAAGGGCAAAGTGCTCGTTCAAATTAATTATTATAAAGAAAAATATTTTGAAGAAACAATATTTTATACACAAATGTGGTGAAAATTTTCTTTTCCGTCCTTTTGGTTGGTGGTGCTATGGCACCCTAGCACTACCTCAAGTCGCCACTGGTCTCGATGACACTCGTGTGACACTCCTTCGACGCTCATTTAATTTACTTCTTCACACTCGAGTTTTATATTCTACTATTACATCATTATTTCAATATATACGGTTTAGCGAATAGCAAAATTATCACGGTTGAAATTGAATGTGGTAAATTTTCAAACAAAGGCGCACAAATGCAGATTAAAATCCAGGGAAGAATTCGCCCTCTGAAAAGCAATTACTTCCAGACGAAAAGCCAAAATTCCTGAGCTTCACGGGCAAAGGAACAGGGAGTAAACGCCGGAATTTCCTGTAACCCGGCTGTGTGCTCTGGCGGTGTGCACCTGCCGCAGCCAGCCAGCCGGCGGGGCGGGGGCGGGGGCGCCGGTGCGGCCGGAAGCGGAGATAGCGGATTCAAAGGGCCTCTCCGGCGCCGCCGATGGCCGCGCCGTTATCGCGCTCCCAGGAGGCCGCACGCGAGGAGGCAGGGGGCCGGGGCGAGATGGCACGCCGCCAGAGGGTGGGGGGAAGGCGAGTGATGGGTGGGTGGAAGGGCATTGGGTGAGGGCGGGAGGGAATGAGGCCGGGCGGAACTGTCGTGACGTGGCGGGTTGGTTTGGTTTGGTTTTTTCGTGTTTCCTGGCGCGTCAACAGGTTTGGTCATTAGTCCCGTTAGTGTAGTGCATGTTTGTTTCTCGCGAGATGGCGGTGGTCTTCCCTAGCTGGATGGCGAGATCCGGCGCCGACCTACCGTCGGTTAGTGGGGTTTCCCCCTAACCAGGACTCTCCCACCAGCGTGGCACCACCACAGCCGGGACAAGCCCTAAGCTCCCGACCGGTCTTCCGGAATATGTGGTAGTGTAGTGCATGTTAGTGTAAGTGTATGTGTAAGGGGAGAGGATAGGACAAGGAAGAGGAAGGACAGATCGCGCGGTCCTTGACCTGTTTCATAGGGTACTGCTCCGGCATTCGCCTGGCGTTGATCGGAGAAACCACGGAAAACTACCGATCAGAACGGCCGGCCGCTAGAATTCTCCTCCAGACAGCGACTGAATTCGACCTAGCTGGAAAGCTAGTGTCAAAATTCCTGCCGCCATCAGGATTCGAACCTAGGACCTCCCGGTCAGAGGCGCTGCAGTGACATCAGTTGATGCTCTGAGCTACCGCTCCCAGCGGCGCGGCGGGGAAGGGCGGGTCGGTGCTGAGCAAAATGAAAAGGAGCGGAGCGGGATGGGAAGATATTGATTGATTAGTGATTCCGGGCGCGTCAACTGCCAAGATCATTATTCCTGTAAGTGTAAGGCATATTTTTATTGCGGGAGGTTACGGTGATCTTTCCCTGCTGGATGGCGCGATCCGGCGTCGACCTATGTCGGATTGTGGGTATTTCCCCAGTCAGGTATTTCCCAGCGGCGCACCGCCCCACCCCGAACAAGCTCTAGGCACCCGACTGGTCTCCTGAATTATGTGGTATTTTAGAGCATGTGAGTGTATGTGCATGTAAGTAAGGGGCGACGATAAGTCAGAAAGAGAAAGAAAGATCGCACGCGGTCCATGGCCCTAATGATAAGGTACTGATCTGGCATTCGCTTCATTTTGATGAAAAAAAAACACGGAAAAATACCGATCAGAGCAGCCGGAAGCTAGAATTCTCCTCCGGACAGCAATTCAATTGGACTTAGCTATCGAAAATCCTGCCACCGGCGGGATTCGAACCCAAAACTTCCGGCCAGGGCACTGCTGTGCTGAGGGGGGAGGGAGAAAGGCGCAGGTGGAGAGCGCAAGGGGGTGGGGCGGAACGGAATGGAGCAGAGTGGAGCGGGGAGGAACGGAGCGAGGAGTGGTAAATGGTGAGGGGAATGGGGTCACGGCAGAGGGGGTTGGGGGCGAGGGCGGCGAAAGTGATTGTGGTCCCCGGGAGATGGCGTTGGAAGCGATGTGATAGTAGCGGCACCGGCCCGGTGGCCAGGCACGGTGATGTGATAGCTCCCTGGGGAAAAAGTGCTGGCGAGGGTGTATAGCAAAGAGTGAGTATTACTGGAGGATGGAAGTTTGAACACCTCCCAATTTGAAATTTGAAGTGAATTCTGCAAACAGATATTGTATAACTAATAAAATGAGTTCACTAGAAACAAATGTTAGTTCAATTATCATTCATTCACGTGCGCAGTACATTCGGTCTAATTTCTTCTACTCCTCTTCCCGTTTGCGTGATCCTACACTGAGGAGATTTGAACCTTAATAGAAATTATACTTCTGAAGTAACATTAAACCTTTCTGTTATGTTTTATGACAGGTAACTCGTATTAAAATAGTTAAATGGAACCTGTTTAATATTCAATTTCATGTGGTTCAAATTATAGTCGGTTCAAATTCTACCATCACTTGGTTGAAGTAACAAATTGAACTGTTTGCGCGGTAGGGTCCTCATTGATCCATTGTTATATGTGAACAATCATTAGCAATAATTACAGATAGCCAATTCCAGATTCACATTTACAGATCTAAATACCTAGTTTTTATACAGTGACAGACAAATTTGGGTACAAAACCTATGTATTTTATCCATTCAACAATTATTTTACAGTGTACATAATTTTATAATGTAATTGGATTTACAATCATAATGTAATGTAATTACAGTCATTCGAAATACATGTGTTCGCCCTAAAAATGGGCCCAATACCGAATCAAAAATGAAATAAAGTGACGGACAATTACACAATGAACGTTTTTTTAACAATTTTAATCATTTACATGTGTAAAACAAACCCTGGGCCCAAATACTTACTATATATCCTAACGAGTGTCGTCTTCTTCATTCATGTAGTATATCGAAGAATTCTTTTCTCAGAAGATTTATAGTGTACAAAATATAGTATCTTTAATAAATATATCTGAAGACAGTGCATACTTTTCACTAATGAAATGTTTTGATACACACTCAACACTAGAAAACGCCAGGTCAGAATACTTTTTTTGTAAATATCTGGTTAATTCGCCTCTTGAATCTTTATCCGTTTGCAACGATTTTTTTAGTTTGTAAGTCATGGGGAAGAGTTACTTTGTAGGAAATGTTACTAATTGAACAGTAGAAACTTAAGAGTGATACATTGACCTAAAATATTCATAATTAGCTAGAAAATTATTTATTGTTAAATTTGTCAAGCTTTGAGGAAAGGGTTTTATAATAGTCGCAGGCAAACTGTTACAGTCTCTAATAGTTTGGTTTGTAAATGAAAATTTCCCGACGTCTCCTTTTTGTATTCTTGGCTTAATTTTGTGCATGTGATCCGCTCTACCGAAGTATGTAGGTTTTCCTACATACTATTTCATTATTTTTATAGAAGTACACTTAGAATATTAATGTTATTCATGTATTGTGATTTAGAAGGAATGAAGTGTGGCGGAACCTATTTATGTCCATTGCTTTGAAGGCTCAGAGGATTTAATGAAGTCCTATTGATGCTACGAAAGCTGGAGAAGAAATGTGGGGTGTATAGTTGTCGCCTGAGCTTATCGACATTGTTGCAAGATTGCAATATGATTCGATCATGTAAAATTGAAAAAATATGTGAGGTAATTGATTTGAGAACAAAAAGTATTGCACGTATCTCAGGAATACTTTGGAATAGTCGAGTTGCGTATGACATCGTGATTGAAACCGCTTGCTTTGAATGTAACGAGTTGTCACGCCAACTATGTAACGCCAACAGTGAACACTCATAAAATCTTTATCATTTCATGCTGAATCGTTATTTGGGGAAGTGTTGGCAGTAAAATTTAATGAACAATTGGAGGCGTTAGTGACGAGAGGAAATGACGTCAGGGAAGAAAATCGGTCGTTTTTCTAGAAATGGCAGCATTGCATATCGATCAGTTGACACATGTTCCCAGCCGATTGAAAGAATGTCATTTGTCAGCAAGGAGGAAAAACGAACGTTATACATCTCTTCGAAGCCTGTTAAAAAGCAGTAGTGTCCCGAAAGAAAGATAGCAGACGGAAATATCTTGGATGTTATGGGAGCAGCTGAGTAAGAGTTACTCGAATACCAAAACGTAACCCATTTCGATAACGGTTTGGAAAGAAAGTTTTCATAGTACACGAAGGCAAATATTTCGGAAATCAAAGCTGGACAAATTTGAATGAACGACTTACGAGCAAGGAGCAAGGTCTTTATGATGGAGGATTTGCATATGTGGCAGACATATCATAATTTCCCTTCATAATTTTAATTTGTCTAGAAATACGAATCATTAAAAATAAATATCTTTACGTTCCATCTTTCAGATTACTTGACATGATGTTAGAATCAACTCGTCACGCATTACTCGTATGTCTTTTCACTTACCACTCCAATGATAAGATATTAGTTTCCCCCTAGGTTAGCATTCATCAGTAATCTCTTGCACGTCTAGCTATTACATAGTAGGATAAATTAGATGCTAAGAGACACGTGTAATTATCGAGTACCTCTCAAGATTGGAGGATTACACAGTAAGTCAGTACATGAGTGGTATATAAAACTTGCGTTCTATCTACGTATGATGATTTGTTTTTCTTTACTAAATGCACAGCAAATAGGAGCGCTTGTTGAATTGTGAACACAAAACTCCTCTATGTCAGAAACACTTGTATGTAAATAAAATATTTAATTCGAAACAGACAACGCGGGATATAAGGATTGTACAAATTCGGGAGAGACAATGAAGAATGAGATTTATGTTCGGTGCGAAGCAGTGAGGTGCCGAACTGGAAGATGCACATAAAATGATACTAGCGATTAGGGGGGAACTACTGAAGGAAAAAGTATGCAGACCGAGCAAAATGTCGGGGGCATGGAACAGCAGGAATAACGAAATTCTGGCAATCTTGAAAGTGGGATGATTGGTGAAAGGCAAAAAACGAAGGAAATCAGTGAAAAGAGTACGATGAGTCTTGGGGAAGGGGCAAGCTTGGAAAGACGAGGTAGGAGCTGCCTGGAGCCGGCGCGTCGGCGAGGAGGCCGTGGGACGGGGGGGGCGGGGGGGGACGAGGGGGTTGGGGAGGGGCGGGGCGGAGGCGGGGCGGGGCGGACGCCTGGGGAGGCTTGAACGGCCCGCCGCCGCCGAAGCAGACGCGCCGCGCAGCCAATCTACGGGGCCTATTCACGGCGCGTGATGATAAGATGGAGAGATAGTCGGTTGTTAGCACTTGCTGAGAGGGTGATGCCGCCGCGTCCTTCTCCTCCGCCGCCATCACCCGCCTCCCCGCTGCCTGCTACGTCATTACCTCCGTCGCCGCCCTCATTTCTGCCATCTCTCCAGTCACCACCTCCTCTTGTTTTCTCCATCTCCTTACTCTCCTCCTCTCCCCCCTTTCCACCACCTCCTCCTCATCCTCCACCTCCTTTTCCTTCAACTTCCCCCATAATCTTCCTCCTTTCCACCATCTCCCCCACCTTCTTCTCGTCTTCTAATCCTCTTCCTTCAACCCTCTTCCTCTTCACCTCCTCCTCCAACTCCTCTTCCTTCTCTTCCTGCTCATCCTCCTCCTCCTCCCAATTCCCCTTCCACCTCTTCCTTCTCTTCCTCCACCTCCTCCTCCTCGTACTCCTTCACCTTCTCTTCTTGCACATCATCCTCCTCCAACTCCCCTCCTCCTCGAAATCCTCACCTTCTCTTACTTCTCTTCCTCGACCTCCTCCACCTCATCCACCTTCCCTCCTCCGCCTGGCCCGCCTCAGGCGGCTTTCCCTCAAGTGCGTACGGCTTATCAGATGCTCGACGTCGTCCCATGATCAAAAATCCTCGCGTCACCGAAAATAATTCTATCACCTGGAACGTCACATCCTATTTTCCAAATGATATCTCTGGAGGTGAACGCTCGATGACACATGAGATTCAACCTTGAGTTTCCACTCACAGTAATATCAAGGTGATAGTATATTATTGCTGTGCAATAATGATTGAGGACAAGACGAATTACGTTATCTGTCTACTGTACCACGTGCATATTTTAGATTCAGACCATCCTTATCTGGCATCAGTGTAGTGGATAACATCTGGAGTGGACCAAACAACTCAACCGAACGCAACGTTCAAAACTTCCATTTTACAGTTCGACACTGTAATCTAAATGCTAGAATTGTAGTTACAATGAAAATGAATGTTTTCATTCTAACTATTGTTACGTTATTGTCATACGTTATGTTATTGTCGTACGTTATGCTATTGTCATACGTTATGTTGATACAAATTGTATAATTTTGTTCTTTATTTCAATTAAGGTTTAAAAAAATCTCCAATCAATAGAAAACACGAAAAGAAATCTTTCACCGGGTAGTCTCGGGGACCGACGGTGACGGATTGTCGACCCTAGTTAGGTGCCTAAGTCGAATTCAGTCGTCGTCCGGATGAGAATTCTAGTCATTAGCTGTTCAGATTCGAAGTTTTTCGTTGTTTCTCGAACAGCAGGCAAATGCAAAGCAGTCAGTGCCATATCAAACGGGCCACGGACCGCGCGCGATCTTTCCCATCTCTTCCTGGTCTATCCTCACCTCTTACCTATACACATACAATTACATAGTACAAAACTACTACATGTCGAGAACTTAGAGTTTGTCCTGGCTGGGGCGGGGTGCCCACCAATGGGAGATATGTGAATGGGGAAACGCCACCTGTCAACATGTAGGTCGGCAACATGTAGATATGTCGGATCTCACCATACAGGGGAAGAACCCGCAACCTCCTGTTATAGAAACACATACTACGCTTACCGAACTAACGACTGTTGACGATCCCGGAAACACGAAATAATCGAGGAAAAGGAATTCAACCACCACCACCCAAAACTTTCTGTATCTCTAAATTATTGAAAATGTTTTTATAGATATATTTTCATAAAATCCTTTATAAATACAAATTAGAATGTCATAATGCTATTCGTTATACATGGAAATCAGTCTTTAGGTTCTCTAAGGAGAAAGTTCTGAAGATGTGAAGGTTAATAGAAAACCGATGAGGCGATTCACGAGCTTGAGGGATGAGTTTCAGCGAAGAGGAAATGGAATTGTGAGAAACAAATCGAATCGAACGAACAAGCAGAGAGCTGAAATTTCGAGACCAGATTGTAAACTGGAATCTAAAGAGATCTTATTAGTCTCATTGAACCGTGTCCTCATGGGACTCGTTCGAATTCGGATGCGCAACTTTTAAATAATTCCCTCTTTTGTTTTGTCAGGGCAATTCAAAATTTCTGGAAAGTCTGTTAGCAGGCCGGTAAGAAGCTGTGTTAGCAATTTGGTACCATTAACAGTATATCATCGAACGACAATTATTCATTGATGATATTTCGTAATACTCTGCCTGAAAATACTAAAATTTTAAATATCGCATACATAAATTGTCTGTCGGTCATTTCAAATCAGCTTCATGTATTTGGCCACAAGATTTTGACAGACAGCTTATTACAAACATCCTATTATTAATTTACATACATATTTACAGAATTTGTTGGGAAACTTCAGAGCGACGTTCGGGGAACTCATTTTTCCCCATTCTCAGGCTAGACAATTTAAAACAAACAAAAATACAATATTGTAAGAAAATACTATAAATAAATTGTAAAAAAATAACATTACGAAGAAAACATATATAGCACTCGATATAGTAAAACATAGTGTGACATACCAATATGGGGACATTTTTTTGTTACAGAATATTGTCGTAAATGGGCGAAATGATCAGGGCAAATAATAGGCAATATGGCGCCTTAGTAACGACATCGTGGTTGTTGTCAGGATAAACAAACTGTCGACTGATTATTAAAACGGAAGTTTGGGCATTTTGTCAAAATAAAAGAAAGGCGAGGCATTGTGGGTTTAAAAAGGGAGGTAAAAATTCATTCGGTCGCATGTCGTGACGGTGAGCAGTTCGCCCGTGAATAGATTAATTTGTGCATGTGGGGACTTTGAAATATTTTCGTGTGCTGGAGCAAGAATCGGACTTGAGGGACATATTCGGACTCTGAATATTTTGTAGCAAACCAGAAGTAAACGTGATACTTCTAAGATTTGGAGAACGTGTCGAGTTCCGAATATTTTGCTGTGCATCAAAATAAGACTTGGAGTTTTTCGCGAGTGAACTCTTGCGAGTGAATTCTCTAACTGATAAATGTATGCGGTTCACAAACGATACGGGACTTTGCCTATTTTCTTGCTATAAACGGAAGATAGAACTAAAAGATTTGTTTTGCGTTGTAATCATAAAAGCACTGGATATTTATACGGTGAGAACGTGCATCGGACATAGTATAGTGGAGATGGAACAAATATTTGAGTGGTGCGAAGCGGTGAATCAGCGGTGTTCGTTTTTAAAGAAGTGCAGCGGATTCGTGGTAATTGGACTTCGTAACTTCGGAGCTTCAAAAAAGGAAGGAAGGCGTTTCTTCGAGGAACCACCAATCAAGAGCACACGAAGACCAGAATCGCCGTATAAGGTTCGAACCAGGATATGACTAAGAAAGTTATCAATGTAAATTTTTCACATTTTAATTTGCTACATTGATAGAAATAAACATTAAGTTTCTCTTGAAAGAAAGATAAATGATTTTCATTGGCCAATTCAAGCTAATAAGGAGCTAGATCAAATCTCTGTTTTCAGATTCCTCGCCATTCTGTATAGATGGCAGATCGGGTAATCGGCTATTAATAGATAATGCGATTGTTTCTGACGTGACCTATCGACCAGCTAGCGGGATATATTCAGTTTTATCAGGTAATAATAGTTAAATATTATGTGACCTTTCCTGCACCATGTTATTAGAAATTTGGAAACGGGTTACGACGAATCGCTCAATAAGTAGCAGTTAGGGGTATGTTTCAATAGAGACTCACCAATCTAAAACAAACCTAACATCAAAATGAAACCAAAGACGTACAAATATTTGCAATGGCGTGCAAACGCACGTCTCAGCATTTACAAAAAGATTAGAACCAATGTAAACTACCACCTGACAGTTGGAGGTGTTCCAAGAAAAGGGAGGTTTCAAATACAATACAAGAAATGCAATAGAAATTACAAATACTAAATGGGTTAACAACTACATAAAAAGAAATATTAATATAATAAATAACGAACTTCACACAATTATTTACAAACACACGAAAATTCAACTTTCGCAAGCAACAATAAATATATTTCTTCGAAAAATTCCCTAGGACAGAGTAATAAAGACGTGTGAAAGTATTAGATTTCTAATTCTGCAGGGGTAATACCGAAAAGCTTGTCTAATTAGACTAGAAAATTAACGAGTGCCATAAAATCTGTGCCATTTGGTGGCAAAAATAGTTTGCATATGAGATCATTGCTAGTTCTTAATTTTTACACCATCTTCACTAAAACCACGAGACGCTATTGCACGATAGGTCACGGCCGAAGGGTTGTCACACAATCTTTCACCCGATGGCGTCTCCGCGAGCCAGAGCAATCCTACTTGCGCTATCGTTTTCCCTTGGATATTGACTGGTGATGGGTGATTTCATTGGTGCTCTATACTGTCCAAGGTCTATTATCTCGGTCCTGGCATCACGAGAAGCCATAGAAGAGTGCATAGCGTCTGGGCGTGAAGGCCAAAGTTGGGTTGATCAGATAATAGCCTGATCGTAAGTGACTAACAAGCGGTGAATAACAATCGATAGTTGAAATCTTAGAACTCTGGATTATTATGGCCTATTTTCGAATCATTTCATGAAATATATATTTCAAATACATTACCACAATTTGAACTTAGGTGTTAAAGTAGAGTCATCAACCAGGATCATTAGCTATGTTCGAATACAAGTTTTGTAGACGGGGGCTCTGGATTGGAATCTCGACGATGATTTTCTATATTGGTTAAGTAGCTGCATTGCTGACGACGATTACTCTGCCTGGAGAAATTTTTATACATTTCCGCTGCTTTGATCGGCCGTTGGCTTCGTTCGCTAAGACTACAAGCCAGAATACGAGCAGAAAGCCTTATACCTCTTTGCGAAAGGTTTCGAATCTTCGTTCCCCTTCTTGTTTTTCGCCAAACTTAGGGGATCAAGTGATGCTCGATATTGTCCCCAATGAATTGTTCCCCAAAAGGATTCCCTCATTACAGATGTGTTGCAAATATCAGGCCATAGCTTAAATTTGTTGTCGCCGGAGAGTGATGAAGACAACAATCAAATACCCAGCTGACAATCTTTGATATCCTCGTTTTGCCACATTTCACCCTGAGGAAGGCCGCAGGATTACAGCCGGAATGTTGGCATCTTTGCCAAGGACGCTTCCCGGACAGCAAAGTACTTACCGTGAAATCCCGTCTAGCTTTGGGCACATTCGTGGCATGTAGTTCGAGAGTGTTTTCTTGCTGTACTGCGTGATGTGCAATGTTTCACCCTTCATCGTCGCATCGTCCAGACGGGAATCCCTGAGCAGCGCCACGCCACCCCCACTGGAGTCAGAGGGCAGGCGGCCGAGGCAGCGAGTGCGCTTCCTCATTGGCTGGCGGGAGAGGGCGTGGCGAATGCGCCTTCGCCTATTGCCTCCCAGAGGTCGCATTGCGAAATAGTCGCTTCTGGGTGGAACCCGGTTCTTTTTTTCTCGTGAGATAACACGAAGATGATTTTATAAATACGATAAACTGGGGTGACGTTCGCGACGATTACGCCTCAAGGCGACTCTGTCTAATTTATTGTACACGTTTATTTAATTAATTGTAGATTATTGTTCTGAATTATTGTGTTTAGATGATTCGGAATTATGCTAACTTACGTATTAACATGTAAAGGAATCACGCTGGAACAGCGATTGAATTCAAACTGTAAAATGATATTTTTTGCCAAAGACATGGAATACCGAAATGAAACTCCTAACCTTATCATTATTTTGCACGAATTCTACCAACAGAATAAAATTATATAATAGTATGTACTTATTGCACACACCGCTTCCCGTTGCTTCCCATCGCTTACAGAAAATTGTATAAGACTGTTGTAGAGAACATTACCCTTTGCGGTTCTGAAGTATGGGAAGTAACAAAAAAGAGCGAAAAAAATGACTGCAATGCAAATGGACTTCTGGCGCCAAAGTTGCGGACTGATTTTAATGGATAAAGTTAAAATTAAAATTAAACTTAAAACAGAAGTAAGTTTTAATATAATTGACAACATAGAAGTGAAAAGTCTAAAATGGTAAGGACTCATGCAAAGAATGAACGAAGAACGTCGGCCGAAAATATTGTGAAAATGGCAACCAGCAACCCATCGAAGAAGTGGAAGACCTAGACTTACTTGGGGAGAATGAGTAGAAGAGGCAATGGTGAATGGAGGATTGAGTAACGAAAACTACACCGATAGAGAGATATGGAGGTAGGGATGCAAGAGAAACCCTAGAGTGTAATATAACTCGCCATGCTTACAGGCTCCGCTGTGCTGTATTCCTTTCCGCCCTGTGCCGATTTCTATGCCCCACCCCACATTTCTGTTCTGCTAGTCCGGCAGATAAAAGTCTTGAAAAATAGGCCTCATAATATACGACGGCACATGTACGGATTATCTATTTAAAGCTAGCATCAATAATATTTGTTCAGTAAAGGTCTCAACCTTTTATATGCTGACGACCAGGTGATCCTGAAAGAAAACGAAGATGATTTGCAAAGATATATTTACCAACCGGAGCAAACTGTTATGGAGTACAAAATGATTGCATCAGTTAATAAAACCAAAGTAATGGCTTTTAAAGGAAAATAATCAGTAAGGACAAAGATTGTGCTTAAAAATATGGTTTTAGAACAATTAACGCATGTTAGCTACTTAGGGTGTGAAATTACAAATGAAAGAGGGAGAGAAGTCACCAGCAAGATTCATAAATTTCAAGCAGTTTGTGGAAGTCGCTCTTCAAAAAAGGCAACAAAAGTGAAATTCAAAATTATCGGCCCATTTCTCTTCTATCAGTTTTTTTCAAAAATCTTAGAGAGACTTTTTTACGTACGAATGGAAACCTTTCTCAGTAAACACGATGCGCTTTCAAATTGCCAACGTGGATTTAGAAAATCAAAATCAACGGAAACAGCTATATTTTCCTTTCTTAATGATGTCGCCTCATCATTGGATCAAAACGAGGCACCTGTTGGATTATTTTTAGATCTCTCAAAAGCTTTTGACGTCATTGATCACGACATTTTACTTTCAAAATTACCTTCATATGGAATCCATGGTATTGCTCTAGATTGGTTATGTTCATGTTAAAATTAATGTTAATGTAACTTCATTATCTGTGCATGACTTCTAGAACTCAGTGGGAAATACAGTTATTCAAATTATCGTTTCCATGTTGTCGCGGCAGGAAGTATTATTCTGAAGGATAACATGGATAAGAGCCCAAAATTTATTGCCTATTTATCCTTGAAAATAGATTTTATTACATGAGAGCTTTTTTTAAATTCAAAATTCAAGTAGTATATGACTTAGTGTAGGGATCACAGAATTGTGAAAATGTGCACACAATTCACTTTTCCCCATGGCACGTCATATGCAGTTTTAACTGTTTTTTGACGTAAAATAAATAAATAAATAAATAAATGATCTATTAGTAGAACGTTTAAAAAGAAAGCCCGAAAAGAAACTCAATTAAAATTGCATGATATTATGGCCCTCCCAGTTTTACTGAATGGATGTAAAACTTGGGTTTACAACCAAGAAGATTTTAGGAGGATTGAATCAGCAGAAATGCGATTTTTGAGAGGAGTAAAGGGCTGTACATTAAGAGATCAAATAAGTGAAAAAATAAGAAAAGAACTAGGGCGGAAAGAAACAGTATATGAAAAAATTAAGAAGTACAGACAGCAATGGGTGACACATATTGGAAATATGCCGCAAGACAAACTTCCAGTGCAAGCCCTGAATTACAAGCAGAGAGGAAAGAGAAACATTGGAAGGCCAAGAATGAGATGGAAAGAGGCTGGAACAGGCAATATAATTCGTAAAGGGAGAGAGATGATGATGATGATGATGATGATAAAGTCTCAAACTGGCCTGCAACAGGAGAATGCTGCCGAACAAAAAGCACACAAAAAGTTTTACAAAAAATTGCCTGCACACTTCTCAAGAATAGCAAATAAAATACTCTCGTATTTGTCAAACAACAATAAATTAAATATGTTTAACAAAACCATTATTCACGAAAACTTCAGTAAAGTATAGCAACACGCATTATGGAACATAACTATTTAATACCGGGCGGCCACTTTCTTGAAGCCTTGATGTCGCTTGATGTTAGCACTGACGCAGTATCATAAATAAGTCAGTCGATATGAGAGTACAGCGAATTTTACACTTAAAATCGAAATTGCTTTTGGATAACCCGAGTATCTACGTATCTAACGAAACCATTGACACTCCCGATTCGGACCAAGGCTACATGATTTTCTTTCAATTTCTCTCCTCTTTTGAAATTAGTAATATAGACCAATTCTTTTAAATTCTTAACGGCTGGGCTTTTATGTTTTTCATCGGGTGGTAAGCAATAAATTATCTTATTCAAAACGTGCTTTATTTATAGTACAAGATTGCTGTACAAGTTTTGAGTCTCACTAGACGTAATGTGAACTGTGTTTTTCCACAGGAAAAAAAATAATAAAAACCAAAAGAATCTATATTTTGATGTAAATATTTTTGTTCTAACAATTTCATTGTTTAAATTGTTTTATGTTACATAAATGGTTTTTGGTTTTGATAATATTAAAATCCAGTTTTGAGGCTCATGGTGAAAATAAATTTTGAGAATAAAATAAGGCTTTTTGGTTAAAATAAGAGTTTTAAATCCAATTAAGGTTTGCTGTTTGTAACAGAAAATATGTTGGTTGAATAACGTTCGGTTCACGAAACTAAATACCATGGAACAGTGCATAACACATGGCACTCAATGCTCAATGTGTTTTTGGCTTTGGGGAATAATTATAAAAAAAACATTCGTGTTTTGTAAATATGTGATGTAAACTATGTTTTTAACGGGATGATTTAAAACATCTAATTCTGGTTATTAAGCAACACCAATCTTCTATGGAAATATTGATTGATTCAGTGGTGAGGTGTAGTTGACATTTACATAATTGAAATGATTGAAGGCGTTGTCATTGTCAACAATAGTATTTATTTCACAAATAGCAGCTTTCGATGGCTTAGCCATCGTCATCAGTTTTCTGGTACAAGAAAAATATAAAATTAGAATTAACATAGTTACCTAATTTAACATAGTTACTTTATGTGTTTTTAAATTAAGTAACTATGTTAAATTAGGTAACTATGTTAATTCTAATTTTATATTTTCTTGTATAAAACTAGATGATAACTAAGCCATCAACTATTAATGAATAGCTATTGTTACATGTTTTAACATTCATCATTTCAACTTCTAAGGAAAGTTTTCCAGGACGCCCTAATTTGCGCCTTAAAGCGGGCGCGGAGCCCCCTCTCAGTGCATGGGCCAAGTGTTAACTGCTCTGGAAAATGCTACATAACATGTATCGATGAATTAGACCAGCAAACGTAAGGGTGCATACTTTCTTATTCGAGTGGGGTGTTTAATGTTGTGTATCGCTCTTCGCTGTTGTAGCATCCACTTCTCACCTACTGCCTTATTGGATAATAGTGACTGATATCTTAAAAGTTTCCTTTAGGATATTGTGATCGTGGAAGATGTTTCAATACAATCTGTGAAACGATTTTACAACAAAAACTACTGGTCGCATGGCATGAATGGTTTTCTCATTCTTGTCTAAAATGCACATGTATACAAGTAATCGTCTGCAGACAAACCAATGGCGCTCTTCGTAATCGGTAGCGCAATTAGAAAATATCTCAAAGTGAATAGCACCATCCTGTTTCCCGTTCTTTGCTACATACGAGGAAAAACTTTTAAAAAAATTGAAGCCTTTCAATGCCCCCAAAACATGGATTCTAACTTTACAGCGTGTTAGAAAAAGTAATTTACAACGAGTAGGAACAAGATTTATCTACTTTTTTGTTATTAAGGTCAATAAGAGTGTTTCGGTCGAAGATTTGTCCTTTATTCCGACAGCATAATATTTTCTCTACACGTCGCAAGCAGTAGGAGAGAAAGTAAAAAAAGTGGTAAAAATGAAAAACTTTAAAGTGTGACGTACTGTACACCTGAATAAAGAATACCTTCAGCGATGCAAGAAGCACATTTACACAAACAATTTCGCAGATTATGCTACGAAGTCAGCTTGATTACCCTCAAACAATATCCGGCCTAAACAGAGTAACGCTCAGCCGAGCCGGTGGTCGAAATTGCTAAGGCAGCAGTGTAGTGATCTCGAGATCGCTAAGGCAGTAGTGTCGTAGTGTTCTCGAGATCGCTAACTCAGTAGTCGTAGAAATCTCGGACCGAAGGGTTGCGGGTTTGAGTCCCGACTCGGGCATGGTTGTATTTGTATTCGTCCTTTCACCACTTATCGTCCTTTCATCACCTTATTGTTTCATCTTCCCTGTTTCCATAACGTTAACACCAATAGTGGTCGCTAATGACCTAGATGTTGATGCGATTTTTAATTTAAAAAAAAAGGTACGCACGATTCAGATCCTGGCCGTTTAAGAAAAGAAAATGGCCGTATCCAGAATGAAGCCATTTTCCCTCTTAACCCTAGGAGGCATGGGCCCGGGGAACTACTTGAATGCGTATGAAGAGCCTCTGAGGCCACGTGCAATATGATCACGGAAAATTCACATAACATTGTTTGTGATGGTTAATAACTTAGTTTCTTAATAACTTCCATAAAAGTCAACTCTTAATGTTAAATAAATTATTATGTATTTAAATAATTGTTAATAGGGTCTTAAAAACCATGCATATCAAATTTCAAGACCTATCTACATAACTTCTTAGAATTTTTCCTTTGCCATGGACTAAAATGAAACTAGAAAAGTAGAAGAAATGTTACTCGGAGTGCACGCCATCGGAAATTCAGTTGTGTGGAGGGAAAAGCTTCGGAGGTCTTACATATCGTCCTAAATTATAACAATTACTCATAAAATGCAGAATGTTTGCGTAGATAAAAATTAATATTTAAAATTTCAAAAAAACACAACACATTAACAATATATATATATATATATATATATATATATATAAAATATATATATATATATATATATATATATATTTATGACCATATTTTCTTAGTTTCCCAAAAGTGTCACTTCCCGCCCAAAAAAACCCGGGGGAAAAGAATATTTTGAAGGCCCCAAGGGATGGATATTTGGAATAAAATTTGAATTTAAAACAAAGGGGGCCATACCTTAGACCAAGGGCGAGCCCGGGGGTCGGATAAAAAAAGTTTTTTCCCGAAGGTAGCGGGAACTGGGCGGACGTAGGGAAAAACGGTACGCCGGGGTGACATTCCTTGGTTTCAGATTTGAAATTTTTAAAAAACTCTTCTAGGCCAAAAGGTAATTATTCTGTTAAAAATTAAATTTAAACATAATCTTAGAAAAAAGGTAATAAAAAAATTTATGAATTTATAATGGAAAAATTTAAAGGGAAAAAATTTTTGAAAGATGGCAGTTTTTGGTTGCATTCTTTTCTCTTTCCAGTTTTTTTTTTCTCTCACATGCTTTCGTATATTTAAATCTCTTTTGAAGTTGGTGCCCCTTAAAAAAGGGTGATCTCTGGTTCATTTTCCTCTAAAATATCAGTTGGTCTTCTTAATCAAAAAAAAGAAAAATTTTCTAAGTATTAACATATAAAGCGGAAAAAGGAAAAAGGCGATTTCTAAAGGAAACGGGTTCTAAACGGGGCCCCGCCCTGAGGCCAAACAGCTCGGGGGAAAAGGGTGAAGGAAGCAAAGTGGACTGCCCCGCGGCCAAAGAACACAGAAAGGTCTTCCAAAAAAAAATTTTTTGTAGGGATGGGAAATTCAGTTTAATAAAAAGCTCATTCTGTATCTATCACGTAGAAAAAAGGGGGTTAACAGATTTACCCCCTTAAAGAAAAAGAAAAATAAAATACTTTTTGTTTTCCGATTTCAATACATGAAAACAAATCAATCTTTTCTTTAAAAAGGATTTAAAGATAAAATTTATTGTAATATAGTGATTAAAGTTTGTGTAAAAAGTATAATTATAAAAATATTAATTCTTTTATTTTAGAGAAAAAAATTTTCCCTTTTGTTGAAAAAGTAAAAAGGAAAAAAGTTTTAAATTTTTTGATTTTCAATGTGAAATTTTTTTTCAAATTTTGTAAATTTTTTGATTCTTTAAATTTTCCCCGAAAGTGTGTTTTGTTAAAAAATTGGGTTGTAGATAAAAGTAGGAAATTGTGTATTGTTTTTGTGTTTTTTTTTCAGTAAAGGTATTCTTTTTTATTTTTCTGGGGCCATTGTTGTTTTTGCACCCAAAAATTTTTAAAAATATATTCTAAAATTTGGGTGAAAGTGTTTCCCTCCCCCAAAGTTGTTTGTTTTTTAAACCCAAAAGGATCTTCGCCCCTTCCCCTATTTTTTTTTTATTGTCCACTGGGACGTCTATCGGCTAGTCGACCATCTGGGGGTTATTTCCCCCCCCCAAGACTCTCGGGTCGGGTGCTGGCCACCATGCCACACGACTGGGGCTGTTGGCATAATGGGGCCCGATTTTGGATGCATTTCAAAAAACCGTTTTGGGGAATAACTGGGCCCAAATTTGGTGTAACAAAAATTACTAGTACTTTAAATTTACAGTTCACAAAAATTTTTGAAAAGGTTGCAGAGTAAAGTGTGTTAAAGAAAAAGTGTGTTTTTTCCGGGGTTTTTTTTAAAAAGGATATTTATTATATGAGATTTTTATCAGTTTAAAATTTGTTTATTTCTGTGTAAAATTTTTTGTGAGGGGGTGTATGGTTTTGGGAAAGAATTGATTGATTCTAGGCAGTTAATAATTCAAAATGGCAGATGGTATAACGTGGCGGGAAATTTACCTACCGGGGAAAGGGAATTTCGGGAATCAGTGGATAGGAAACGGGGGAAAAGGCACCAAGGAGATCGTGGGGGAAAGACAGGAGTAGAACTAGGAAGGGCCCCGGGAAAAACTGGTGAACGCCCCGACAGAACCCACGAACGCCAACGGGGGTCGGATGGGGAAAAGGCAAAACCCCCAGAGGGCTAATTCAATGATAAAACAGTTAAAAAGGTCAATTTATCAACAATTAGATGTGAGGTTAGTCATGCGGATGAAAAAACGAAACCAAAAAAAAAATTAGGGGTTTTTTGGGAAACTAAACAAAGGGAGAACAAGGCTATTTTGGAAACAAAATTTGGGGAAATAACTCGGCAATAAATATTTTGGGAAAAAATTAAAAAATAACTCGGCAATAAATGCATTGGAAACTAAACTGGGGAGAAAAGGGTTTTTTTGGAAACTAAACTGAAAAAAGGTTATTTTGGAAAAACTAAACTGGGAAAAAGGCGGGGAAACCCAAAATTGGGAAAAAAACCCGGCAATAAATGCTTTGGGGAAAAAAATTCACAAATTCGACACAAAATTAGAAAAAAATTAAGTTGAAGAAAATTTTAAAAAGCACAGTTTACTGAATTGGGACAGGGGAAAGGGTCAATTTGAGCGGGGTTCAAAAAGTGTTTTTGGAACACGAAAACAAGAAAAAAAAAAAGGACTGGGATTTGGGAATTAAAAAAAAGTGGATCAAGTAACGAAGAATTTGAAAATGGGATCAAAAGCCAATGGATCAACCGCCGTACCCGAAAAGGCAGAAAAAAGGGTAGAACAAAGGGGTAAAAAATTTCCCGAGTTGGTTACTAAAACAAGTTCAGGTTCAAGCTAATAAATTAATAGTGGAAAAAACTCTTTCTAAAAGGAGGGGTTCTCCCGGCATCAAATTAATGCATATAAAAATGAAGTAGTGAACTAAAAAATCAATTAGAAAATTTCCCAAATCAAGGGGGAAATTATTCCCCCGTATTTTCATTGCCTTTACTCTAATTTAAATTGCAGGGGGAATGAAAATCCATGTTTTTTTGGAAAAATTGATAATTTCTTTTCTTTAAATTGTTTTTTCGGACGGTAAAAAAACTCGAATCTTTTATCAGATGTTGCAGGGTAATGCACGAATCTGGGCAGATATTTTGGAGATTTTCCCCAAAAATTTGGCCGAACTCAAAAAAAAATTTTATTCGGATATTGGAAAAACGAAACTCAAATAAATTTTAAAAATTAACTTGTATGGTACGTGGAAGAAAAAAAAGATGTCCCTGCAGGAATATGCAACGGGAAATTAGCTTTTTCAAATTATGTACTCCCACGATGCCGGATGAAGAAAATTTCTGTTTATTAATTTCGTTTTCCTTCCTCGACCCAAAAATTTTCTAAAAATCTCTTACCAATGTCCCCTGAAAAATTTAAAAACGCAGCTAGGATTGTTATGCCACTTTTTTATAATGAAAGGGTTTTAAAAAAGCAAAGGGGAAATGCTAATGGGCCTTTAAAAGGTCAAGATGAAACCCGAACAACATAAAGTAAACGGCCAAAAAAGGAAAACAAACCGGGAAAAATCACCAGAAAACAAACTTATGTAGACAAAAAGGACCTTTGTCTAGGGGGTGAAATGAAAAATTCTATTGATAGAGGTTTTCCCCGAAATGGGGTAAATAAACCCCGCGGACCCAAAGGGCGGGGAAAAAAGAAGGTTTGTTTCGACCGCCATCCCCCCCAAAAAATGAAGAACTATCTAGTGAAGGAGTTGGGGATATTATCAATAATTAAATTTATTTGATGATGAACTGTGCAACGATAAACTCAATGCATATCAAAAAAAAGTTAACTAAATATTTCCAAAAACAAAAGGGGTTTGCAAAAAAAAGAATCCAAAAAAAAAATTTTCAATTCAAAAAAGAATTAACAGATAAAACCCCATTCAGGGGTTTAAAAAGTCATTCCCGAAAAAAATAAAGGGAAGGGGGTTGGGTAAATCCCTTTTCCTTTGGGCAAAAATTTTAAACATTAAGTCCCAAAAAATCTTATCTAAATCCGGTAGTGCTCGTAGAAAAGTAATGGGAAGGAAAAGGGTTTTTTTGGGTGCAAGGGGGATTGAATCAAGATTTCCGTCGAGACAGACCGTTGCGTGTAGGGTTTCAATAATTATCCCGGGATCAAGTGGTTGGGGTTCAACCGACTTCACTGCATCGTATTGGAAAAAGCGATGGCCCCAGATGAACCAAAATTTTAAAGGGTTTATTCACCGGGGAAATTTTTATGTCTTCAAAAAAAGGGCCCTTTGGACTCAAAAAAAACAGTTAAAACTTCTTGTACAATGTCTGGGGCAATATCATTGGCAAAAGGGTGTCAAATGTTTTATCTATATTTTTATAAAGTCTTTGTATTCTAAGACATTTTGGAAACATAACTAAGCTAGATATTTTGTTGAAAGTCTTTTAAAATAATTTACAACTAATTTTGGGGAAAATAATTTCTGCACTAAACAAGTTAAGTTCCAGTTTGGTTTGACCCGTTAACGGGTCAAAAAGAATATGGAAAAAATGGGGGATAGATAAAAATTACCATAAAACCGAAAAAAACTTAAAAGTTTTTAAGTTGCTCAATTAAGAATTTATTCCAATTTTTAATTCACATTTTAAATATTTCTTCCCTTTCTTGGAAAAACTAGATGAAAGTGGGGTACAATCGGAAAGTAAAATTTTCCCCAGTTTCGACCATTTAAAGAAAGAAATAAAAGGCAAAAAGATGAAAAAAAAAAGATAAAGTAAACAAAAATCATTAAAGAAAAAAAAAAAAGAAAAAAAAAGAGAAAAAAAAGGAGAAGAAAGGGAAGGAAGATGGGGGAAAAAAGGAGTAAGGTACAAGAGGAAGAAAAACAAGGGTTTTCTCGACGTTCTAGAATCAAAAAAAAAAAGAAGAACATAAATTTTAGTGAAAAAATTTTTCGGGATATAGAAAACAAATCCAAAAAACTTTTTTTTCCAAAAAAAAGGGGGTTTTGTTTACCGCCCGTTTTTTTGGGTTCCGAAGGGGTTATTCCCTCCCCAAAAAGCGAGGAAAGAATAAAATTTTTTTAACGCCCGCCAAGGGATGGATATTTGGAATAAAAATTAAATTTAAAACAAAAGACCCCCCCTTAGACCAAGGGGGAGACCAGGGCGGATGAAAAAAGTTCTTTCTGGGGAGCACTAACTGGGCGGACTATGGAAAACGGGACGCCAGGAAGTGACATTTGGGGATTTAGATTTTCAGCTTTTTTGGGGAAAATCTTCTAGAAGACCAAAAAAGGTAAATTTTTCTTTTATAAATTGATTTAAAAATAAAACTTAGAAGAAAGGGAATAAGAAATGTTATGAATTTATAATGGAAGAATTAGGAGAAAATTTTGAATAGATGGCAAAAATGTTGGGACATTTTCCCCCCAGTTTTTTTTTTTTTTTTCTCACATGCTTTTGTATTTTTCTCTCTTGAAAATTGGTGCTCTTTTAAAGGGGGGATCTCTGGTTCATTTTTCCCCTAATATCCCGTTGGTCATTCTGTAATCGAAATAAAAAAAATTCATATGGGGTAAAAGCATATAAAAAATTGAACGAGAAGAAGAAAGGGGATTTCTGAGGGAGCAGCGTTCTCAGGGGGCCCGACGCTTCCCAAAGGGCCGAAACGGGTCGGGGGAAAGGTGTAGAAGGGAAGGGAAAGTGGACTGTCTACGCGGGAAAAAACAATAAAATCGTTCCCAAAAAAAATGTTTTGTAGGGATGGGTGATTCAAATTTAATAAAGCTCATTCTGTATCTATCACGTAGAAAGAAAAAGGGGGGTAACAGTTTCCCCGCAAAAAATAAGAAAGAAAAGTACATTTTTTTTTTGACTTCTAATCGTGAGAACAGAAACAATCTTTTTTTTCAAAGGGTTTCAAAAATCAAATTTTAATTTTAGTGATTAAGAGTTTGTGTAAAGTATAATTATAATAATAAAATAATTCTCTGGATTTTAGAGGGAAAAAGGTTTTCCCTTTTTTTTGTAAAAATAATGTTAAGGGAAAAATATTAATTTTGATTTTCAATGTTTTTTCTTTAAAATTTTTTAAAATAATTTTTAACGATTCTTTTAAATTTTGAAAGGGGTTTTTAAACAATTGGGGTTGTAGATGAAAGTGGAAATTGTGTATTGTTTTATTAGGGGTTTTTTTAGTCAAAGTATTCTTTTTGATTTTTTTTGTGCCTTGTATTTTCAAAACAATAATATTTTTTGAATATATTTAATTTGGGAGTATTCTCACCCCCGTTGTTTTTAATTTTTTCATCAATCCTAAAAATCTTACGACCCCGCCCCCATTTTTTTTTTTATTTTCCCCACTGGGGCTCTTTCTGAGCTAGTCAAACCCTCTGGTAATTGTGTTCACCACCCCCCCAAAACGTCTCAGGGGGGGTGCTGGCCTTGTTACCGCACACGACTGTGGGTCGCAATATATATATAAAAGTAAATTCCGTAAAAGTCTGCAAAGTCCTTAATGTTTTTTATTTGCATTTTTTTCCCTTTGGGGGTTTTTTTCCCCATCGATGGGAAAAGGGAAAAATTTTTTCCTTTTTACTATTCATTTTCTTGGGGACATACATATCATTTTCTCGAAAAATGCTAATAAATATTATCATCATTGGGAAAAAAAAAAAAATGTTTGACCAAAAGGGCACCTTTTTCCTTTGGGGCTTTCTTTTCTATTCCCGCAGGAAAAAAGACAGGCGAGACTCTCTTGTATCGGACTCTGCGTTTTTTATCGGACTGGTTGCAGGAAATTCCCTGACGCTGCAGTTAGCGTTGGTGAAGCGACTGTTGCATGCATCCCCAAGCACATTTTTCCTCAATTCCTTTGGAAAGTCTGCCCGAAAGTAGTTGAAGGGCCTTTCCTTGGGGAAATCAATTTTTTAAAAACGAAAGGGAAAATAATTCCCTTTTGAAATAAAAGTCTATCTCTTTATTGCGTAGGAGAATGATGAAAAGTATTAAGAATCCAGTTCTTCTTATCAATAAAAAAAAATTTTCTATAAAAAAAAATTCAGAAGTAGCTCAAAAAATTTTTAAAAAATAAATTTTTTTAAAATAATCGTAAAATCCCGAAAATTCCCGCGC
>CAXIVR010000002.1:213330382-213348642 GCA_964035755.1 Teleogryllus oceanicus | reverse complement strand
AGAAAAAAACAAAATATTTCTTGTTTAACATTTTTGTCATCTCCCCTCACATTCCCGACACTAAATTCCCTAAACCCTTTAAACACGTGAATAAACCATGAAATTTTAAATCTCTCGCCTCAGTTAATTGTGGTTTTGACTTTTGGGGTACGAAAAGGGGTAAACAAAATGAGTCGATTTCCAAAAAAGCATCCCCATTCCATTCTTCACTTTAGGCGGAATTTAAAACAACACGGCCCCATGTACAGACTCTTTTCTTCGTTGTTGCGATTCCCAAAACCCCAAATGCCCGGCACCCCCAGCGTTCGCGCGGCCCTTTGGGTTCAATGGGGCGCAGTGCGGAAAAGAAGGGGGTTTTTTACTCGGTAAACAAACCGGGGGCCCCGCGTCGCCCCAAAAAAGAGAGCGTTTTAGTGGTTTGGGAAATTAGGACCGGTTTTTTTAAAGCTTGATTTTTGGGTATAAATTCTGGAATAGGTAAACACCCCGCGTGAAATTTTTTCTTCGTTTTTCCAGAATGTAAAAAACAATATATAAAAGGGGGGAATGATTTTATCGTTCCCATTGAAAAATTTGGTTTAAAAATGTCATTTGAAATAACAACCATTAACGTATTTGACATTATTTTTTTCATTTTTAAAAAAATTAAATATGATTTTCTGTGAAAACACAGAATAAACGATGATGCTACTCGAAAAAAGGGGAAAAAAATTTAAACCCCATCGTATTGTTTTTTGGGAATTTGTTATTTTAGATCATCTAAATCGTCAGAAAAATTTTGTTTCCCGTCTCTTAGTGGCGTAATGACAATTTGAAAAACCCAAACCGAAATTTTTAAAAAAACCGGGGGCCCCCGATCGTTTTCATTGTTAAACGGTAAGCTATCTTAAAAGGGGGGGCTGTTTTCCTTTCCCTTAGATGGAATAACGGGTTATAGGGCAATTTAATTTTTCCCGGGAAATTTTGAGAAAAACCCTTAAAATTTCAAATTTTTTGTTCAGCGGGGGAGAACGTTTCCATTCTTAAAGATTTATTCCCCATTCTTTAAAAATAATAAAAAGGGTTTCTTCTTTCTGTTTAAAAGGGTATATTCAAAACTGAAAGGTGACAAATTGAACACTAAAATGACGGTCGATTATGACAATTTAAAAAAAACTATGACTTCCACAAATATAATATTTTTTTTATCAAACCCCCTAAAAGCGGGAATTTGCATTGAGACGTTTTTTTTCATTTTGTCATAGCAGAATGGGAAAAAACAACATTTACCAACCATTTGTCTGTTGTTGACGCCATTGAAGCGACGGGGCCAGTTAAATGCAGAAGCTTCGTATGCGGCAGATGACAAGATACTATCGCGGGAAACCCCACACGCTTGTGGAGCTGGGGCATTTCCCTAGGTTGGCAATCGTTACAAGCCCCGGCTTTGAAAACGACAGAGGGGCCCTCTCTTAGCAGATTGACGAGTTGAATGCGCCCCGAGCTAATGCTATCTAGTGGGAATGGTGACCTAAAAAACGAACGTTGTTTAAACTGTCCCGGCAAACTAATATTTTAAGACTTGCAAACGTGATACGTAGTCATTGGCCCGGACATTCAAATGTATGACATATTTGAACAGTTCAAACATGGAGATTTTAAAACCCCGAAAACGTGGGGAAAACAGTTATTAAACTGGGATATTCAAATAATGGGATATTTTCACAGTTCAGAGCACAAAGGGGCCTTTAATTTTTAACGGGGCCCGTAGGTTTTGTAACCTTACAGGGGTACAAATGATTTAGGACAAATTTCTGAAGAAAATAATATCGGAAAAAAATTTTGCATAAAACATTACTTCAATTATTGTGTTTGACGACTCACTGGAAAAAAACGAAAAAAACCCCCGTATCGTACTTCTGGAGATTTCCCCAACTCCCATTGGGCTTCTCTGACGTATTTTCATCATTGTAAAAAATAAATTAATAAAATTAAAAAAAAATGCGAAAAAGCTGCCTTTTTTACTCATAACTCCTAAATACTAAACGTATACATTCAAATGAAAAACTTAATGTCTTAGCAAGTGCTCACTTTTTCGACGCTATTTATTTTGTTTCCCGTGTATTCCCTTCTTTGGGTTCGCCAACTTATGTATTATAATACCTTTATGTTAACCCAAACAATTTATGATATTTAAATTTTTCATTAAGGGGGTTTATTCAGTTCAATATTTTTATTTTCGACCAAAATTTTTTTCTTCAAGTGAGTTCAAATTTTAACATTAGATAAGAAATTTCCCTAAGTGTCTCCAAAAAAATAAGCACTAATTTAAACAAAATGTTTGGTTCTATGACCATTATTTTATCTTCTGAAATCCCAAAGGATACGTAAACAATTTTCCAGAAACCCCATTTTCCCTTTTCTTCATCATAATTTACAAAAGTCACGACTAATGGGAAACATTGGCAGATAAAAAAATTTCAAAATGGCCCCGTCACTATAAACAACGAAAAAACCAAAATCATGCATAAAAAGCGGAAACACGGGAACACTTTCGAAAACAACATTCATATTCAAAAGCCTCTGCGAAAAACTAGTCATGTTTTTAAAATTGTAGGCTCCCATCAAATTTGTTGTCAAATACAAGCCTTACCCTGTTAAAAAATTTCATATTAAAAAGCAAATTATTTGATAATCAAAGGCAATAAAAAAAACGCCACTTACAATATCGTCCCAACCCCGTTTTTTTAAAAATTTTTACCGCTGTCTTCTTTTCAAAACACAGGACTCCCCTTCCTTTTTTTGCAATACCCGCGAGCAGTGAAAGGGATAGAGCTCAGTTTTTCCCCCCAAAACCCCTTGCATCTTCATGGCCGTCACACAAGCCCTCCCTTTCTTTCGATGGCTTTTTCTGTTGACGTCTTTTATCCTGCATCTGCGCCCCGTCTCGAGCAGTAAGGGTTTGGGCTTTGGATTATCATACTGTTTTCCCAAAATTTCATCTGCATTCCCAATTCCCTTATTTAAAATATCGAAAAAATTTTTAAATTTTTATTTTACATCGATAGCTGTTGCCGATAAATTCTGTTAAAAAACAAGGAATTTATTTTTTTAAAAAATTAAAAAAATGTTTGTATTTTTTTAAAAAATCACTTTCATCAATTCTTTTTCCCCTCGATTTTTATGTTGCATATGTCTCTGGGAAAAAAACTTCAATTTCTGGCTTATTTTCTTTCTGGCTACATAGTCGATATCTTGACCCCAGTTGGATATTCTTCCCCTAGCCTTTATTCCCTTTCTAATTTGGGGTTTTTTGGGGTTAAATGTTCGGGTTTAAACACTCCTCCAACCAGCCCAAAGGGGTCTGGCGAAAAAAAAATTATACCCAGATGTGTTGGCTGCGGTTTTGCCGATTCGAAGATCCCCGTCCCACGCGGGAGGCGCAAAACATGCAGAAAAGGGCCAACCCTTTGTCTGCGCATTTGGGGCTGTCGAGGGGTTTTGGGGCGGTGAACGGGGGTTCGAGGGGGCGAAACCTGGCGTTCTTGACAAAATGTTTCCAACGTTACGGTAGACCTATCCCCCGCTCTCAAAAGGGCTCTCTCCTCCCCCTCCCCAAAAAAACCCAACTCGGGGCCAACGGTGTCGTCTGTTCTGCCCTGGACCTCTCTTTGGGTTTCCGGTGAGTCACTTTCATCCGTATTTCATATGGTACATATTTACCACATAAATAATATTGTGTGTTAACCCACATCTTGGGGCCCAAATTATTCAGGGTTAGCATTTGAATCAGATGAACCCCTCTTAGTTTTTTTTAAGGATGTCTATACATTAAATTCAAATTATGTTCTGCAGTTAAAACGAAAATTTGTTTAGCACTTAGTATTTTTTTCCTACATTTGAAGGAAATTTCCACCCCCTGGTTGGGAGATTTTCCGCAACCTCTGCCGGAATTTTTAAATTTGTTTTTAAATTTTGATGCCCATCATTGGGCCCCGTCCAAATCTTAGGGAAAAACTAAACCTTTTACTGTCGTTAAAAAAAGTCTTTTTTCTTTCTAAATATCTTATCATTGTATCAAATTTTTTGTCTTTATTTTATTCTCTTAAATAAAAAAATCATTCTTTTAAAAACTTGACCGAACGTGAAGGTCATTGTTCGAGTAGATATCCCCCGAGAGACTCCCGATAGGCCCTTTGTAGGAGCGGATTGATAGCTGTTTGGGAAAAGGGGCGGTAAAATTCAAGAGAATGGGAAAGTAACTTACCCAGACGGGCTGGAAAAAAATTTTCAGCACCTTCATTCTTTAATTAAAAACTGTTCTAAAAATTTAGATTTTTTAAAAACGTTAAAATACTTTTTTTTTAAAAATGCTAGTTTTTCCTAAAAGGGGCAAAATGTCTCCTGTGAACAACCAATTTCTTAAAAGCAAGCATTGAACGGCCCGACAGCAATTATGGGGGAAGGATTTCTTGGTTTTTCAAACTTAACCTCTTCCATTTTTGTTCTATTTCCCTAGCTATTAAATGACTGGGAAACGGGATTCCAGTGGATTCTGTGAACGCAATGTCGAAACACGCAAAAAAAAATAGAGAAATGGGTCGCAAAACTCAGGTAATAATATTTTGTGTTTGAAAAGGGCTCCCCCTTGCAGGTGTTGGATTTTTTTTGCTGGCGTGTTCGTCGCTGGGCCCCAGAGGCGCAGCGCCCGGACGCATCCCGCAGCGCCTGCGGGGGCCCCCTCGCCACTGCGCCGGGGAAAGACCCGAGCACTACGGGACTTCCCCGCAGCAAGTGCAGGCGCGGCCCCCGGCCTTCGGGGCCTGCCCGGGTTTTTTCCAGTCCATCTGCAGCTCGTGTGCTCCCCCGGGGCAGGGCGGGCCCCCATTTTTTCATCAATTCGGCGCCTCTAAAAAAAGGGACGAGAACCCAAAATTTTTTCATCTTTATTCACATTTTTTATGTAAAAGGTTTAAAAGGATGCAGTAATCTTCATCTTTCCTCAATATTAGGGAAAAAAATTTTCAAAATATTACATGTCAAAAAAAAACCCAAATGTGAACAAATTTGATTTGAAAAAAAAACTCTTTAACCCCTTGTTGACTCTCTACATCATCTTTAATGTTGTTGTAAGGAGTTCCCTTTTTTTACGAAATTGAATAATTATTAAAAGGACATTGCTTTCTTGGAGAAAAAATTTTATTAAAAAAAATTTCATCCGTTTTTTAGAAAAATTTGATATTATAAAAATTTCATTTATTCATTGTAAAAAAAATTGGGTGGGGATTTTTATTTTCAACTGTATCATTTAAATTTTTTTCCAATTCCCATAACTCGCCTTTGGGTAACTTTCTTCCCGAACTAAATTCTCCCAAAGAGCATAAACGAAAAGGGGGGAGGATTCCCCTTTACAACTTTCCCCTTTTTTTTTTAATTTTTATAAAAATAATCACATCACTTCACATTGTAAAAATACCCCACATAATTCAAGGGGAAAAGATTTGCATATTATTATTAGTTTAAAAACCTGTTTTTTCCACTGGGAAAAAAAAAATTTTTTGGAAGGGACCCCCTTTTCCTGAATATTTATTTTTAGTGTGCAAAAAATCGCTCACTCAATTTTTGCGTTATTCACTACCGCCTCCGAGACTTGCTTGAACGGCTGTTTCCCCGACGAATGTTTTTGGAATTGAAACCATTACCCACCTTTCCCAAAGATTTGCTGTGAGGCTGGGTAAAGGGAAAATTTGAATTTAAAAATTGCAGCGGACTTTGAAAACTCCCGCAGATCACAACAGGAAACGCCAAACCTGACTGTTTAATAAACTTTTGGAAACACCCTCGACTTTTTTCTTTTTTTAAAAACTTTTGGGAAACAAAGGAAACGCCGAAGTTCAACGGCCCCAGATGTGACGAAAAATCCCTTTTTATGTTTTGGTTAATCGTCAAGTTCCTCAAAAAATGCCCAGACTTTTTTTGGTATATTAACACTCATGAATGGAGAAAAGTATTAGAATGAAAACTGAAAATATCCCCGTTTTGATTTTTTTCCCGATTCTACTATATTTACAACATCAATAACATTGAAATTTTAAATATATACTCCTAAGTTTTTTAACCCAGACAGACAATAAAAAACTTTTCTCACTTTTTTTTATTGCTCATCAAAATTGCATATTGCTTTTGCCAATCAAATATCACAAATATTGCAACATCGCAATATAGCACGAATTAAATTTGTGAGGCCCCTATTATAAACAAGTTTTATATTAATTTTTCTTTCTTTAAAGCCTTAAATCTATAGGTTTTTTATAACCCTAAACCTCAATATATTTACAAAAAAAATACTTTTTTGGGCATTTTTCGCCTATTTTTCATTACATTTGAGACCATCAATGTCAATAGTTTTCTTTCCGCCCGAGGGTAACTCGAGATCTTAAAAGATTTCTTTGTCCCGAATTATTCAGAAAATTTATTGGGGGTTTTTAAAAATGCTATTTTAATGTCCCCGTGTGAACTTGGAGATTTGTTAGTTTTTGAACTCTTTGGAACATTTGGGGAAAACGAATCAAAGTAGTAAAGGGAAAGCCAATTACATGCATTGTATGTTTAAAGACCATATTATTTTAAAAATGGCAAAAAAAACATTGTGAGTTTGAAATAATTTAAATATTGAAGGGGAGGTTGGGCGCTTAAAACTACAATAATATACATTTTAGACTATACAGTAAAATTAATATTTACATATCAAAAGAATTTTCTTTTACTTTCCAAAAAAACCTCTTCTTTTACAGGGGTTTTTAAAACTGAATTATTTGAATCAATGTCAAATGAAAGTCTATAAGAGATGGGTAGTCTATAAAAATTTGAAACGACTACTCAGAGGCAAAAGCGACCAAAAAAACATCGCCCAATGAAAATAATATTGCAAGGGGGAAGCAAATTTAATAATTCTCTAGGAAGTAAAAGGGGAACTTTTTTAATTGACTCAATTTCCCTTTTACACAGCTCTCCCGGTTCAAATTGGGAAAATGGAATTTTTTTGTATGTTTTTGGGTCAACCCTATTGAAATTTTTTTTTAATATGTCAGAAGATTAGTGCACTGGTATGTAATGAAGCAATGATCTTTTACATTTTAAGACTAATCTATGCCCTTGTTCGACATATCAATTGTTCCCCCAAAGAATGAATTTTTTCATTTTTCTATAAAAAGGGAAAAAATTTAAATTTTTCTAAAAAAAAAGGTTCTTCTAAGCAAATAAAAATTTCAGGGCCCTGGGGTTTTATTGTTCCCAAATTTTAAGATTCATAATATCTAGCACTTCAGATCAAATATGAAAGCTAAATATTGTTTGTTTGAGTGGTTAAAATACATTGTCAATTTATTGTTTTTAAAAAGTATATGTTGGTAATTAGTATTGTTTTTTTGTTCAATTGTATGGTAAATTAGTCTACCCAAACAAATAAGTTTTATTCACCCTATTACTAGCACATATAACTTTCAATATAAATATTCTGTCGCCTTCAAAACGATTACAAAAATCGTTACTTTCGTTTCAGCATAGATATTTTTATTTATTTTTATGAATATAATTCATCAATTACGTTATGACATATAATTATATCAATTACTCTGAATCTATCTTTTGGCGTATCCGTGCGAGAAAACTCGCCTGTTCTATTCCGCTTAAAACGGTAAGTCCCTTCAAGGTCACAAATTTTTCAGGGGATAAATTGAAACCTTTTTTTTCACATACGATAGAAGAAAAAAAACAAAAAAATTGTTTTAAAAGCGGGAATTTATTAAAATATTTTAATTTTTAAACTCACAAAAAAAATATACGTGAGTCTACAAGTATTTTTTTTTTGTAATTTAAAATTTTTTTATTATTTTTAGTTATAAAATGGAAAAGTTTGGGCTGGAATAATAAAAAAAAACTTTTTTTGTGGGAAAGTTTAGCAAAAAAGCGGTTTCCCAAAAAGGGGACAAAAACAAAACGGGTAGCTGGGGGGCACAGGGGGGGAATATAATGAGATAGAAATAGGTCCAGCGGGGATGGGGTGGGGGGGAGAGGTGGCTCAGTGCGGGTCTGATGTAAACAATTTCTCTGACCGGGAGATCCTAGGGTTGCAGCCCCGACGGCGGCAGGATTTGCGACTCTAACTACAGAGCTAGGTCGAATTCGGGCGCTGTCTGGGGGGGGAAATTCCCAAAAGGCCCCCTGCTCTGATCGGGAGTTTTCCCTGGTTTCTCCGATCAACATCGGGGGAATGCCGGAGCAGTACCCTACCAAACGGGCCACGGACCGCGCGCGATATTTCCTTCCTCTTCCTTATCCTATCCTCTCCCCTTACACTCACACTTACGCTAACATGCACTAAACTACCACACATGCCGGGAGATCGGTCGGAAACTTAGAGCTTGTCCCGGTTGGGGTTGTGCCCCGCTGGTGGGAGATATCTGGTTGGGGAATCCCCGCTTGCCGACGGTAGGTCGACGTCGGATCTCGCCATGCAGCAAGGGACGATCACCGCCACCTCCCGATGTAAAAACAAGCAGTACACTTACGGGACTAATGACCTCAGAAGTTGACCTGCCCGGAATTACTAACAACCAACCAACCAACTGCAAGGCATGAATAAATGGAATTCCTCTTCCTGGCTAATAATTTACTGTAATAATTTCCCAGGCAACGCCGGATTCTTCAGCTAGTATACTACAAAATTGTTTTGGCATCCCTATTTGTTCACGCAGGAAAAAACGTGAAGGCAATATATTCAGTCATCTTTCCGGAAAAGTTGTGACCAGCAACACTTTCAGAATTCATTACGATCCAAATTAAGCATTTCATACATTAAGAGAAGGAAAAGTTTAGGTATGGCGCTTATTTCCGCTAGTTGTTGTTATGTCATCGTGTTTTCAAAAATAGCAACCTAACCTTCGTTCATTTTCATAACCAAATGCGATGCAAAGAAAGAGGCGAAGACATGCGCAGAGGGGTGTTGGGGGGCCTCCCTGAAAACTTTGAAAGGTGGACCCCATAGTATTATGTAATAAAATATTTTAGACCGTCCTTTTTATAAGCAGTTACGTTTCAGAGGATAGAGATTCATGCTAAAAGTTCAATTTTTAACGTAAGTGCTGAAAGTGATACAAAACTCAAATGTTCTGATACAACTGTTAATTCAACATAGAAAACAAAATACTTTCGTCTGATCGTTAATTTGTAACAAACCACATAATTAAATGATTTATATATTAAATCAAAATAAAAGAAAGGCTGTCTACAAAATCGTGTATGATACACATGATAAAAGTGATTTTATTTAGCTCTTAGGGTTGGTCCACTCAACTTGTGAGGATCCTGTCGCAACCTTTCCTACCTCTATTTCTACCATTCGTATTATAAAAAACTTGTGTACTCTTAAAATATGCCACTTCTCGATCTTCCAATCCGAACTTAAAATTTGGAAAATTGTTATGACATTTGGACAAGTGGTTCTCCAAGTCGTCTGACAACCGTGTTAGAAGGAAGAGCCCACCCGGAATGCACCCTGTCCTCAGAGACGCCACCCACAGTGCCGGCGATGGAACGTGTTCCCCGCCGGGCAACAATCGGTGAGCTGAGAAAAAACAAACACGTGAAAGTGCGTACGTGTGCGTATATACAACACACGTGTGATTAAACGAACCGGAAAAAGTTTGGGTTGGCTAAACTGTTAATATCACGTTTAGTTTATAAGTAACAAGAGCCAAGCAGAATAGCAGGCAGATACTCCCATAAGATAAAGAATATTATATGTTCAAATGTTTATAGGTATTGCCTTTATTAGGTATCGCCGTGCATGCCTATTTATAGGTTTATTTTCAATTTTTGCAAAGTTTTATCTAGAATTAATGATATAGACAGAATGTATTCATTTTAAGTTACATTTACAGCATAATGGCACCCCCAAAAGCAATACTGTAAACCGCGATAAAGCAATAAATGAAAATAAAAATGGTTTAACATTAATTCCAATGGGTCAAGAATCACCTTACGCATAAAACTATCGTGTTTATTAACAGTATCATTAGAATAATAATGTTTATTATCCTTGTAGTACGTTTTATTAATTTAGTAGTCAAAGATATCATCTCGTAAATAAGTAAAAAATTTCAATGAAAAAGGAGGGTCAAAAGGCACACGTGGATGGGCTCCTCTCGTTTTAGGCTACGCACACCTATGCAAAGAGCGAATGTGCGCAGTGCGTCTTACACTTGGATTTATTAATAGCTGCCTGTGAAGTAAATCAGCTGTTACGGTGTCATTCAATCGGAAAGTTGAACGCCAGCGTACTGACGGCTCCGTAGAGACGTGTGAGGTCCCGATTGAATAGCACCGAAACAGATGAAGAACTGTCCCAGGCAGCTTTGGAAATATCGCAGTATAGCGAGTCAAGAGAGCACGCGAGGAGCCGCATAAAAAGGGAGCCGATTTTGACGACCTAAAACATCGCCAAAAATGATCAATAAAATGCTCTTAAAATGTATTAAAAATGCCCTAAAACCAAAGAAAAATGACGTAAAAACTCTTATAAAAACTAGTTCGGATGAACAACTCAAGCTGTTGGATACGTTACTGATGTAATCGAGGCATCTTCTATTTGTTCGAATGAACTCAGCTTGCAAACGTTTGATTTGGACTGTTCTTTACCAGAAAATCTCTGTCTACTTATCCCGAAATCGACCGAACCGGCAATGGCGCTGATATACGTCACAAGAATTACTGCAACGGTGTCAAAACAATTTCTGAGCGAAAAATTGAACGGGCTATTGAGTAATTATGTGAAGAACATTTGTCATCGTAAATATTATTTGAAGCAAGTACCATTAAAATTAATTAAAATCAATGAAATCAGCAAAAAAGCATCACAAATGATGGGAAAAGGTAAAAAATGACTACTTAGTCGAAATCGACAAAAAATGCAAAATATTGACCTTTAAAAATGGGTCATTTCCTTTCGTGATAACAAAAAATAAATTCTATACTAAACGACATTGTTTTAAAGTGAAAAGAAACAAAAAGACATTTCATTAAAATGCGCTCCCTAGAGATAAGCGAGCGGTTGCGGGGTCAGCGCCGCGTCAGCAGGTGAAGCTGCAGACGCAGCCTTGGAGGATCGCGCGGCTGATTCACCCACACGAGTGACTCGAAGGCTTCCGGCCCACTCAGCTCCAGAGGATGAATAAGACCCCGGAAGCAGATTCCCGGCGGCGCATTCCCATCGATTCGAAAATGGTCGAAGGAAAGTTAAACCAATACAGTTGGCCTGCCAAAGTGTCAGTTCGGGCCGAACTGACACTTGTCCGCCTGACGGATTATGAAAGTATTCACAAACTTTTAGGCAAACTCGTCAGTTGTGATAGCAGTCACAGTTGATTGAATATTTTCCGCTAGTAATTACGGACACATGTTTCATGTTTTAAACGTTGCTTTTATCCAAGGCAAAAAAAAAAAATATCCTGATGAGAGGTGTGACTAATTAGACGTTGTAATGATGTCACGTGCCACTACTCGGCACGTGACAATCCAGAACACCGCGGGTAAGCATGCACACGTTCAAAGTGGACACGTGTGGAATGCTACCAGAGAAGAGTGTGAGTGCCAAACCCAAACCGGGAGACGTGGCTCTATGCATCACCTGATTCACTGCAGTGCCTCTGGCCGGAAGGTTCTAGTTTCGAATCCCGACGGCGACAGGATTTTCTACACTAACTTTTCGTTACAGTTACTAGACTATGTCGAATTCAGTCGCTGTGTAGAGGAGAATTCTAACAGCCGGTTGTTCTGATCGGTAGTTTTCCGTGGTTTCTCCGATCAACACGATGACGGAGCACTGCCCTAACAATCTGGCCACGAACCGCACGCGATCTTTCCTTCCTCTTCCTTATCATACTCTCACCCCTTACACACACACATGCATTAACATGCAATACACTATTACACATGTCGGGAGACCGGTCGGGGGCTTAGAGCTTGTTTCGTCTAGGGCGGTACTCCAGTGGTGGGACATACCTTGGCAATGGTTTGGGAAAACTCCGCTAGTCGGCAATAGGTCGGGCGCCGGATCGCCACATCCCGATGAAAAAACAAGCACTACACTTACGGGAATAATAACTAACTAACTAACTAACTAACTAACTAACCAACTAACTATCAATCAATCAAGCCAGACCCATGGGTCAACGGCGTCAGGATAGGCGCGCATCCGCCAACCGGCGTCAGATGCGTCGCAAGACCACGCGATTACGAACGTGGGGAGGCGACAGGTTCACAGCGAGCCTACACAGGGGGGTGAGAGCAGCAAAAGGAGCTTCCTGTGAGGGAAACCTCTGCCGCGACGCTCTCACAAGGTCGCAAGGGTGCATGGGAGAACGCAAGCTTACGAGTATGAGCGCCAGGCTCATGGATCGATGCAGTGGCGAAATCTTAACATTATTTTAAGTATACCGGACTTTATGGAAACTATCTCTACCGTTGTCTTTTATTTTCAGCTTTCTGAAATCCCATTAGTATGAACATCCGTCGTTAATAATTGTTCTATAAGTCAATTACACAACCCACTAACTTCTGGATCATTACACACACTCGATTTTCACATAAACTTGAGAGAAACATAACTTACGAACGACCAGAGAAGGTCTGTTCACCGCAATATTTTGCGGTGCCTATTGACCGTCCCGACGTGCATCCTCCCCTATCCCCGCCCTTGACACATGAGGAGCCCTAGGCTATCGTGGCTGGCGTGCGGTGCCTTCGCCTGCGCTAACTAATTCTCTGAACAGCATTAAGAACTGCGCTTAAGGATGCGGAAGACTGACTTGCTCTCGGAAGCAAATCAGTTATTTTTTCGCATATGTTTTAAAGCTTTCAAAATATTACTTATATAACTTTTTAGAGGATTACCTATCTTATGAAATATTTCTTATACACTTCGAATTACTAGGTATACCGGCGGTATACGAGGATTATCGGAGAATTAGACTCTGGTTCGGTGGTTGGTAGATGCAAACGGGGAGGTCACTTGTATATTCGTGGTGTATGTAAATATATTGTGCATAGACCAAAGCCGCCTGTGACTTGTGCAATCCACAACATCACATTTGCATAACTTGAGGAATGCAACTATAATGTGACGATATCACTAACAAACACTATTCGATAGTGAAAAAATCTCTGAAGATAAAGCCTTTAATGACCTTCCGCAAAATTCAAATTTGTATATCTCTCAGAAGTTAAAAGTCGTATTTCTCTCCCAAACGTAGATAAAATTATCATTCTCGCTTTAGCTGCGGGCCAGAACAGTCGCTCTGCTAAAAGGTGCTAGAATCGTTAAGTGTGATAATGCAATTCAACGTCACTGCGAACTTTAGGAAACAGTGGTGACTTAGTGTACGAAATAGTATTTAGTGGTCGCATTTAATACTACTAGTACTTTACTAGTTGAATGAACAGCAATGATTTATCCAGCACAGGGCGAATGGTCAGTGAAGCCCTAAATTCGATATACAATTCGCAAGTTTCATCGACGAAGGCAAAGTGAACTTCATGGATAGCATGGACGACATGCTCCGACATACCGTACCATCTTCAACAAATTGCAAGCAACAACAACCAATTCGGGACCGGCACACCAGGACAGCCCGAGAAACAAATGCAGTCATAACATACTGCTGCTTCCACCCAACTGCATCGGAACAAAGTAATGTCGCAAAGAAAGCGAGTCGGCGATAACGACAGTGATAAGACTTAAAACGTGTAACCGCAGACAGTCAACCTTCGGCAGGGTCGAACTTACAAAGTCAGTACAATGTAGAAATCAAAAACAGAGATTTAGTTGGTTAAACGAAGAGATCCCAGAAGATCTAAGTGAAAAACATAAAATCTCACCTTTTTTTTACAAATTTTGAAAATCAAGTTATCGTCGTGAATGAAATAAAATCTAACATCTCATGCAACTTCACCACAGAGTTCAAGAATTAAAATATTCGAATCCAATTCCAGTCAGTGACCGACTTCCGAAAAGCAGTTATATAATTTCTAGCCACAAAAACAATTTCCCGTATTCGGATAAAGTTAGTAAAGTCATCTTTCCATCTCAAAAAATGAAATCCTAGCTGAAACCAATGACAAATTCAATTCTGCTACAAAAGTTACTTGACTATACAAAAACAATTCTCCCATCCCAGTAGTGGCAGTAGACTTTGACAGAACTCACAAAATCGAGGATGTTCTAGAAATAAAACAAATAGGTAATAACATAGTGAAACCAGAAAGAAATCCAAGGGCCCCCTTCAATGTTATCGGTGTTTAGACATTGGACACAAAAAACCAAATCATACTGTAATCATACAATTTCGTGCGAGTTTTGTGCAGGTGATTACCTATCAGTAAACTCTGAACAAAAAAACTCCCCTCCAACATGTAAACTTTGTCTAGGGAAGCATAGGGCTGACGTCAGATCAGAATGTCCATATTATCGAAACATGTTAGAAAGTAAAAGAAATTATCCAAATGTCAGACATAGGAACAATCCCATTCCCCCGCAATTTAATATAACAAACTTTCCAATACTACATACAACCAACAATATACCTAATTTAGCACAGGCAACAAATACCAAACAAAAACGAAACACAACAGACAAAAAACACCGAGTACATAACAACCAACACGCAAACAGAAACTACAACAACTTCAATATTGGTAACTCATTCATTCAAAACATCATTCAGTTCATAACCAACCACATCATTAATTTTATAAATTCATGAATACCAACAATTATTCACAATATCCAACACTCAATTGCTTTGTCATTAAACAATTATGGATCACCATTATAATTTAATAACACTAAATTGGAATGCCAACCGCACTATCAACAAAAAAGCCGAATTACAACATTTACTACATGCTAACAAAATCGATATAGCATGCATCACAGAATCACATCTCAACCTACAATCCTCATTTTTCTACAGGGATACAAAACATCAAAGAAGACAGGCAAAACTCGAAAGGAGGAGGTGTCATACTATTAATAAAAAACAGTATACCGTATCACCAGATTACTCTACCACAGACGCCTGGTCTCGAAAAAGCAGCAATCAATGTAAAGTATAATAAGAACAGAACATCAACAATATGGAAAGCATATAAACCTCCAAAAATAAAAATCAATAACAGCAACTTCTCCACATTATCACAACTACCAAGTGCATTCATTATTGCAGGCGACTTAAACTCCAAACACGCCTCATGGGGATGTCGGTCTACGAATCCCTCTGGTAAATATTTCAGTCTGCCCTTCAGTCCAGCCCTGAGGAAGACCACGAAAAGATGGTCGAAACGTCGGCAACACGGCCTTCGACGCGGCGTCATCCGGACAGCCAAGATCCACATGACTCCGTTCGCGGAAGCCTACGACTTCATGGAAACACTCAGTTTCAGCAATATAGAATGATAAATATTAGAAAAGCAATGGTGTTTTCCGGTAGATTTTTTAAAATGATTGAATTGATCCGATCGTGGCCTGGTGCTTTTTATATGGCATTTTCTTAATTATTTTTCTTATTTCATTAGGGGATATAAATTGTATTTGGTGGGGAACATTATACAGGGGAGCATTGAACATTTTCGAAATTTCGTCGTGCTTGGGATCTTTAGGGGATTTATTGTGGGTAAATGTGTCCACAAAGTGGGAGGCTAGTACTTCAGCCATTTCCACTGGGGAGTGTATTTTACCATCACTAGTTGCTAATGGGGGAATGCTTGTTCTTTTTCTTAAGTTTCTTGGTAAATTGCCATAATGAGTTGTCTTTAGTATTAAGTTACTGAGCAATTTTAAGCATTGTATTGTTCTTGCTTGTATCTATTGAGAACCTTTTTACAAATATTAGTTAACATACTTAGTTCCTTTTTAAAGACGTAATTCTTAAGGAATTCCAAAGTCCATCATTTACCTGAGTGTTTCCATATTTTCCTCAAATTTTCCTTACCCAATCGCAAAACCTAACAAGAATCATTCAAAAGCAGAAAAATCAGACCTATCAGCCTGCTATCTATAACGTCAAATATCTTTGAGAAATTAAATACCACAGCATCAGTTCGGCTTCAAAACACAATACTCTACAACTACTAAGGCTTACGGAACACATTCACACTGCATTCCAAAAGGGACAACATATCATCGCTGCAATTGTAGATATCTCGCAAGCATTCGACAGAATATGGCATTCAGCCCTCTATTACAAATTAATTTCAATAGGCAGACTCAAATATCTATCATTTGTCATCCTTAACTATATAACAAATATAATTTTTTCTCTGTCAGTCGAAGGCCACTGATCTAATCCAAGGAAAATTGCTACTGGCGTCCCACGAAGTTCACCACTTTTCCCATTGTTGTTCAATGGGAGAATGTTCAATATATACACCGCAGATATTCCTATTTCAGCACAAATAATCACCACTCAATTTGCTGATGACGCTGCACTCTATATCTCAGGGAATTGTTTAACAACTCTTCAAGCACAGCTTCAAAATCATTTTAATTTACTTGCAAATTGGGCTAATATCTAGAAAATAAAGTTGAACCCAAGAAAATCTGTAACAAAAATATTCACATTAAAACCATTCACACACTCTCTTCCACTCTTCATAAATAACGAGACGATAAATAATTGGACACCAACAAGTAGCTCAGTGCATCAACTGCAGCGCCTTTGACCGGGAGATCCTAGGTTCGAGTTCTGACGGCGGCAGGATTTTCAAAACTAACTTTTCAGCAAGGCCGTATTCAGTTGCTGTCTGAAGAAGAATTCTGGCGGTCGGCTGCTTTGATCAGTAGTTTTCCGTGGTTTCTCCGATCGGCACCAGGCGAATGCCGGAGCAGTACCCTACCAAACGGGCCACGGACTGCGCGCGATCTGTCCTTCCCCTTCCTTGTCCTATCCTCTCCCTTTACACACTTACAGTAAAATGCACTACACTACACGGTGTCCCGCTGGTTGGAGAGTCCTGGTTAGGGGGAAACTCCACTAGCCGACGGTAGATCGGCGCCGGATCTCGCCATCCAGGGGGGAAGATCACCGCCATCTCCCGAGAAAAAAAAACGTGCACGACACGAATCTATGACCTCCCAGTTAGAACATGCTTCGTAATAATAATAATAATAATAATAATAATAATAATAATAATAACAGCATCATGATCATCTTCATCATCGAAAATATGAGTAGGGACTTTTACTGAAGAGTCACGATATATTAGGTCGCAATAAAATATGCGACATAACAGTTCCGAATTCTCTGAATAACTTTATGGGCGTTGTTTCTGGCTGTAAGGAACTCAGTTTTGGATTGTGGAATTCTTGTTGATGTATTAGCTTTACAAGAATTGGGTTTCGCACTTCATGCGTCACAATTGGTAATGAGTTTTACAAGTAATGCCTGAAATGTATTAATATGGACAGAAATCGCGGTGTTATAATAGTAATTAACCGAGAATAATTACTTAACTAATTCGAGAAAGTATGTGCCGTTGCAACACCTCTAGATATTTTTATACCAATCAAATATTTAATATTGCACTATTTTTACTTAAGATTATATAATCAATGATGAATGTATAGACGTCAATATCAGGCAATCAATTTTAAAACGAGAACGAAAATTGTTAATTGTTTCATTTCCACAGTCTTCCTTTGACAAATACTGTATTTGATTCAAATTCCGAACAGTTTAGTTCGGCTCTAAGAGTCGACTCGAAGGGTTGGGAAAGTTAACTCTGCGTTTCAGATGAATTTATATTTGAAATGTTCTCTAAACTACACGAACATGTGAAGGGAAGACGTGCAAGCTAGATCTTCGTTTTGTCATAAAGCTTATAAGAGTTTTGTTTGAAGTCTGAATAGTACGTGTTTCTCCCCATGCGCTCGAAATACGTCAGAGGGTCAATCTGTTGAGACGAGCGTCTATAGCTACCACCGGGTACAAATATTACGAACGAAAACCGCCCGCTTCTGATTTTCTTAGAAAGTAAGTTTCATGAGTAGCCTGAAGAGGTGCTCCGTGAGAAACATTCAGGACGGCTAAACTTTCGAAATAATTCCTGGAGCAGACGCTGCACAACAAGTTTCTCATCATGTCTCATCACTTTATTACCCAACTTCGTGAACTCAAAGAAAGGTTACGAGGTTGGCCGTGGACCGTGTGTGTTTGTTCGCATCCACC
>CAXIVR010000002.1:213266622-213330282 GCA_964035755.1 Teleogryllus oceanicus | reverse complement strand
CCTTCACCAAGCCTACTGGTGGTGGAAAGGAAAAAAATGAGATGGTTTGCCGCCGGGAAAAAAAACATATTTCCTTCTTGGGTCCCGTTCTGATGAAGATGTCCTAAAACAGTGGCTGATCGGGGGGGGGGTGGGAATGAAGGCCTTCCCAAAACCCAGAAAAAATATAAAATGGGGAAATGCAGGAAAATAAAAAAAAAATGTAGAAAACAAATGTATCGATAAAATCCACTACAAAAATACACAAAATAATATAAAAGTTTATTTTAAACAAAAATATGTCATGCCCCTTTCCCCCAAAAAGATCGTGGGTCCTCGTCCCTGGGTAAAAACGAAAAGCTCCACCTGTGACATACCCTGCGCACTGGGCTACGTGTTTTCTTTAGCAAGACTAATGCAATGTATAAAGGGTACAAGAACCCTTTCCTAGTAGAAGGCACTGAATTTTACTTTTAGTAATCAGATTGTTTTCATGTAAGAACTGAACTTTTTTTGTCAAAGCTCATTAATGTTGGTTTTTTGAAACTTTTAGTTTGTAATCCCCTGATTTTTTAAAAAAAATTAGTCATTCCTTTTTTGTTTTTCCCGCCAGTATTATTATTCTTTCTTATTCTATCTTACTTTTTCTTTATTACTTATTCTTTATTATTATACATTCCCTTAAAGCTAAATGGAAAACGGGGATCATTGTTTAATATCTGAGATTTACAAATATGCCAGACCAGATTACGTCTCGTGTCCAAATGAGGGGGAAAGCTGTTTTAAACTCAATGAAATGTAAAAAAAAAAAAAAAAAAAAAAATTTAAAAAGTATTTGAGTTTCATTGCATTATGTATTCGAAATTTTACCCCCTTTAAAATAACATCATTAGTTTAGATTACTGATAAAATGTTGGGTTGGGAATTATTTAAAATCAAATTGTATTTAATAACAAAAAAAAAAGAAAATTTTACGATTTTGATTCTATATAAGTACTAAATTTCTAGCGATGTTTTTTCTTATTTTTTTACAAACCAAATTAATGGAACGTTTGTCTGGTGAATCAGAGATGAAAAATTTTTTTTATTCACTTGGAGAAAATCAAAAAGAGAAGATACCCCGGTTTTATTAAATATTTTAAACTGCCGTACATTGTTTTTTTTAACTCAAACATTTTTTTAAAACCGTTTTCATTTCCGCTAGTATTTGGGCATAATTTCGGGATATTTTTAAAACTTTCAAAACTTTTTTTAACAGATCTAATTTTTATCACCATTTCCAAAATGGTAAAATAATATCCGGGGAGTGTTTTTTGCACAATAGAAATATGAATCAAAAGCTCGTTTGATTTTTCCCAATTTCATCTGAATGTAGCAGTGGCATAACGAATAAAAATCAAATGGCTAGACAACAATTTTTCGAAAGTGATGATCTCTAAGCTGGCTGCATGACGGGGGGCAAGACTTTGCCGCTCAGTGCCTCCCCCGAAGGGTCGGGGTTCGAGTCACGTTTGGGCGATTGTTGTCCCTTTTTTTGGGCATGTATGTTTTTGGGGGAGCCTCGCGTTCTGCTGCCCTCAGATCACAAGAGCCCGCAAGTGAATTAGTGTCTAGTATAGTCGAATATGCGTCCCATCGAGACGTAAAGGATAACAGGCTCTCCGCTAGATAAAAGCCCTAGAAAAGAACGTTAACAATGATACATAATATTTTTCCATTTGGATTTATAATGTGTCTAAACAACCGTCATATTGTACTGCAGCCTCCGGGTCAATGACCCACCATCTCGTTTGGGTTTTGTCCATTTTCCCTGATCCATTAAAAAAATGCTGAGATGGTCCCTTGTTTTCTTCTGGAAAAAAAATTAATTCATTATCTGTTCATTTTCAAATTCATTGGGAAATAAGTTTTTAAAATTATCGTTTCCATTTTTTGGGCAAAAGTTTTTTTGACGGGACACGGGAAAACCCAAAATTTATTGCTTATTTACCCTTAAAAATTTTATTATTATTTATTAAAATTTATTTATTACATGAACTTTTCCCCAAAATTTATGTATATAAACCCAGTGGGGATAAAAATTTTTAAAAATGGACAGAATTACTTTTCCAGACGTCATAGCAGTTTCAACTTTTTTTTTAACGAAAAATAAAAAAAAAATAAAAATGAAAAACTGGGATACTAAACAGCACTTGTTTTTTCTTATTTTCACGCAAAATTACGTGAAAATTACTCAATTTCCGAAAACTTGTACTTGGTCTTATTTTAAAAATACTATCTTTATAAAAACATTTCAACCTCCTTAAACGTCCTTCACACTATCTAACAACAAAAAATTTTAATAAAAAAGATGGGGCCCCTTTTTTGAAAATTTCAAAATTTCCCGGAGCATTTTGAAAAGTACCCCCCCAAAAATTTAAAAATCGGTTTCAAATTCAACAAATCAAGGGGCCGGGGCATCAAGATCGATTGGGGGAAAATAAATTTTTAAGAAAATCGGGCGAACACGTTTGGTCATTCAATTTTTCGTTATCAAGGACACACAAAACCTGGATTCTGGCTACATAACGTGTTAAAGGATTTCCCCCCCTAAATTTAGCATCTGGATTTATCCACTATCCGCTTTTTCGTTACAAGGGCCCTGTAGTAATAGTTTTTCTCCCGAAAGTTCGCCGTTTTTCGCGGTTACAAAATTTTCCTGCCCCCGGAAAAAAAAAATGATATTTAAATAGTTATTTTTGGGGCCCCGGATTCCAGCCTGGGCAGCTCAGGGGCCTGCCAGGCCCCCGCTCCTGTGGCCCCGCAGAGGTAGTAGGGGGGTTTTCCGAGCGCTGGTGGGCGATGGCTTAGTGCGTTAGTTATGTCTTCCCGTCTCTTGATAATCTTATAATATTGCAGAATAATCTTCTATAAAAATATTGGTATATTATTTCGGGAAATTTAAACTTTCCCTTAGGGGAAACGTAACCGTTTTCCCCTTGTTACTAGTAATTCAAAAATTTAAAAACAGAGAATGCTGTATAGATATAATTAATTTGAGTTTCAGATTATAGTCATTTTTTTTGGGGATTTAGGGAAACCAAAAAATTTTTTTCAAAAAAAGAAATGTATTCCTGCAAATATTATTAATTTCATCAAAAATTCCCCCATTTATATAATTACAAGAATGAAACTATTTAAACGACGTACTTCCCCGTCATTTTCCGAAAATTATAATTTTCAAAATATCGAGGAACAAATTTTATTAAGGGGAAAAACTTTTCTTCATAATTCAATTTTTCAAAAAAAACAGGTTTTTAACCAAGGGACCTCCCTTCTCGAAAGCTCTTAGCTATCCACCAACAAAAATTTCATCAAAATCTGGGTATTTTTTGGAAAAAAAATATACAAAAAATTTAAAAATTTTCCTATTTTTGTGCAGTACGCAAACATTCTCAAATTTTGAAAATTGAATGACCCAATTTCAAAAATATATTTAAGGAACAGATTTTTGTTGGGAAAAAGCTATCTTTCAATTTTATTGTGAAAGACACCGAAAAAATTTTTACTTTTGCAAATTTTCGAAAAAAACAGGGTTTTTTAACGTACATGGCTCGCTAATTTTTTAAACGTTCTTCACAGTACCCAACAAAAAAATTTTTAAAAAAACGAGGAACCTTTTATTAAAAATTAAAATGACCCGGGGGCCCGGGGACCTGGGGTTAGCCCCCGGAATTTAAAATATTTTTTCAAATTAAAAAACCGCACAAAAACCCGGACTGTTTGGGGGAGATAATTTTGGAAAAAATAGGTGAACGGTTTAGCCGTACCGTCTTTCCCCAAGAGGGAGGGACAGGGGGCGTCGGACGCATGGATGACGGACGAAACCCCCACGGACGGACGGACAAACTTTTTCCCGCCGTTCGATTTTCGGATCGGATACACAAAACATGGATTCTGGGAACACCACGGTTGAATTTTTTTTCTTTTGCTGCTGATTTATCCCGTTACCAGGGCCTGTAAAAATTTTTCTGTCGAAAATCGCAATTTTTTTCGCGCAGAATTACCTTTACTACCCATTAGAAAAAAAAAAATGAAAGAAAAACATCATTATGAACCTTTAAGGGAATTCTGTCAGGTATTCAGGGCGAAAGTGAGCGTGTATTTTTCGGGGCATTTAATTTTTATCATTTGTAAATATTTTTTTTCATTTCTTTTTGGTGTAATAAAAAAAATGTCGCGTTAAATTTCAGATTTAATATTTTCTTTATCGAAGCCGGGATCAGTTGGCTCGAATTGTTTTAAATTTAAATAATCAAATGTAAGAAATATAAAATAAAAATACTTATCATAAATAAATTCTAGTAACATTTTTTTTGCACCTTCTAAAATACTTATTTCTTTTCTTAAATCGCCCTTGCCCCGGGGGGAATGACAGTAGTCTTTGAGAATTTAATAGACCGATAAAATCGAGAATAAGTAGAACCGCACATCAACGTTCGGAGAAAAAATCATGAAAAGAAAGCGTCCCTGAGCCTCAAGTAAAATTCAGATTATAAACAGTATTTGAGAGATATTCCGCAATCTGGGCCTTTAGGACTAAACGGAGAGGAGAAAAAGTAATTGTGAGACATCAAGGGGCCCGAGCCTCAAAACGATTTGTTTTTCTTCGTATTCGCCCGGAAGCAGACGGCTGGCTCTTTAAAGCCCTTTGCGCCCGGGTGTTGGCCACCCAGGCAGAACGCAAAATTCCCCCGAAATGGACAGCCCTTTTTTTCACATTTGTGGTTGCGCTGGGTTGGAAAATTTCTTCATAATCAAACGTTGTGTTTTCATATGAAATGTACTACTGACATATTTTAAAGATGGGCCAAAAGCATATAGATTATTTTTAAGGGATGAATTTTCGGATGGGTGATAATTGAAAAACAAGTTGTCTTGTAAACTTGTTTTGTTTTATTTTATTATATTTATACCCATGTAGATAATCATCAGAAGATCGAATAAAGGTAAAAAATATGTTTAGTTATTTGAGGATTGTCTACACATGTACCAGTCGTCTTCATAACCTCTTTCCCCTACACCTATATTCACGAGGGTTTTTCGACATACCAATATGCACGCAGAAACTTCTCATTTCCATAATCAACATATATTTTTGAAGAAAAACAAGATTTGTCGCGAAAAAATCTCTGAATTTATTGTAATTATATTTTTGAACATTATTTCATTTGGTTTAGTGGTGATTTTATGAATTTACATAATTGAAATGATTGGGCGAAATTCACAATACTTTTATAGGTTATGAGTTAGATCATCATCAGTTTTTGTCGGTCACAAAAATGACTCCTTTTTCACCTAGGTTGTTCCACCTAGGTAGTCGTACTTGTGACTTCCAGACAGCAGAAAACTGATGATGATGGCTAAGCTATCGAAAGCTGCTATTATAAATAGTATTGTTGACAGTGACAACGCCTTCAATCATTTCAATTATTTCTTTTTATTTTTCGCCGTGTACAGTTCCCCAAAATTACAGGAGTGAATAAGGAAAAAAGCACTTCATTCTCGAGAATTGCGTCTATAGACACCACATGACAACCCCGTAAGGATGGGGAAAACGGATGGGAGAATCGGCTAAGCCTACGAGAGCAGAAAAAGATGCAATTGTGGTTTGGGGAATAAACTTCAACCGGGCAGAGCGATGCATGAGCGCCTCTTGGCCCTTGTAGCTCATCGATCCTCCTCGCACGAACGGGGACCTTTTAGTCAATGAGGCCTTGGGTCTCACGTGAGGCGACGGATCGAAAGGGGACGTGGACCTGGCACGAAAGGGATTCAAGAAACTTGTTAAACCCTCGTCACATCAGCGTTGAATGTAGTTTGGGTATTTTTTAACCCTGTCGAGCCTGAAGTACTGTGAATACAAGACAAAAGATTGACATGTTCTGAAATTAATTAATAAAAGCTAAACTATCAATATTAGTTCCAAGGCTATATACCAAACAATCTGTTTAAAAAATGTTTGGCCTAACATGATTTAGGACTAAAAGAACTTCGTTATATTCTAAACTAATCCGATCAAAATTTTTCCCGAGAAATATCAGAGTTGTATCAGGAGAAGTGTGATTCATACATAGTATTCAGTGAATAATCAAAACACTAACAATTTTCCAATTGAGTAGGGTATTGCAACACCCACATTTCACTTCTATACATTTTGGTCAAAGAATAACTGTTGATGCGATAAAACTTCAGATTCTTGAAGTTATTGGGAGAATTTGCTTTCTGATATTGGCAAGTACTGCAGCCCTAATGCTAATTTCCTTTATCTTTATTGCAATGTTTCCGGCGGCCTAACGTAACCCTATGTGTTACAAAGCAGACAGAGCGTAAGATTTTAAACGTAACGGATGTATTTTTTCCAATGCTTTCAAAGCTAACCTCTGAAACACTTCACTTAAAGAAACTAATATTACTTACATTATTATTATTATTATTATTATTATTATTATTATTATTATTTTTTCATAAAAATAAAAAAATTAAAAAATACACTCTAATATTTGTTAAATCTATTGCACTGAGCATATTTGTAAAATGTATTTTTATTCTAGGATATATCGATGGCGCAGTACTTTCCACGATCATTAGCACTAGATTTATATTTTTTTGTGCGATGACATTACGTCATTGTTACACCTCCTGCCTTATAAAATGAATCTCTTTAACAGTGGTAAGCACACTTCTGAGGCCTGGAGCCCCGTTGAAAAGGACGTTCGCGAATCAATTAAAAATATTCATTTTAAAGGCAGGAAGTGAAACAATTACCTAATGTCATCAGCTACTTTAAAAAATCGAAGTATATGTGTGCAACTTAGGAGCCAATGCATTCTCTGAAGAAAAAAGTTTTTAAAAATCTGTTTACTAATGAGAATAAACAATGAAACAAATCTCTTTATTTACATTTTGTTCTTTCATGAATCCTACTCAATATAGCATAAATTTAACCTAGCAAAATTGCTTTTAATTTCTATTAGTCAATCTGTTCGGACATGCGGATTGTGTATATCTCAAGAATACTAACAATGGTTAGTCATTTTCCAGATCAGAGATAAAAAATCTTTTCACAATTAGGTTTTTAAAATTTGGGTTCATCGCTGGCTGTCTAGTTTTGCACTAGAGCCATGCTGAGATCCAGGAATAGCTTTCGCCAGGCGGAGTGTTAAAACAGTCCAGCAGCGAGAGAGCAGAGCAAAGCGAAACCCGCAGAAAGCGAACGCGGAGACGGAGCCCCGCCCCGCAAGGCAGGCGCCGCGCCGGGCGGCGGCGGAGTGCGGGCGGCGCCGGGGGCGGCGACGGGGCAGGACGTCGGCAGGGGCGGGTGAAGGAGCGGTGGGGGGCGCGGTTGGGTGGCGAGGGCGCTGGGATGGCAACGGCGATGTGGCTGGCTCGGGCGAAGGCGGTCGGGAGGCTTGGGAGCGGCATGGTGGGCGGGGACGGCAAGACGCGGGAGTACGCGGGGGGCAAAGGGGGCGGCAAGGCGGTGGGGCGGGAGGGTCGAGTCATTGGGGGCAGGGGCAGGATGGTGGGCGAGGAGGTGGGCAAGGGCGGTGGTGATAGGGTGGTGGGCGGGGCGAGGAGGGGGTGGACACGAAGGGATGGGTGGGCGGGATGAGGATGGCGGGTGGGGGGAGGCGGTGGGGGGGGGGGTTGGGAACGTACGGCGGGGGGGGATGCGCATGAGGACGGCGCCAGTGCCGACGGAAGTGTGTCGCGAGACGCGCGCTGACGAGGTCGCGGAGTGGGGGTAAGCAAAGCGGGCGGAGCAAAGGGGTAGGGGCGACGCGTCGAGGCGGAGGGCAAAGGGGGGAGTGATTGTGGGGCAACGGAGGCAGAGCGGTCGTAGGGAATGACGCGTTCAGGACTAATAGTGGCTTGAGATGAAGCCCGTATTAGCAGGGGTAGAAATGGGACGGTGAGGGTGGGAGGACAAAGGGAAGATTATTTTGCAGGAAGGGGCTGAGGTAATTGGGTGGGGTATGGAAGATTTGAGAAGTTGAAGAGCGATAAGGGATCATGGGTACGTTGATAAAGGGATGGTGATGGTTACGATGGAAGAAGAGCTTCTGAAGGAAACTGTTTGGAGGTTTTTTAAAGCCGTGAAAGTGAATATAAAACGTTGGGACAATTTGACTGAAACACTCACGAGGGTAGTAGTAGAAAGAGCCCCGATAGAATTGTGAGAGATGCAATTGAGGTTGGGAAACAACGCTGATGAATATCTTTCGAACCCTAAGCTTGACCAAAATGGGGTCGCCCTAATACTAATATTGAAATACGTCCGTACTCCCACAAAACGCAATCAATATTACTATGAAAATTAATATGAGGGTAGTAGGAGAAAGAGCACAGATAGAATTGTAGAGATGCAAATGAGGTTAGGAACAATGCTGATGAATATCTTTCGGAACCCTAAGCTTTGCCCAAAATAAGGGTCGCCCTAATACTAATATTGAAATACCGAAAAATGTAATCAAAATGAATATGAAAACAAAGTATTAATTCTGCAATTTGAAAATATCAAAATGAAATATTTTTATCTTTATAAACTGATATTAAACTTCATTTAAAAATTTTGTAGGAGCCCAACCCTCCAGGTGCTTTAAGCACGTGGTTGGCCTTTTTCCCGAAATAAATGATACCTGTTTATAAAGCAGATGGAACGGCAGGCAATACGATCTACCCACATTGGAGAATAACATTTGCGAGGTTGGCAGTAGCGATGGAAACAAAAGACTATCAACATCGGAGGTGTCGAAAGCCAGGGCTGAGGGTGGCTTATGGCGACGTAGGGTCAGGGGGCGGCGGTGCGAAGCATCATCCGGGGCTGCGTCGCTGCTGTCCCCGGGGGGCGGGGGGGGCGGGAGCGGAGGCAGTTGAGACGAGGCACTGGCGGCGGCGGGGGGAAAGGCGCGCGGCGACGTCGGCCTCAAAGGACGCGGTTTTATCGATTCTCCCGCTGTTCGATTTAACCGCTCGTGCAGCACTTCGGGATATGAAGACAGGCGAAAAGCAACGCAGTGGGTCACAAACGGTTTCGAGAAAGGGAAAACGAATGAATTTGTTTTTTGTTGTTGTTTTCTTTTGGGTGATTCCACAAAAACAACCTAAAGCAATATTTGTGATAATGTTATTATGAAATTGATGAACCTAAAGGAGAAAGAATCCCCGAAACGTCGTATTGACTTTATGGGTTGAATTGAATTAATGTGTAATGAACGAGTTTAAAGGACAATAAATGTGTAAAAATGATATGAAATGATCTACATATTTTTTTGACTGTCAAAAATACGGAACATAAATGTAAAAACTAGGATGAAGTTATAGGAAGTAAATGTTGGGAAGCATATTGAATTTTTAATTAAAAAAATTACAACTAGAACTTTCCACATGGAGATCTACTTTAAAAAATGATACAAAAATTATTCTGAGTCATTTGTTCTTGTGTAGTGCCTAAACGTTTTATGGTTCATAAAAAAATCATTAATCAAATAACGTCAACGAAATTTTAAAATCGCTTGCGCTGTTGTTATTCGCGAAGTGAATTAAATATGGAGGAGATAAAATGTATATGCTTGTTTTCAATGCCAATCACTAGAGCTCGGAATTTTATAAACTCATTTCAGGCTTTTTAAATTTAACCTATTTGGGTTTTTTAGATTTTTTGTGAATGTGTTAGTAGTATCAGGCTGAACAATTTTAGCAATAAAAAAAAAATTAAACTACTAAATCATTTTTATTCAATGTTCCCTACTACTACGTAATCTGTATACGGTTAATTGCGAAGAAGTTGATAATGATGGAAATTATTTCAGAACAAAAATCAAAATCGTTTACTTCTTCGAAGAAATGCAATGTAAAAAATAGACCCCGAAAGACTGCCAAACTGCCTTTTATTATTGATAGTTTTTATGACTTTAGCAAAGAAATCACAAATTGTACTTTTGGAATTGGTTTATACATTTTCATTTTCATTTTGCCCTTTTGCCTATTTTAGCTTCTGGTCCCTTTTTTTGGCACTTGCCTTATTTGTGCCTTTTGCCATTTTTGTGTTTTTCCCGTCGTCATTTTCCTTTTTCCCTTTTCCCTGGCACCAATCTCTGTTAGGCTCGAATCATACCTGTCAGCCTAGAAAACACGGCAGGGCCCATATCTTTCTTACTGTGAACGCGGAGGTTCCAGTGTCAGGCTAAAAATCCAAAGGGAAAAAGGGAGATGACCCGTAAAGATTTTTGACATTTTTCATCCATGCTGACGGACTTGTTCTCTCACGAGGAATGTCATCGTACGGTATATGTTCGAGTATGGCTTCGATCCCTATTAAACACAGCACTGTCTGTACATGATATAACTTTAAATTCCCTTTCTTAATCTCTTCTCTTCTGGCGATCATACGCGCGAAGAACAAAATAATAAATCCGTTTCACTGATACCATTCAAGATTGAAACGGGATTTCCAATAGCATTTCGGAGTCACAGCGTGGCGGGTATAATAAATTCGTAGTCGTCGTACAGCATGATCATTTTAATCAAGATTACAAAAAAAGATAGTTTCTTTTCATGTACATTAAACTAATATAAAGTTCAGAGTTAGTATAAAATATGAATCAATTTAACAATATTACTTTCAAATTGTTTTTTTTCAATACTTCCCTTGTTTTTCCACTCATATTTTATCCAGAATAAATGCCTTCGGTATGCCCGTTTTTTAGTAAAAATAAATGCCATTTGTCTGCCTATTTTAGATAAATAAATGCCTGAACTTTCGGGTCCAGAAATAAATATTTACGGAATTTGGGCGAATCGGGGCAGCATATTGGTGGTTGCGTTTGCGCCCTGGTTGCGTCTTGTTCACCCCTGCCCCTCACGCTGAGGGGAGCGCGTTGATGTCAGTGAACTGTAGAGGGATAATGGACCCGCATTCACCGACTGTGCGGCGTCGGAGAGGCGCCGGCTAGTGCTGCTTTTACACGGCCTTCTCATTCGACTCGCGTATTTCACTTGAAACCCTTTGATCAGTCATTCTACGTACATGGCGCAAACAGCGCGTACATTAATCAAAAACTTCAGAAAGATTAAAAGACAAGTTGTTTACAGACGGTGCTGGAAAATGTAAAATTGTAGACTTCGAGTTTCCATAAGCATTGTAGTATTAAATTTAACTTTCCTGAACTCCCCCCCAAAGATTCGTTTCTCAGTGAGATCTGTTTCATTGAAACACTTATTAGTACTTGTGATTCATGAAAATGATATCACTGAAAGCAATGAAAATTGAAAAAGGTATTTATCTAGAGGAAAAATACCGTCTTCTACGTTTCAGTCTTAGGATGGTAATATCAAATGGTATGTTTAAATTCTTTAAGAGATCTCTAAATGAAAAGTGTCTACCAGGAGCCATATGTATGGTTATGTTTAATCGCAACATCAACTATAGTACAGACAATGTTCATAAACTATTCATTACAAGTTTGAGACTTTATTATCGTTTCGTCATTTCTGTTAATTATTCTTGAATGGAAATGTATTGATGAGGCCGAAGGTACAAAGAAAGAATATGGATGATGGGGACATGTCATAAAGACTCTGGCATTTACAGTGTACAACGTATCTAATTTCACTCGAAGATATATTACATCTTGATGTATTGTTTGCGGTATATTGCGCGCGGGGTGAGGATGAAATGAGGAAGTCTCGTGGCAACAGTAGCAAATTCTCAATTCCCATATCGACTGTACGTTTGATGTATTAAAATTTCTTTCAAACTCATTGGCGAATTCTACGAATATCTTAAATCTCACTGCAGTGCTAGTCACCACAAGCAGTATGGTTACGTTGTTAAGTCAAGTAATCCGCAGAGTAATGCGAGGAGACGCGAAAAAATACATTATGAACTTGTAATTATTGTAATTTATGTTGCTACGTTTATTTAAGAGGAAAGCCCTAATTCATGAGTGAACCATATGTCTGTAATACATAGGGCCCTTTCTGACCTTTTTAAAGCGCAAAACAGAATTTTCGACTCTATAAATGTACGTAAATGCGAATTTATTTCCCCGGAATGACATTTACATTTTCTTTAAATCTTTTACAGAATATACTATACGCACGTTTAAACCATAATTCTCTTTAAAAACAACTTTTTCCTTACTTTTTTATTCCAAGCAATTCTTAAGAATTGTAAACAAAACAACGGCACTTGACAAATTTACACTGTACAAACTCAAATAATAAAGCAATAAATGCGACAAGGATTGGTAACCAAGAAATTCTCCGGGACGTTGATTTGTACAAACAGTACAAATTTGGCAGATGGTTTACATTCGCAAACATTTGCAAATAAGCCATAGAGGGAAAATATCCTCAAAAAACTGTTTCGAAAAGGTATCAGTCACCCAACTGGTACTATCGGTGAAATTCTACAAGTAATTTTGGAACCGATTTATTATTATGCATTATTCTTTTTTAATTAGAGTCAATCATTGGGTAAATGAAATCACGAACACATCACTTAAAATCAAAATATATTTTGATTCCATTAAAATGCTTTTTCATGAACTAGATCGCGATAAGGTTTATCGCTTCCCCACGTACAATTATGTAAAAAAAGTTCTTTTATCTAAATGAAAACCGTTATTGAACATATTAAGTCATATTTAAAATAACATGAAATTTAAATAATATGCGGAGAGAGCATCACCATGCCAATACTTTTAAAGTTAATCCGCTTTATTATCATTTCGTTCTATTTTCTTGTCTTTGTTTAGGTTCTATCGCTTTTGCCCTCTCCTTTCTCGGAAGGGCGCTTAGTGAGGCTGAAACCATCCGCAAGAGCTGGGCGCAGAGGCGTGGAGGAGCGGGTGGGGTGGGATGGGGTGGGGATGAATCCGGGTGGGCTGCTCTCGCGCGGTGTCTGGCGATGCGCTGTTTGGGGCCCGGTCAACCCCTCGCCTCGCCCCGTCCCGCCGACGACCGCGCCAACTCCCGCTAATGCCAGGGCTCATGCAGCCTCGGTGACTGCAAACCCGCTGACGACACCCACCTTACTATTTTTTGGGTTCCACCTCCAGAAACGGATCCGGTTCCAAGTGCAAACAACTGAGTCATTCGCAAAGTATGCCAAATTACAGCGGAAAAGGGATTTTTTTAAAGTCCGGGAGAGAAATCAAATCTTACCTGCTGATGGCAACTTGCTTTTGCTATTTTCACTTTCGCTGCTGAACGGGTTGATCCCAATCCCGGGATTTCAGAAAGGGCGAGTGAACGATAACGGAAATACACTATGTAATAAAAAGCAAATGAATGATTGTGTATTGAATTTAATTGCGAATTTTCATATTCTCTATTCGCACAATGCAAGGCAGGTTCTGTGAATCCAGTAATTCAAATATGGCGCTACTTATTTGTCATCTCTCAAGCTTCTAAAATGCAAGTTTCCAGGTTAAATTGCTTCGGTCTCATCAGGCGGAAACTCAAAATCTTCGGGCTAACATTTCGGAAAGTCTTATATCGAATCGCATTTAAATATCTTGGTGTCTCAAGTAACAATATGTCATCATTAAAATCTAATTCTGTGTTAATTAGGTCCGCCCAAAATTTTTGTTGTTAAAACACTGTGTATTAGTTGTGATCGTTTCATGTTATTTTTTAATCCTTAATTTGGTAAGTGGATCTTCCACGCAGGTTTATAAAACGTGTTAATGACAGTAAAGACTTTTTTTTGACTTAAATCACTTGCATCTTAGCAACTGTCATTGAAACTGTCAAAGGGAAAGGTAAATATACATCACCAAGAGTGTCTAATAACTTTTCAGAAAGTCTTCAAGATGTTGATTAAAGGGAAAATCTTATAAAATATATTTGTAATGAGAAGACACTGACATTTTGCGGTTATTACTGATTGTTTGCAATTCTTTTCGGCCAATATGCAGTACAGTTTGGTAATAAACAATATATTTATTAAAATGGATACGCGTGTTTAAACGCAAGTAGTATTATTATTCATTTAGTTTTGAAGTAAATTTCAAGATACTAAATCGTAATGTGACATGTTTAGTATAGATATAGTATAGTTAGTTATAGATGTTTACTATAAACGTGAATTTGGAATAAACAATGATGACGGGCGATATAAATAATTAAAACGACGCTGAAAATTTCCAACTTTCAGTTTCTGGGGCGCAATAAACTTTCATTTTGACGTTTCTTACTTGCACAGATGTTTAGATACAAATGTGATTTACTTTCACTACGTATAACAATGAGACATGTTAAAGTAAGCACAAGCACAACCTTAAGCAGTACAATTACAAAAACCCGTACTCACCTATACGTCATATCACCCGACGTAAACACGAAACTATGGCTGGGGACAATAGCGAACACCATGGGCAGACTGATGATGAAGTATGTGATAATCTTTCTCCCGAACTGACCCACATCCTCCAGGATGACGTCCAAGTCTTTTGGGGATGGTTGCAAAGCTGCCCTACGGCACTCACCGACACGCACACGCCGACAAGGACTCGCCGCGCCTCGCGACCTGCACCGGCCATGCGCGCCCAGTACCCGTCAGACGAACCGACCGCCGTGCGCGCGCCCAGACACGACTAGGCCGCCGCCGCCCCCGCCGCCGCCCCGCAGGCGCCCGGCCCCGGCCGCGCGCCTATGCAGGTCAGTGATTCGCGATTCGCCCACGGCGCGCGCCGAGACCATCCGAGGGAGCCGAAACAAAGAGCAACGCGGCGGACAAAGGACTGCCGCCCCAAGGCGCTGCTGGCCTTGCGGGGTTTTGGCTTCAGGGGAAAAGGCTGTTGCCATGGGAAAACGACTGGAGGGCCAGCGAGCCGGAGGCTGATGTATGTAATCCAAAGGGCAAGGAAAAGGTTGACAAATCGATCGTTTGAAAGTTTGTTAAACGAAGTGTTCGCGAACATTTTCCGCATTGTTGTCACGCTTCATTAATACTGTAAATTTGTATCTAGAAAGCGCTTTCTTCCTCTTGCACTATTGCAGAAGCAGCGTTTCCAATTAAATTTCCGAAGGGCCACTAATATTCGTATCAAAGTTCGTACATATCTACTATATTACTAATTTCCAATTCGCGGAAAATGAAACAACGCTATCCAGCCTTCGGTCATTGAGAGGAGTCCATGGTTTCGATTGTTACTCAGGAACTCAGAGAAATTTTAAAAAAAAAAAATAAATGTTTCGATTTTGACTGAAGAACGCTAATATTTGATTGTGTTATTCCGCGTAATCTCCTCCTGCTCGTACTGAGATACTCGGTCATCACTGCTGGGCGCATCTGACATCATAACTTTCAAGGCTTCAAGGAAAAGACTGCGCCGACCGCCATTGCATATTGTTGATTTTGTTCACAAACATTGTATATTCCCCATGGTCATTTTTAATTAATATCATTTTTGGAAACCTGTTCATATCTGTGTAGTCTACAACGATTGTATGTCCATAAAAGAGGGATCACGTTTTTGCCAGAAAGCATTGTTCCCTTTTTAAGTAACCTTTACACACTGTCAAGCTTGGTTTTCTTGAAACCAGGAATTCTGAACATACAGTATGTGGGTTTAAGCCTTCGATATTTGCTATTCACGTGTTGCTTGTGTATCCAAATAGCAGTACACTACGTTTATGTAGCTAATGTATTTGTTAAAATGTTTTATTCATTGCAGTGTTATAGAGAATGTGTATTTGAGGTCCCACTTTGGGAAAAACCCTTGGTTTTGTTCAGTAGCACTTTACTGCCGCATACCACCCTGCTTTGCAAGCTAATATACATACCTATTCCTATTTAAGGATGTTTGAGTGGACAGAAGTGTAAAACGAAATAAAATCAATTATTTGAACTAATTAGACTACCTATCACCGCAAACTATCTAATTAATTGTTTATTGATTTTCATATGCGAGTTTTTAAGGCTGGCCATTCAATACGACGGCCGATTATTGAAGGACGTGCTTTGGTGCACCTAAAGCCATAAAAACTTTGGCCTAGATAGAGTAACATAATATCTAATGGTAACTAATAACTGACACGATACCTTACATCGTAAAGCAATGATATTTTCAGAGGGCGAGACGGCGTTCTCGATCCTAAAACTTTTGTTGTGTTTAACATGTAATTTTTTGCTAAAAGTATTTTGAAGAAAGTATTTTTTTGAGCAATCTACTTTAATATCACAACGATAGTATTATTAGTGATTACATTCTAGTAATGGTGAGTGACGTTTCCACGAATATTTAATCTTTGAAAAATAATAGAAAAAATTAAAAACCGTCCAATATAAACATTACTAGCTGAGTCCAGTTGTTTTGCAGTTGTTTTATATAGTTGCTATAAATAAATATACATGCTATACATGCCATAATATATGTTATATATGCCAATTTTTATAACCATTTATATATTATATATTGTATATATATATATATATATATATATATATATATATAAATATAAATTGTTATGTAGCAGCTGTGTTAGCTGTGTAGTTCATTTATACACAGATTTTTGTGCTTAAATGTTGTAAATCCACTGATAGCAGCATGTTATGGCACTTGGTTGAATATATTAACTGGAGTGTCTGAATCAGACTGAAAACTTAAACATCATGTGTTATTTAATAGAGATTACAACCAGTATTTTTACAATAAAGAATGAGAATCTCGTCAACAATTTACTCGTGTTCATATTGCACAAAATTTCGAAAGTAGGATAAATGCTCAGAGTCCTCATCATGTAGATGGAGACAATTCAGATATTCGTGTTAACAGTAGAGCACCCATGGTGCACAGCATGATGGAGGGGGTGGAGTTGGCCTTGTGGTGTTATCGCCTGAACATGCGGTTACCCCGGGAAAACTGGGGATGCATGCGTTGTCCTTGAGTACGGCCGGCATCGGTTTGGTTGTACACAAAGAACACCCAAATTGTAGAACCCTGGGAATAACAGGGGGATGGGAGAGAAGCTGTTGCCCCCTTAATGAATAATATTTTAATTGGGACTTTTTAATTCCTGCATCTCCCCAGTTTTCCTTGAATAATTTGTCATCATTTTTCCAGTTGACTTTCAATCATTATATGGTCATAAACGTATTATCTTGTGTGCAGATTTGATAGAGTTCTTCTTTTTACTTTCTTGTATACGTACATATATACGGAATAATATACGTAGTATACAGAATAGTATATAATGCTGCGTGAAAAAACGGCAGATTTTCGGCAGAAGAAATTTTATTGCCGGGCCCAGATGACGAAAAGTAGATAAATCCAATTGCTAAATTAAAAAAAAAAACCTCTAACACGTGGTGTACCCAGAATCCCTATTTTGTGGGTCCTTCATGCCGAAAAACCAATTGAAAGTAAAACGTCCGTCAGTCTATCTGCCCGTCTGTCTGGTGTATGTGAACGAACACAGCGCGTAAACTATGCGTATGATATTTTCCAAATTGAAGAAATCCCTGTCGTTTTTGCGTGAGCTGAAGCTTTAAGATTTTGAAAAAAACATTCATTAATTTTTGGGGGACTTTATAGCTGGAACATTTTCAAAATTTTTCAAAAAAGCCTGAATTTTTTCTTTAAATTTCTTGTAAGAATAGAGTTAAATACACTTATAAAGGTGGCATAGATCTGATTTTCAGGACAAACTCAGAATGTTCGGAAATTGCAAAAAGATGATTTTTTTCGGCAACTTCTTAAAACTTAAAAAAAAAACTTCTTAAAATATTGAAGATAGAAACTTTTCCTTTAAATGAAATTGATTGTCCATAAATAGTTCTTTCATTAAGGTCATGCAGATTTTTTTGTAAATTTTAGTAGTTTTTTGCAATAGTGGTGAATATTTGCAATTAAAAAAAATAAAAACAAGTTTTTCTCGAAAACGGCTTCAAATTTTTTCTTTGAATTTTTGGTACGGTTAATGACAAACCCTACACGATGACATGTACGCCATATTGATCTATTTTGTTGTTTTTTGCAAAAAATACAAACATTTCTTTACTTGTCTCTCACGTCGATAATACTTACTTTAGAGGCAATCTCTTCACAGAATTATATTTATGAGTACATGTGCTTTAAATATTGTCGAATAAAGTTTCTCAAACACAATAGTTTTCTGTAAAAATGAGCTCAAAATTCTACATTTTCAGAAACGCTCAAATGCCATTTTTTCAAAAATGGCTCCAATTTCTTTCTTTAAATTTTTCCAATGGATAGTGCTTATTGTACTGTCTAATATGACGTTAAGTTTATTTTGATGTATCATTTTGTTTTTTCAAAAATTACACGATTGTAATTTGGTTTCAAATATATCTCACGCCGTTAATATGCACATTTCCTTCAATTTGAATACGTTATTACATTTGTGGGTGAAAGTGATTCAAATGACGTCCAATGAAGTTTTTCGAAACCAATAGATTCCTGTGAAAAGAGCTTCAAATTTTGTATTTACGTATGCTTAATCGCCATTTTCTTAAAACGGCACAATTTTTCAATAAAATTATTTAGGACGAGTTTTTACTCTTCTTTAATATTCTTAAAGTAATATTTCGGTTCTACTATTAAGAAACCGGAAAGTTGAGAAAATGTGTAACAAATGTACTTTTGGTGACGATAGATGGCAGCTGGCCAGAGAATGGAGCAAGACCTTAAAGCCAGACCAAGGAAATAATCGCCATTTTCTTAAAAAGAAGTGACATTCTGAACCACCTCTAGTTCTAGATGTCTTAGGAGAAGTGCTGAAAGGAGGTGGATTGTTATTGTATCAGAAATGCTATAAAATCAAATCTATTGCTGGGTTGCCGATTCAAATACACGCAGATAACGTGCAGGAACGTAACAGTCGTGTGGGTTGTCAAAAGACGAAAGTAGACTATTTTCTTGGTTCACGCAGAAGATGTATCCAATTGTCCTTATTTTTTCAATGGTGCAGGAGAAAAAATTCTATAAAGATATTTTATAAATGATTACCTTCAAATTTAAACAAGAAATGTGGATTTCAACATTTCTTAATTCACCATTACGTTGATGTTAGTTGAAGAACGCGTAGGTGCCATTATATGTTCACGCCCGATGTTTCCTTCTTATTTCTCCTTTTATTTCTATCTTCGAAGTAGTTAACTTATACCTCACGTTTAGGAAACATAAAAGAGATTATTACTCAGGTGTAAAATTAAAAAGTTAATTTATTGATTTTTAAAATTATTGTTTTCAAATAGAAAAAATGTATTGACCTGCTTCTGAATACAAAAAGTGAATGTATTCCTCTTATGCTCATGAATGCAAAATGATGTCTCATGGTCTTTTCGCGAATTCCGCAGTAATCTGATTCGAGTTTACACACTGTCCGAAGCAGCGCGGACCAGTTAGTTCCAGCCAGATGCTTCACAGACGAGTGCAGGAAAATCCGGTCTAAAGGCTAGCTGCTCGTGGACTTGGGTGCAAACTGGTTTTAATAGGATCAAACGAGAAAAAAGATCCTTTGTACGTTGCCAGAACAATTTGTTTACCAAATTTATTACATGTTAGAGAACGACCAAATGAAGCAGGTTTTAAAGTTATATAATTATTACATTATTAAATATTGTATAATCTGTTAAGTTACGTATCTAGCCTTCCTTTAAAAAAATATGACTGCTTCATCGACGTAAATATTGGACTAAAAATATGAATTTCGCGAATACGTTTTAATGATCTGAGGAATCTATTGTACTCACATGTCGCCGTACTTATTAGTTCTTGATGATTTATAATTAGTTTATATGCTATTATAATGCCATTGTTTTTACCATATCGACACATCATACTGGATTGTATCTGTAAATTTTGTGAAACGTGAAGATTTGGTGACATCGCTTTGATACGTCTTTACTTTCGCGGGTTTTTACTATTTAAAAAAAAAAAGGGGGGTTTTAGTTTTGGAAAAAAAATTTTTAATTTGAAAAAAATTTTTCCCCCCGGTTTTTTTTTTTTTTTTTTAAAAAAAAAAAAAAAAAAAACCGCTTTTTTCCCGAAATCTTTTTTGTACCCGAAAAAACGAAATTTTATATTTTCAATAAAATTTAATTTTTCAAAATTTTAAAAGGGTTTCAAGTTTTTGAAAAAACAAAAACATTAAAAAACAACGTTAAATCAAATGAAATTTTTTAAAAGTTCAAACGTTTTCGATAACGTCCTACTACTAATTCAGGGAAAATAAGATAATTCTGAATTTAAATTTGTTTTGCGTAATTATTTCTTCAATTAATGTCGTGTAATTTTTTTGAAATTATTAATAATGTCTTCAAATCCAACGCCCAATTTTGAGTGAAATATGGCAAAATTAAAAATAAGATTTTCTAGGTACCAGCTGGGAAGAGGCAGAACTGAAAAGCAGGTCCGTTTAAAAGGGGTGAGCAAGTGGTATTTTTCCAGTACTGGGGGTTTTAATAATTTTTTTTGTTTAATGTGATTTAATCTGCATTATTTTTTTGAAAAAAACTGAAGATCGGATTTTTGTACTCAAATATTCCATATTTTATATAGATATAAATTATTATAAAACTGTTTATAATATTCTATGTATTATAAAATTATATATTTATTATTATTTTATATAAAATATATTATTGTTAAATAGATATTCTCTTGAAGAATGTAAGGTATGACTACTAAGCCCATGCTAAGAGACATTTTTAAATTCAGATTTCCATACGAAATCTCTAGCAGAACAATAAGCGTGTTTAAAAGACGGAAAGAAAACAGGTGACTGACAACGTTGAAGATGTAACACTTTCATGTAAACTTGAAATAATATTGTTTAAATTAGCGTTAAATCTCCATTGCATCCTTGCAATTGTATGTTTTTAAACTACGTCTTGTTTATTTTAATCGTTCTAGCGTAAGTGATGCATGAAAATTCCCATTATTACGGAGTGGACTTTCATTTCGATTTTGCTTTTCCGTCTTTGTAATAAAGTAGATCACCGCGTTGTAGTCTTCTCTTTTTATAAAACATTCGATTTTTCAATGTTATATTTTAATTAGCAATTGGTTTCAATCTCCGAGGAAGATCGAAAATAAGACCGAAATGCCAGAAATAAAATAATAAATTTGGTCAGGAGCTTAAAATCAGTTTGATTTCATGTACTATACTTTAATTTAGGAACAGTTCACCAAATGTGAATGTTCACTCGTATTAGGTGAAGCTAGAGAATGCTAAATCGAATTGAGAAATTGTGTATTTAGAACTTTTCCTTTTATTTACTTATTTAGTTACATTTTTATGAAAAATAGACTAAAAATGTTTTTATGAATGATGATGAACCTGAGGTGTGTGTATGGACTTGCCAAAATACTTGTTCCTTCATTTACGCAGTTGGCATTCGTCCCACTGTGCAATGCAAGAGGTTAATTATCACTTTACCACTTAGATCTATTTCAAGTTAAATTAATGGATCTCATAACTCTCACATACCCTTGTTCTGTGTTTACTCCTTGACCTGACTTGACGAAGCTACGTCGTACTCTTGAAAATAGGGCCAGATCAGATCCGTGGATATGAGCTGAAGGATACTTAGATGAGATATTTTAAAGAGAATCGCTCATAACCGCCTATTGTGTTCTCTGAATAATCTCGACTGTGTAACTATTAGGCGTAGGTGCGTATATAACCTTTCTTAAATAAATGTGTCATGGTACTAACAAAACACTTGCTGATGCAAGGGCCTAGAGCAACCTACAAGTTCGTGGAACTGTGTTCAAGTCTGGGTTCGAATTTCCTGTAAGTCATGGACGTTCTCACCATTTTGTTGGCTTTTCATACTACCAGAATCCATTGGAACATCGTCTCCTCCATGTTTATTCATCCATCTTCGTAATTCACCCTTGGTGATTTACTTTCTTGGTGATTTAATTCACCCTTGGTGATGTTGATTAGGGCCCGGATTTTAATGACAAGTCATATATTTTTTCGGACCCTTCGGGAGACTTTTAAAACAATTTATGCACGAATCCAGGTATTGTCGACTAGAAAAACGTATTTTTATTTTGCATATAAAGTCATATTTACACCGTTTTTAGTAAAAGGCCATATTTTGGCTAAATTTTGCCCAAAATGCATATATTTGTCATATTTTAAGGCACAGTGTTTGTAAAATTGTCTCGCATGACAATGATGGTATTGTCACAATTAAACTAAAAAATTATACCACAAAGGATTATTTGAAACGTAAGTGAATTTGAACGAAGTGAGTTGGGTCGAGCTCTCGGTCATGTGGCTGAAAAAGTCTACAACAAATTGCTGAGTGTTCTTCAGCGAAATCCTGGATATTCTACAACGTGCAAAATTAGCGATATAATTTCTGGAAAAGCAGCAACATTTAAAGACAATGAACCAAAGCTGCTCTGCAGTGACATCGCCGCCTTCAAATACGCTCCTGTGACGACATGTGGTGTGGAGAGGAGCTTTCCCAAGTACAAAACTATCCTCAGCGACAACCGCTGGTCTTTAAAGATGGAAAACCTGAAAATGCGCCTTGTGATCCAATGCAACACTCTAGAAACTGAAGACTGAGAGGAAATTAGGAAAACATTAAACAAGAAGTATGCAGTAGTAAAGCGAGAGATTTTGTTTGATGTGTTTTATTGTACTATACTTGATTTGTTTTACAGAAATAAGCAATTTTTTTTAAAATGCTAGTTAGTTCCAAAGAATGCACACCTAATGTACTGTACTTACAATCTGTTCTTGAGTGAATTTTGTATTAGTTATACCTAGAAAATCAACAGGAATTTTTAAAAAATTAACTTGTATAACGTCATTTTTATGGTCATATTTATATAGGTTTTAGGTCATAAATACTTGCATATTTCGCTGATATTTAGGTCATTAAAATCCGGGCCCTAGTGATCATTCTACAATCCTTCATGTAGTGGAAACTACGAAGATAAATCACAACCTTGACGATCTGCCAAAGAAAGAAGAGTACGTAGAAGCGAAAGCCTCTTTCGATGCGAACGGTCAGTGAGAAATATTACGCGAATGGCGCGAAATATTACGCGAAATGCGAACGGTCCGTTAGAAATATTGGAGACACACATTCTTTCTGCGCGCCTCTTGATTCTCTCCAATATTCTTGCTGACTACATTGAACCGACAATGGAGAAAGAACACAACTAGTTGATTGATTGTTAGTGGTTCGGGCGCGTCAACTACTATGGTCATTAGTCCCGCAAGTGCAGTGCGTGATTTTTTCTCGGGAGGGGGCCGTGATATGGTGAGATCTGGCACCGTTCTACGGCCGGCTAGCGCATTTTCCTCAACCAAGAATCTCCCACCAGCGGGGAACCGCACCAGTCAGCACAAGTTCTAAGCTCCCGGCCGGTCTCTCGGCATGTGTGGTAGTGTAGTGCATGTCAGTGCACGTGTGTATAAGGGGTGAGGATATCACAAAGAAGAGTAAGGAAAGATTGCGCGCGGTCCGTGGCCCTTTTGTTCCGGCTTTCCCCTGGGTTGACGGAGAAGTAAGGAAAACTCCCGATTTTCCGGATGGTGGCTTACGTTTTTCGGGCGACAACATCGGAGCCGCCCAACCCAATGCGTGAGGTTTTTGGACACACCCAAGGAATAAAAATTTTGCCAGCTCTCAGTTGTTTGGGTTTGGGAGACGGGCATTTTCAGAGAAATAAATGCGTGATGTCTTTTTAAGAACAAACCTTTATGTAGAACAAATCATTTTACAGACCTCCAAATCTGTATGTCGCCCATTCTTTTCCTTTATGGGTTTGGGGATTTCCATATCGACGGAAGTGCGGGCATACCTGGTCCGTGGGAAAGCCCGCCCAGAACAGAGCGACGCACCCTAGAAAAGCCCCCCCTCCCCCCGAACCCAGGACGGGGCTGGACAGCTAAATACTTTCCCTGGAATAACAAAAAACGCTTAAAAAACGAACTTCAGTTCCCCCCCCCAAGGATGGTGAAGGTTTTTTTTTTACCTTAAAAATTTTTCGATCGGGTTTTGAGCCGGCGAAGGGGGGGTATAACAGTCTGATCCCTAACCGTTATACCACACTTTTTCTTCATCCTGCCCTTTACCCCCCCAAGAGGTGGCGCCCCCCCACACACACCCACCATCAGCACACGCACACACACAAAATACACACACCACCCAAAAACCCCTGCACTCTCACAGATATCGGATCAGGGGGGATTTTAGCCGTCCTAGCTGAGCTGGTGCGAGGGAGAAAACCCCGGCGCGTATGGACTTGACAGTTCCGCCACGTGGGGGTTTCCCTCTGTCTTGCTCTGAAGTAACAGCAGAGGATTTGTTTTTTTTCATACAGCCATTCAGTGTTCCCGATTGCTCCCGAAGTCGGAGACGATGGGTTCGGCTTTGGAAAGTTATAAACAACATAGCAAGACGTAGCATGCGAAGGAATGTTTAAATTTTAATTTTTTTCTTAGGTGATACAAGGGCCAAATGTGTGAACGCACATTGAATTTCAGATTTTATACGCTCCCGCACTGTAGAATGGGAAAACCTAAAACCGAGTAGAAGGGGTGCCTTTTCACGTTCCAGCGGTAAAGGAACAGGGTCTCGCAACCCAAGCACCTTGATAGTACAAACGTTTTCCGAATGAGATTTTTGCAGGTTATTAGCAATGCTAAGGTCATTAGCTCAATGTGTAGCGTCGCGTGGTTCGGCGCCGGGGCGTCGGGCCCGCCGGGCCGCCCCGGACGCGGGGACGCTTCGGGGAAACCCGCCCGCCGGATGCAAGGGGGGTGGGCGAGGCCCTCGCCGCGCCGGCGGGAAAAACCCGTAAAACCCGGCTGAAACCCCAAAAGGGACGCGCGGATGGGGCAAAGATGTTTGCAGCCCTGGGGGTGGCCAGGAGCCGAGACGCCCGCGCTTGTGGGGGGGCAGCCAACGGATATATAAGGCCCGCCCCGACAGGCGCCTCGTGGGATCCGCTGGTGAAAGACGGGGTATTCCCCGTGCTTTTTCCCGTGATTCTAAAATCGGTTTGGGGACAGGCCGAACGGGTATTTTAGGGACTTTTGCCCGCACCGCCCCGCGTTGCTTTTCTGCTTTCAAGCAGTGGCTGGGCGGGGCCTAGGGGTCGGGGGTTTGCGGCTAAGAGAATAAAGGTTGCGGGTTAGTTTGTTGTATTGTAATCTTGTACTTTAACTAAAAAATATTTAAAATATACTGTAAATATCAATCAGAGGCGTCGGGTTTTTTTTCATCCAGTACGTCACAGACTCGCCTTTTTTTCAAAACTGGGGCAGGGTTATCAAAACCACGGGGGCGCGCATCATTCCTCCCTTTTTTTTTTCAAAAACTGGGGAGCGGTTTTGTAAACTCGTCGGTGCCCCCCAATTTCCCCGCCATTTTTTTTAAAACTGGGGCGCGGTTATCGAAACCGTCGGGGTGCCGCCCAATTCCCCCATTTTTTTTTCAAAAACTGGTGGCAGCGGACTAAACTCACTCAGGTGCCCCCCCAATTCCGCCATTTTGTTTTCAAAACTGGTGGCAGGGGGGACAAATTACGCCGATGCCGGGAATTGTAAGTAGTTCAAAATTCCGGGTGTTTAGAATCACACCGGGTGGTTGTCCCAAATTTGGTTAAAAATTGGTTACAAAACAAAGACTCACGTCTATCAATCACAGGGAAGAGTTACAGTTCGCAACGAAGGGGGAAGGGGGTCTGCAGATCCGGGGGAACATCAGTGGCATCAGAGTCATGGGTGGCGCTGATTAATGAACAGCACGCGTGGCATTTACGCAGTTAAACGTGCACGCGTCGTAAATACTGGGCCGGCACGCGCCCCCCACGAGAAACCGAAAGGCGGTGTTTCGGTCGGTAGTTTCGGGCGGTAAAACCCCGACTCGAACCTTTCCAAAACTTGGAACTGGTAGGGAACAGCTGATATTGGTACTGGAACTGGCACCCGATATTGGTACTGGAACATGCGGGTACCACGGGAAGGGAAAGACACCCCGGACGAGAGGAAGGAAGGGGGCCAGAAAACCGACCCGAAGGGCCTACGCGACAGAGGTCAACTGAACGTAAGTGTTTTTTTTGTTCGGGCCGGGGATCAATTCAGGAAAAAGGCTTTAGCGGGTTATGGGAAAGAGGTGCTTGTTGGGGCGGATGGAGAGGGGGAAAAGGGGAAAAACGAGACCGGGTTAAACTTAAATCGATCATTCGGAAAGCGAGCATACGAGGAATCATTCGGAAACAACTCGCTGACCAAGAAAAAAAAAGGTCGCAGAAATACGCGAGCAGGAAAAATCGCGAAGAGAGAGGGGGCGGGAAAAAGAATACGCGAGCAGGAAAGAATACGCGAAGAAGGCAATTTGAACGGCAAACTAACAATAGGCCCCCGCGTGTATCCAGGTAGGCGACACGGGAAATGCAATATTCGTATCAGCCAAGTCATGGAAAAATTTTAAAAGGGGAAGGCGACGATATTACGTTTTTTTTGGGGTTTTCGAGGCGCATTCCCCAGCGGCATTGCCCCGGGTCGAATGGGTGATTTAAGGGGTTTACTTCTAATGAGGTGAAAACGGGTTTTCTTTAGGATCCGATACCCGGATCAAGATTATGACCTAATTAAAAAAACAACTTTAGATATGTTCAAGTTTGGGGGAAAAAGTCCCGTCAGATTTTTTGTAGTATGAAAAAGGTAAAGCCCACTTGGAACGCATTGAATTAGCTTTTATTGAAAAAAGGGATCTCAGGTTTAAAGGTAGAAACTTTTGAGCAATTGTGATTCATTGTAACAGACCAGATGAAGCGGAAGGTCCCGGGGTTATGGGGACCATTTCATTAGGGGGGTGAGGTTTCGGCCCCAAGATTTGGCAAGGCGGGACACCTACGAAAACAACCGGGGCTAGCGGATAAAGAAACTGCCAGCAATAAAGAGCAGGGGGAAAGGGAAAAGGGCCCGAAGGTGAGGAAAGCACCGTCCACCCCCAAAACGGCAGGCCGAAGGTAGCTATAACGGGGGAGTTAAAAACCCAAGAACGGACGTTTCTTTTGAAAAAAACCAGGTCACATAAAAATATTGCCCCCAATATAACAATACGGACTAGGACTACTGGTGAGGCGGCAGTGCCAAAGGAGCAGTAACGGGAGTTCGAAAAGCCGCAAGAAGGGACGTTTACTTTGTAAAAACCGGGGTCAAAAAAAAAATATTGTCCTCAATAACAATACGGACTGGGACTGCGAGGACTGGGGCGCGCGGGCAGCGCGAAAGGGCGGAGGGGCCCGGGGTGCGAACAATGCGGCAGACGGGGCCTCAGACAATAGCGAGGGGAACCCGCCCGGGGGCCCGGACGCGCCAGGTAAGGTTTCGGAAAAAACCGAGGATGAAAATGATTGGTCAGGGCGAGGTCGACCCCCGGGGAAACTGGAATCAGACGATCAGGAATCTGAATTGATTTCGGTGATTGCTTGGCTCGTTTGGCCCCCACCGAATTTGAAACGGCTCAAAACAAGAAAAGGGAGCTGGCCCCGGGATTGAGCGTGCAAGGCCCCGAGACGGATCGGACGATTTGTTTAAAAACCCCATTGTTTCGTGTCCGGAAAGAAAGCGCGGAGAGCGTTCCTGTTAGAAACTGGGTGTATCGTGGAGATCTAAAACTTTGTCGAAGTTGCCACGGCCATTTGGGGCCAAAAGCAAAAACCCATGGCCAAATATTTCTTCGGGGGAATTTTTTATGGATATTGAAACGGGGTGTTGGACAGTTGCCAGCGAGAGGAAACGGCGGCGAAATTGCGCGCCTTTTTTTTCCCATAACGGGCGGGCATTCGGGGTGAATGTCGACGCGGGGGCCCATTTCAGAATCGGTCAGGAAACAAGTTTTTTTTAACGGCGATGTGTTTAGCCACGAAATCCGGGGCCCCTTTGATACGGGACCAATTTCGGTCACTGTAATTAAGCTTTTTAGAATTATTCAGAAAAGGGATTTCCCAATTCCCGCCACCAGGGCACCTGTTCAAAGGCTTTGACGAATTCCCCGAGCGGTTTGGCATTAAATGGGAAGTTCGATCACCTCAATAAAACCCAGTCGAAAGAATGCATCGAACTATAAACCCCTTAGGGTTCTGTGTTTGGGGCGGGGACGGTTTGGGGAATGCCAATTTCCCCGCATTATTTGCGTCCCAAACGGTGTCACGAATCAAGGTTTTTCCCAGCCGAATTGGTTGGGAAGAATTCCCCCCCAGACACTTTTTTTAAAAAAGGTTGCGGAAGGGGAAGGTAAAAAAAAAATTCTGAGTTGAGCATGTATTCAAATTAATCAATCGTTTGAAACCCCTCCCCCACCACAATAGAATGGCTGAAAACAGAAACGAAAAAGGTGGGACCGAAGGGCGGTCTCACGTATTTCGAGATAGGCCAAGGTGTTGGTTCTGCCCCTAACAGGACGGGGGAAGCTCGGGGTTTCAGTGGATAGGGCCGGGCGGGGGAAGAAAATTTCGGCATAACATTTTCCAGATGCCGGGGGGGAAAGGGAAACCCCCGCGTCATAAAATTAATATGCAAAAGATACCACCAGCGGACGGAGTACGAATTTTTTGCTACGTGTGACAGACGCAGGTGAGAAGAGCCCCAGATCGCATGCCCTTAAATTGGATTGTTGGACTTTGAGCGGGAAAAAATGCTGAGCGGGACTGAGGTCGAACCGGTTTCGCAACGCTCTAAAATCATTTGAAGTACAGTTTTATAAGTGAAACCGATTGACAGATATCCACCATGGATATGAGTTAACTGATACCAGCAAAGTGGTTCAAAACGTACCCACCCTACATCGCCGAGGCAGGCTAAGATATTACGGGAAGAAAAGATGAATGTTTGGGCAACATCATTGTGGGGGCGGAAGTGATTATACGTCTCCCCTGATAGGGTTAAACACGGGGAAAAAACCACGGGCCCCATCGATTATAGGCGCCCCAACGAAATTATTAAGACCGAATCTTTCCCTTACCCAATTCGAAGAACGGGTAGAAAAAGGTAGCGCAGAAAAATTATAAGTGTACTGGGCCTTGCAAATGTTTTTGAGATCGGTCTTACGGAAAGGGGGGGTATTGGGTTCGAATTTCGAACGTACCGGCCCCTTGATTCCTTTGGAATAAAGAACGGTCCCCCTCAATTTTTCGTATTAGGGCACCTTATTAAAAATGCCAAGAATTGGGTACCGTACCTTGATGACATCGCGGTTTTCAGTAACACTTGGCAAAAACACATTCGACACCCGAAGGGCTTTTGGATTAAAAACCCCCAAAATTTACCGGGAGCCGCGCAAGTGTTTTTTTGCGCGGGCAACGTAAAATATCTTTGGGGATGTCGGAAGGGAAATTGCGGGCCCGGGGAAGCCAAGATAAGAATCAATTTCCCCGACCAAATCAAAAAAACAATGCTTTTTGCTCGGTCTGGGAGGGTCTACGACGTTTGATACCAGGGTTTCGGAGAAAGGGAGCGTTACTGATGGCTGCGAGGGCGCGAGCGCCAGGTAAATCGTCTGGGCAGAGGGATGTGAAACATCTTACAATGAGCTGCGACAAGCCCCGGGAAAACAGCGTATATGCCCCGATTATACCAAGGGAATTTGATTCAGGCAGATGCTTCCGGGGGGTTAGGCGGGTTTTCACCAAGTAAATGAGAGGGGGTAGAACAACCGTCGTTTTTTTGTCAAAAAATGATGCCGAAATTAATTTGGACCAGAACTAGAGTGTTTAGCGCTGATTTGGGGGAAACTTTAAAATTTATCTCACGGGGAGGGCCCCACCCGGTCGAAACCGCCCAACCCTTGGTCTGGTGGGTAATACGGCCGGCAAAAAAACCCCGATTATTACGCGGGTCTTTTTTAAACCAGCACCCCGATTTACGCATCAGGACAAAAAAGGCCCCGAAAAAAGTTAATGCAGATGCGCTTTGTCCAGTTTTAGATGGAATTGATCCCCCGGGGAGAATAGGGGGAAACGCAGTTCGCATTTTAAAGCGGGGAAATTCTAAAATAATTTTGTAAACTCAAGGGTAAAATTTTTGTTTTTTTATATTTTATAGTAAATACATAATTTTAAAAAACCGTTAAGAAGGCACATGATGGTAAAATTCCCCAATTATAATAATGGGAAAAAAGTTTTTTTTTATATTTCAGGATTTCATTAATGCAAGATGCGTCAAGAATTATTATGTAATATTTCAATGTAAAAATAAAAGTTTTATTTGGATCATATTTAAATTTAAGATGCGTCAAGAATATTTTTATTTTATATAGGAGAAGGTTTAAATGTAAATGGCAACATACTAGGTGAAAAGGGGGGGACAGCCCAGAGATTTATTTCAAAATTTCGATTAAATAGGGTTTAATATTCGGGATAATTTTTTCATGTTCATGAAAAATTTGGGTTGGGGTCTCACGACCAGGTAATTAGCAGAATTTTTTCCCGGGCATATTTTTGGAAAAAAATTTCACCCCCTGGGAGGGTTTTAGCGTCGCGTGGTTCGGGGCCGGGCGTCGGCCGCGCCGGGCCCCCGGACGCGCGGACGCTTAAAAACCCTTGCCGGGTGCAAGTGGGGTGTGAAAAGGGGACGGCGCCCCGCCCGCCGGCTGGGAAAAAAGTAGAATCCCGGCTGGGAAAATTCCCCAAAGGGGGGCCCCCGGATGCGAGGCGGGTCGGTGAGCCCCGGGGGCTGGAGGAGCCCGGGCGCCCGCTGCTTGTAGGTGGGGGGGGAAAGGATATATAAGGCCGCACCGACAGGCGCCTCGTGGGGTCGCTGGGGGCAAAGACGGGGGTATTCCCGTGCATTTTTGCACGTGATCTTTGGGTCGAAGATCGGTTTGGGACAGGGCCCTGTAACTGGTATAGTTACGGGGCTCTATGTCCGACGCTTCGCACCCCGCGTTGCTTTTGCGCTTTGAAGCAGTGGTTTTGGGGAGGCCTAGGGGCGGTCGCGGGGTTTTGCGGCAAGAGAACTGAAAGGTTGCCAAGGGGTTGTTTTTTGTATTGTAATCTTTTTACTTTAAATGTAAAAATAAAATTAAAAATTTAAAAAATCAATCAGAGCAGTCGTCTGGTTTTTCATCCAGTAGTCACAAACTAACTACAAAGTAGCTTTTTAATTGGGGAGTAGCGAGATGAAATTGTCCGCGTAAGGGTCAAAAACGATAAAGGTTTTTTTTCCTGTAATGTAAATAGGTCCATTATGAAAGAAAAGCATTTAAATTTTTTTGGATGCGACATCCCTGGGAGGGGAAAAACAGAGGAAATGGGTGGTGGTCTGTCTTCCAAAACAGGGGTTGCCGTTTTTCCAAGGAGTGTGGGAAAAAAGGGCCCCCGCAAAGGGTTTTTTGACTTTTTAAACGGGCGACGGAGCGTTCCCTTTAACAGTGATATCCATAAGTTTTTCCGGGAAAAAAAGCAACGGGCATTCCAGATGCTTCGGACAATTGCATTTCGGGCACAGACCGGGTGAGGGGAAAAAGGGGTTCAAGGAGTTCTCTTATCCCAACAACCCCGAACACGAAAACGGGGTCCCGGGGGACGTTTTGGTTTTGGGGCCGAGTTTTACATCCAGCAAATTGCTGATTTTGTACATATCCCCATTTGCACTAATGCCAAATGATCGAGGATCTGAAAAGTAAGGTCTGCGCGCAACGGGGCCAAAAATGTGACAAGATTAGAAAGAACTTAGGTCGTGTCAAGAATTGTAGGAGATTGCAAAATTTGCGGACTTTTTTTAACACCGAACAACTCTCGGTGCCCCCCGTAGAAAGCGTTGAAAGGAAATTTTTGGGGATCCAAAAGCATTGGCGATCGAAAAACATGTTACAATGTTCTGAGAGAATTTTGTGAGGGTTTAGGTTTCCTTCCCGGCGTAGAAAACCTCCAAGTGTATTATGCAGGGGGAAAGTATTTTAAACAAGTTTACAATTGAAATGGTCCGATTAATAAATCTATTTTCTCAAAATGAGCATTACTTTTATAATGGACCTAATTTCTTGTCAGCACATACAAACATTAGAATCCGTTTCAAACACTAAATCTGTCAAGAAAAAATTTTTGTTAGCTGTTTGGGTTTATTCGTGCTTCTATTAAATCTTCGCCAAAAACCCCCAGCTGATCTCCTTGCCCCGTTTGGGGGCATGCCAGCATTGAAGAGGCCCCCGGGGCCCGCTAAGATTTTTAGTAATGCACGATTTTGTTTACGAATGACGACTCTTCACACTAGGACAGGTATCTTGATACTTTACCCTTGGTTTTCTCAACAAAAAAAAAAGCTTATCTTAGTTCGCTTTTCAAAAAACTTTTGGGAAACTGGCGTTTTTTGAATGTAACTTCCGAAATCCGTAGTCACGGGCCCGACAGTCACTTGTACTTTTTTCAGCGGGCTTTTAAATACAGTAGTTTTATGTAGATATGATTTCGTGGGGTTTTTCCGTTGCCTTCAGTGTGGGTCAGTGTTGCCAGACGTACCAAGATCCAGGTTTTTTCAGGATTTAAGAAGGTACCATGTACCAGGATGGAATCCCCGGGACGCAAATACCCGGATTTTTTTTTCTACGGTAATTGATGTTGATTGAAGATTTGTATAAATTTTTGTATTCAATAATTTAAATGAAACTGTTTTACAAAAATTGGGTATTTGTGAAAAAAAGCCGTAAAAAATTAAAGTGAAAAGATGTGAGGAATAGAATTTTTCAGCACATGCATAGGAAAAATTATACGTCTTTTTTCATTTATGGTGGGGAAAATTTTTCTTTCCACCATACCCGAATTTTAGTATTACCAGGGTTACCCGGATTTTTGAAGGTTGTGGGACTGGGATAAAATTTAAAATATGGCAACCCCGGGCGCGATTTTGGGGAAAAAAGTCCCCAGTGCGCCAATTAAAAATGCGGGGGAACGCATTTGACTCGGGTGGCTTGTCATTGTATTAGAGGTTAGGGCCCAAAATTTAAAAAAAAAACTTTCCGTAAAATGAATATTTTTTTAGATTTGATCTTTTTTTTGTATCCTTGGGACATTCTCCCGGGTTTTAATGAGAAAATAATCCAGTTTTTAAATTTTTATTTGCTTTTCATACACGGGGCATAAGAAAAGTGAAATTAATTCAGTAAAATTTTGAAATGAGTTTGAAGTAAAAATGTTTGGCAAATAATATGTTGCATTTGAGAGTAACGTTTGAGAGTATCTTTGCAGCAACTTCTTCTTCTTTCCCCTGAAATTGAATGTTTTAAAACCTTTGGGTTTTTCTTCAAAATAACTAAATTCATCATAATGCCAACACCTGACAATCGGAATTTCATATACCAAAAAAAGGCTATGATGATCATCCATTTCAAGACCAAACCGCGCATTCTTTATACCTTGCTTTCCGGGGCAAATGAATAACAAAAAAGTTTTTTGTGATCGTCGGTGGAAAAATCAAAGTTTTGCGCAACCAGATAGACCCTTTTCTTGCGTTTCCATGACCTTTGTTTGCCTTGGGCCATTGGCACAATACTGGCACTAATTCACCGCGAAAGGGGCAGCCATGGACAAGCTTTGAGTGAGGGATTACCGATTCGTTCGTTGAAAGTTTTAAATTTTCCCCCCTCGTCGGTTTTTTCATTAACAAAATGGTGGCAAAATGGAAATGTCGAATTCGACATCATCCACGTATTAAAACGAGGGTGGCTTCAAATTTAACCTTGTATCTTTGTCTTTGTACATAATTAACATGTTTGGTTGGATGTACTTCAACACATCACAGGCATCTTCTTGCATGTAGTTACCTATTCACTGGAATTGAAATAACGGTACGAAATATTTTTAAACAGCTTAAAAATGTACTTGAAGGTAACGAGATTATGATTTGGGTTTATTATTTAAAAATTTAGGTAATAAATGTGAAATGTTAGAAAATCATTACTTCCGGATTGAGTTAAAAAATAAAATACTAAATGACCTAGAAACTTGAATCATCGAACGTGGCACTACGTACGTTCTCGTTCGGAACTTACTGAAAAAACACCTTAGCCTGAATAGGGACTAGTTAGTTTCTTAGAACGATTGTTTCTTTTCTAAATGCAAAACACAATGTAAAAGTGCGATGTAATATTAAATAATAACCATAGTAGTGCAATTACAAGGTTTCTTACCCGTTATTGAGAAGCTGGAAATCAAAAATATTATCAATTAAAATATTAGACTCTTTTTTAAATTTAATTGAATTTACGGATTAATTTTCATGTAAATTTAACAAGAAATTCCTTAGTGCATTAAATTAGTGAATAGAAAAAATGTGATGATTTTGAATATTTTTCGTATTACCTATTTAACTACTTTTTTTTCCAATTATTAGCACTATTTCTGTACATTTTTTCTATTTGATGAAACATCGATCCTTTTTTTAAGCACAAAGCGGAGTCCGGTTTTCAGTAAAGGGGCGTCTGAACGATCTAATTGTCTCAAGTGAGCTGTTGATCTCGTGCACGCCATCATTGTGGAAGGCTGTTCTCAAGCAGAGGACCGCTCTGGAAGGTCTCCACTGGGGGCGGAAAACCGCGGACGGTTTGTGAGGAACAGTGGCAGCGCCAAGAAACAACACACGACTCGAGCGCGTTTGCGCACGCGCGGGGCCACCGCATCGTCAGGGAGGGGGCCCTTTACCGGGGGAAAGGGGGGTTTGGATGGGAACGAACCGTTTGTTGCCAGGCGGCTTAGTCGGAGTCATGGTAAGGGATGTGTGGAAGATGTACTATTGTATTGTGCGTAATCGAGGAACGTTGCCCACGCAACGTTTCTTGAGCTCCAACTTCACACCCCCATTTCTCTAACAGCCCTGTTGTTAAATTGATAATAAAATTTCGCTCCCGAGTAATGAAACTATTTGTATCAAAACAGTACATACGTGATTTGTCTTCCCTCGTAATACTAATTGCTCGCATTCCTCACATTTCAGTAAAGTGAGAGACTAAGTGAATCTATATTTAAAACAGTGAATCATATTTGCATACATCCATTTAGTGTAGAAAGGAATTTTAGCTTTCTATTAAACCAATGTCCATATTTTTTCTTTAATGAAAGGGTCCTAGATGTGTTAACATTTGTTCTTATTAACAGTTTCTATAATAAACTGACTAAATTGTAATTATATTAAACTTAATAGAATGAATGTTATCTGCCGTTATTTGTTCATTCCAACTCAAAAAATTTAGAGGCTCGTTTGTTTTTTTTAGTCGTCGTGAATATGAACGCAATGTCCAGCAAGCGTGTGACACATGTTCCTTTACAAAACAACAAGAACAACAACAAAAAAGCGATTATAATTGTGATGCTATGTCTTTTTAAATTCAATTGGATAAGGTGAATAGTCCACTATAACGCACATGTGAAGATATTGGTAAATACAAATCATTTCAATTACATTTTCAGAATCATTTTCTCAATGGACGTTGTGTTCGCTATGAATAATGAATGTTCCAGTAGTTTTAAACCTCCCTCGTTTCATTATTTCTGAAAAAAAAAAAGGACGGAAACGTCATGAAACAGCATTTTTTGGTTATCGATTTCCCGTGTTTGCATATGAACCACTTTTCAGCTGTGTCTTTTTTATAGCTTTTCCTTTTTTGCCATGTAATCGCAAAAAGTTTCATTAATAGTAATGAAGAAAGTCATCCTAACTGTACAGGCAATAATATTCAATTAAGAGAGGAGTCTTGTGGCCCGGGGAAGAAACCGCTTGTGGCCAGGAAACTTAGGCGCAATTAAAACACTGTAAAACCGACGAGATGTATAAAGCGTAATAAAACGTAACAAATAATTTCCAACATACACTCAGTCTTTCGATTAGTCAATGACTTACGTGACATTTTCCATCCATCAAAGCCTACTACTTAGTGGACTCATTACACTTTACAATATCTCTTTTCTCATTTCATTATAAATTGTGATTTTATTTATACGTTAGTGCCAAGTTATTGTCTCCAGATGTGTTTGCATATGAGCCGAAGTCCGCATCATAATTTACGTCTGTTTTGAAAAGTCGTTTTTTTCGGACTAACGTCATCGTAATTATGAAGATTGTCACTTTAAACTCTACGACATTATCACCGGGATCGGTAGCTCAGTGCATCAACTGATGTCACTGCAGCGCCTCTGCCCGGGGAGGTCCTAGGTTCGGGCCCTGACGTGGCAGGATTTTCGACACTAGCTTTTTCAGCTAGAACGAATTCAGTAGATAGGTAGTTTTCCGTGGGTTTTTCCCTTTTCAACACCAGGCGAATGCCGGAGCAGTACCCTATCAAACGGGCCTCGGGCCGCGCGCGATCTGTCCTTCCTCTTCCTCCCATGCTCTCCTCTTCACATCACTTACCTAACGTGCACTACACTACCAAAATTCTGAGAGACTGGTCGGGAGCTTAGAGCTTGTCCGGCTGTGGCGGTGCCCCGCTGGTGGAGAGTCCTGGTTAGGGGACCCCACTAGCCGACGGAGGTCGGCGCCGGGTTCCCATCGAGCGGGGATGACTACCCATCTCCGAGAAAAACATGCACTACATTTAAAGGGGCTAATGACCAAGGCAGTTGACGTACCGAAACACGAAAAATCAATCAATCAATCTACGACATTATCAATTGTGACAAGAAATGGCGGGGTGGCATGAAGTAAGTGTAAAATGACTATGCCCCGAGCGTATTACAATGATGTTACAATTTGCGTTGACAATACTGCTTCCTTTCAGTATAAATTGTGGATAAAATTGTGCGACGTAAATTTGCGTATTACAGATGAAATCTTTCTGATTTCAATGCCAATATATTAGTACATAAAGAAACCAATAAAATCCTTACTACCTCTAATTGTCAACATCTTGTTACCTAGCAGAAACTAAATGCGACGCAATAGGTTCCTTATTTGTAATCCTTAATGTCACCTAGTTTCTGCGTGCCAAGAATATTTCTTTTTTACTTCTACTTTCCCCTGCAATTGCTTCAAAATAATTTATTTACATTATTTCTTTTTTGGGATGAATAATAATAGAAACTATAAATTTATATATCCGTAAAAGTTAATTTATTAAAGAGTTTTTCATGCGTATTCGAACCGACACAAGTCATGAATACATTCTGGCTAGAGCGTACGAAGACTTAGCGGTGTCGGCTAAACGACATCTAGCAAACGGGAACGAAAAAGCTTGAACATATGTTTAATTTAGAATGCTTCCGTTTATAGAATAGATAAAATTACAAAAGCATACTTGAGATAGAAAAGAAATTGAATTTGACTGATCCATTTTGATACATTTTGGCTCACTTACTGGGGAAAACAATCACGTATTATTAGAAGTCGCCGTGCTACGACAACATACAACAACATTGTGCGCCACTCGGAAGCGATGGGTTCTCTGCCCGAGACCTTTCTTAAAGGCGTACAAGGATAATGGAGCCCTTTTACTTCCTTTGGGTTAAGAAGGAACTTTTAAGAAGAGAAAGTTATTTAATGCTGGGCGAAAAAAGGAGAATTTTCGGGAGAAAAAAACTTATTATAGAGCCTTTTGGATAAATCCATTTGATAAATTTATAAAACGAAATCTTCCAAACGTGTTGTAGCTAGAATCCCTGTTTGGTGGATCCTTGATACGGAAAAATCGATTGATGGCAAAACGTCTGTCCATCCGTTTTGTTCCAACGCTAGCGGCTAAACTGTTCAGCTGATTTTCTCCAAAATTGATATTCCTCGATCGATCTGGCCAAGTACAGCCTCTTCAATTTGAAACCGATATCTTAATTTTTGGGGTACTTTTCATTGCTGTTAGACATTTTCAACATTTTCAAAAAATGCGCTCTAGATTTTCATTAAATTTTGTTGTTGGATAGTTTTGAAGGACGTCCAAAAGAATGGTGCAGGTGTCATGGTAAGAAAAGTGTAAGTGGTAAAAAGTGCAAAATCTAATATATTACTAACACAGTCACGGCATTGCATTGAACACCTCGTTTGATTACACGGATCGAGCTGAAAGTGTGCACAGATGAAGAAGCCACCGATATGTTGGATTGATTTCAAAACGAAATGCATGGGATAGCCAGAACATTCATTGCATGGTTCCAGAACTCGTACAGAATATTACTTAATAGTGCCAATGATCAACCTGAGCAGCCACACACAAATCGACAACGGTCTGTGCATGGTTCCAGAACTCGTACAGAATATTACTTAATAGTGCCAATGATCAACCTGAGCAGCCTTTTTTGATCTTCACCAAACAAACCCCTGATGTACCAAAGTGACGTGGTCTTTATAATCCCAGATATTCGTATGATTGCACATGTTTAGGAAATGCATTTTTCCCAGAACTTTTTTAAAAGCGATAATATAGTCCCAAACGCAAATGACGCAATGCGAAGTTTTATAATCTAATTTTTGCTATTTACCATAAATCCTATTTTGCATAAAAAACCTTTTGGACTTTTTTTCCTTTTTTTTTGTTATTATATTTATGTATAATGCTAAGATATCGGATAATCGGCGATGGTCCCAAAGTGACCATTCATTACGGGAAACCCTTTAATTCCGTCTTGAAATTTTCAAATTTCCAGAGAATTCCTGAAAGTATACCAACTGATTTTTCTCCATTTCATTATCTCATAAATACCAGCCCTGATCTTGAGAACATGGACGATTGACAATACACCGAGGGAACCGAAATTTTAAGTGGAAATAAATATAAATTCTCGGTTTCAGTGTTGCTAGTGTTGGACTGCTAAAATATATGCCAGTCACATCGTTCATCCTTCTCCGCATTCAAACTGATTTTGTCTCCCAGTCGTCGCAAATTTCAAATAGTGATCCTTGAAAAGTTACTGGTAATATGTAAATATTACTGGTTAATGAAACTAAGAATAAAATGTAGAAGAGTTGTAAACATGTAAATCTAGTTTTTCATTAAAATGTACGAACTGGTTTTATGCATTTAAGATTACAAAATAATATAGACAAAAATTACAATTTTTCCATTTTATTGTGTATGTAACTTATGACAGTGTCTTTTTTCTCATCATTCTTGACTTTTACAGTGCCTTTTTAGGCGCCTAAAATACGATTTTTTATTGCCTTAACATCCGATATCTAGTGATGACAAATTTACGTAAGTTAATTCTCCTCACGTGGGGCTGGGAACTCTTTTACTACTATTACTCAGAAATAATAATACTTACTTCATCTTATTACATCCTAACATAACAGTCGATAAATACAATAATTTTTAAAAAGAGAAAGTATCATGTAACCTCATTATTGTGTACTGTTTTTGTTTCTAAGTCCCTCCTTTGCATGCATGGCCATTATTTTTAATCCTAATCCAGAAATTTAATTACTACAAAACTTGACCTTTTTGCAATAGATTATCTAATATGTCCCATGTTTAGTCACTTTTCTTAGTCAATTTTCCTAATTTACTTTCTCATTCACGGAAATTGCTCACGTGTGCTTTCACTGTTTTTATTTACCAATTATTTTCTATTTTCTCCGCTATCAATTACTTGGCCATTCCCTTGTATCCTTCTTATTTACTATTCAATCATTTACTTATCTTCTGTCACCCTATTGCTGACGTCCTATTTATATAGTTATTCGAAATTTTTGGTTCCTCTAAAACACCCCTTTTGATAACTTATCACAGATGACCTCGCGGCCATACACAAAGCAATAAACCTTTTAACCTTGCAGAAAACGAAATACGATGCAAATATGTTCCTTACAGTAAATATAAATGTCACCTAGTTACTGCGTGACAAGTATACTTATTTTTACTTCTTCCATATTCCATGCAATTGCTTCAACATAATTTACTTACATTATTTCCTTTATTGTATAAATATTAATAGAAAACTTAATAATTGAAATATCCGTAACAGATAAATTATTGTTAAGATTTTTCTTTCAGATGGTTTATAGATGGTCAGATGGTTTATATTTATTTACAGAGTTCCTTCGTATATGTTGTTGAAGAAACATTCTTAACAGCAAATTCATATCGTTTATAATCCTCTACAGCTATGAAATTACAAAAGCTTTTGTTCGATTAATTAGACACCATTGACATAAAAATCCCAAAATTGTGCCACGGAGGATAAGGATTTACTAACAGGCATTGACAAAAGCGATTTAACGCATTACAGCCCAACGTAATTCTGTGCCCTTAATTGTGCCTCGCGTCCGTAGGCACGCAGACGGGGGGAGGGGGTTCTTGGGCATAGTATCCGACCAGCGAATGAGCTTTAGACACCAGTTTGCGTCACAATATTAGCGGGAATTTTAAATACACCCAGATACCAACATTATCACCTTGTACGTTTGGTTGGTTTCTGTTGAAAACTTTGTACCACTTTCAAAATGTTTCTCAACACTTCTCACTCCATGCAACATGGCCGCCAGCCAACGTCTGAACTGGCTTTTCAAACGAAGTGCCCGTGCAATGGTCACGTGGTTCATGACACAAACTGGTGATGCGCAAAACCAGCTAAAATCAGTGCAGGACGAACCCATCAATGTTTTTCCAACATTGTGGCACAGTCATTGTTTCAGTTCTGCATTTGCCACTTTTAGTGCTAAACCATTGTTATGTTGCTAAATTATTCTTCTAGAGTGCTTCAAGGCGTCAAACGCTGGTTATGTGAGCATTTTTTTCTAGAAGTTGCCATCCTGCTGTTCAGATACTATACAATACCTGCACGTCTGGTTACATATCGGAATCGCGGCGTCTGTGGCCCCGCGGCATGGGTTATTTTTGAAAATTTTGTACCACTTTCAAAAGGTTTCTCACCACTTCTCTTTTTAAATTTATTTCTACGTAAAAAAAAACAGCTGAAATTGCGTATGACGTGCTATGGGGAAAAGTGAATGGTGTGCACATTTTCAAAATTCTGTGATCACTACACCAAGTCATATACTACTTAAATTTTGAAAAAAAAATCTATCTTCTATCTCTCCATGCACTATTAAGTGATATTCTGTACGAGTTCTCGGACCATGCAATAAATGTTCTGCCTGTCGCATGCATTCCGTTCAGTAATCAATCCAATCTATCGGTGTCTTTTTCTTCTATGTCAACTTTCAGGTCGTTTCATGCATTCGAACGAGATGTTCTTCGTTTGTTTTTTTGTCGCAAGTATATGTATAGCTTCACGATTTACAGGTTTGGGTGGGAAGATGTATGGAATTCTGCCAAAATACCGAATTTTGCCCGGCGGAAGGATAAGACAAAATACTGACTCTCCTAGCATGACTTCCTATGATATTGTTATGAACAGTTTTCGCATTTTCAGCCTTGTTACTAATAAGTAGGGAGCGGATTTCTATGATTTTGCATATTTTTGTCCGTTGCTTCAGGGCACAGCTAAGAGAAATTTCTTGACAATTGGTTACAATTGGATGTTATGTATTTTAATATGTTAGTGCATATTTGTGCATATTTTGCCGATTTTTCCTGTTGGTGCATATTCGTGTAATTATAGGCACGTATCGTCAACATACCCATATTATTTCAGTTATATACATTTCGCGGCTCTCACACGCGAACAATATTTCTAAACAAGGTCTCTAAAGAAAGATAATTTCATGGATACGTGAAGAATTGCACTTTTTTTTAAAATATAAAGAATTTGTTTTAAAAACACTCCTAAATATTCACGTTTAATGCAACCCACAACACTCGGGCAGCTATATCGTTAAGTAACTCCTAAGCAAAGCATTCTAGGGTCTTAAAAATTAAAATTTTGTGACCAAAGACCTCAATGAAACGTTTTTTACACCGTAATCTATGCGATGAGATATTCTTAGACGTTATATTATTTTTTTTGCCGGTTCGATGCTGATCTACAACCAATACCACTTATACATAGGGGAATACAGAATATATTCCTCCATGACCTAAATTTCAGCCCTTGGTGCTGTAGTCATCTTTGTGGCGTCACGCTTATAAGGCTTAGATTCATATATCTTATACTATTTATGCTATTTGTTTACGCCGTGGTATGCGCAGACTGACGAGGTTTTTTTGCTTAATTATAAATTCAAGGCTCTTTCAGCAACTAGAAGTACTAGTAATAGTTGCTTTGATACAGATGAATATTATTTCTTATGCATGTAGTGCAACCATTCATTTAACATTTTGCCGTGGTCAACAGAGCTGTGTACCTAATTGTGGATGGAACTACAATGAAAACTGGCCACATGCTCCCAATTTTCAGTTTCACTATACCTAAGCAAAAAATTAGGATGGGATTTAACATGCGAGAGTTCTCGCTCGGGTACGCTACTTTTGCATATTTCGTCAAAATAGTGACTTATCTCTAAAACGATTGATTTTTCCATAGAATATTTCATATATATTCCCATATTTGTAAACGTTCATTGATTAGAAAGAGCTTGCGACAGTTTGTCTTTTTTCTTTTCTATAGATAAAATACTTGTGCAAATGTAGTATATTTGTTGGTATCGTACTTTTTAAACCAGGCAGAAGAAATGCAATAAAACATGCAATGTACTTCACTAAGATGAATATGTACTTCAAAGTATCATACATCAAAGTTGTCGTAACCGTCGAGGAAAGACACTCTTTCCTCTATGCTTAAACGTTAGGCATTGACTTGCTCGCACTTGAAAAATTCATATCGAGTTGAGTCACTATCGACCCCCCTGGTCGCACCTCATCCGGCGGAAAACACCGCCAGCTGCACAAACTGTACCGGTTGGAGCTCTAGTGCTCAAGTGCATCGACCCACCCTACTCGTTGGAGATCTAAACGTAAAAAACACCATTTGGGCTGTAGAATTACAAATAATGTCTGCCATCGCTTATTAAAACTAATAACTGATCTAAATTTAAGAACTTCAATCCCACCAGAACCAACACATGATCCAAATGACACGAACAAACACCCAGACATTTTGGATATCGCAATCACGAACACATAAACCACATGCCATTCAACTCCTCTATTTGAACTGGATTCCGATCATTGACGAATCATCATCTCTACGCACACCCCTCCTCCATCCCATCCCCACCCACTCACATATTAAACACGAGCAACAGAAACTGAAAGGAATTCGGGAAAATAATAACAAACAAAACCCCCAATTTCAAAAAATTTAAACACCACATTGAAAATAAAAAGGACAATTTCACACCTACGGAAGATAATTATCAACACTATAAAACAATTACAATTCAAGAGACCCAAAAAACAATAGGAACATAATCAAAAGATTATGGACCAAATACAGAACCCCACAGTAAAAGAAAGAATTGTACCTTTTAAATTCAATAACAAAAAAAGCAAAAAACCACTTTCATTGCTCATCCTACAACAAACTTATAAATTCATTAACAACTAATAATTCTCTCTGGCAGTTCAATAAAAAAATTCCAAAAAAGAAAAATAGGATCCCACCTCTAAATACGACAAAGAAGGAAAACAATTCGCCCCATTTGACAAAGCCGATAAATTTGAAACATTTACACTCAACAACACACCAACTCATTCCGATCATGCGATGATATTACAAACAGTTTCAGCACCGGACTGTGATGTACCACATACGATAAAATTCATGTCCCCAAATGAAGTGAAAAACATAATTAAAAATCTTCCAGAAAGAAGCCCCTGGCCACGATAAAATCACGAATGAGATCCTAAAACGCCTCCCATCCCCAACTATAGCATACATAAACAACATATATAACTCAATAATAAGAATTGGATGATATTACCCTAGGCTATGGAAAAAATCAATAATACCTATTCCAAAACCATATAAAAATCTTAGAGTGTAGAAAACTACAGACCGATAAGTTTACTAACAACACTTTCAAACATTCTTGAGAAACTAATTCTAAAAAGTTTTAATAGCTAACTACAATCAACCCAAATTATTCCATTACACCAGTTTGGCTTTATAAATCAAGGCCAAAAACACAAAAATATCCAACAGCCTTTCAAAACAAACATCTTACAATAGTTATTTCTTGACATTTCACAGGCGTTCGACCAAGAATGGGACGAAGGACTATTATACAAACTCCGAACAATGGGTTAAACATCATCAAAAATTTTCTAACGGATAGACCCTCTACAGTTCCCGAAGAAAATCACATCTCTAACCCCTTCAAAATATTAGCGGGTCTGCCACAAAGTTCACCACTCTCACCCACACTATTCAACTTATACACAGCTGACACACCCACTACAACCCAATTAGCACAATTCGCCGACGATACCACATTCTACAATTCACGTAAGATCATCACCGACAGGATACATCACATAAATAAAAGACAACTGGTCAATATTGTGGAAAATCAAACTTAACCCAACTAAATCAACTACTAAAATATTCCAAGACAATTTTCCCACCCACCGCCATTACACGTTAATAAACACACAATTCCATGGACACCACAAAGCCAAATAGTAAAATATCTCGGGATGAACGTCGACACAAGTCTAACATCAATAAACTTCAAATTGTACAAAATAGATTCCTCAGATTAGCAACACTTGCCCGTTGGTTCATCTCAAACCCCCCAACTTCATAAATAACTGAATATATCCGATCATCCAACATATTGCACACCTTTCCAATAATTTTTACTCCAACCTAAATACAATAAACCGAGCAGTCCACTATAACCTAGCTTCTTTAAATGACTTCCCCACGCCTCTTTAAATGACGTCCCTACTAGAAACAAAAACAGATTCCCATTCGAAGCGATTTTGAACATTTTTCTATTAATTGTTCATAGTAGGGTTCTTGTAGTTTCCTACACCACTAATAATGTAGTTTGGTGTTAAGTTTAATATAAATTACAATGTATGCCAGCAAAAGCCCACGACAGAGTAATTGTTACTGAACGAGAATCTCCAAACATTCAATAAATAAAATTTAAAAAGGTCATCGAATTTTGTTTTGATTGATTTTTTTGTGTTACCGGGCAGCAACTGCTTTGGTCATTAGTCCGTTAGTGTAGTGCATGTTTTTCTCGGGAGATGGCGGTGATCCTCCCCCGCTGGATGACGAGATTCGGTGCCGACCTACCGTCGGCTAGTGGGGTTTCCCCCTAACCAGGACTGTCCCACCAGCGGGGCACCGGCCCAGCTGGGCCAAGCTCTAAGCTCCCGACCGGTCTCTCGGAATATGTGGTAGTGTATGCATGTTGTAAGTGTGTGTGTGTGTGTAAGGGAGAGATAGGACAAGGAAATGAAGAACAGAACGCGCGGCCGGTCCAGTGGCCTGTTTGAGGGTACTGCTCCGGCATTCGCCTGGTGTTGATCGGAGGAACCACGGAAAACTACCGATCAGAGCAGCCGGCGTAGAATTCTCCCTCTAGGCAGCGACTGAATTCGCCTAGTTGAAAAGCTGTGTCGAAAATCCTGCCGCCGTCAGGACTCGAACTCAGGATCTCCCGGTCAGGAGTCGCTGCAGTGACATCAGTTGATGCATGAGCTACCGCTCCCGTCGAATTTTGTGGACCATCAATATTTTCAGGACGGAATAAAGTAACGGCCTGAATACATGTCACGTCCCCCCTCACTGATCAAGAGGTCGTGCGAGCGGATTTTGAAAGAATAATTGTCACAGACTTATACGGCAAATGTTACCGATCAATCAATACTTTTTTGTGAACTGACAATATGGAAATTCTCGGGTATTTATTATTGAGTGATATTATAACATGATGAAAATTTATTTTGGTAAGTATCATTAGGTAAAATTTCGGAACACTTTTGAATGTTATATTTAATCCATGATATTCCTTCATTAACTTCGTTTGTGGAGATTGGATTCTTTGGTTTAATGCAAATATGAAAAAAAAATGGAAAATCAATTATTGAATTCTATTTATTCTTATTGTTGAAGTATTTATATCATGGTTGCTATCTGTCCTGCTTTTGGAGGACATGTCTCATTTTTAAAATTGTCCTCCCTACTTTTTTAAATTTATATGAAATGTCCTCCTTTTTGTTCTGTTGAATTGAAAAAATACTGGCATATCTTTAAAGTAATTTAATTAATTAAAGGAAATTAATGTTTTAAATATGTACATTTTTACTCAAATAAATGTCAGGCATAATAGATTATTCAACTTATTGCGATATTAAATCTTATTTATGCTTATTGTTTGTTGGAAAACGAAGGTCAGTGCGGGGGCGACCTTATCCAGCCGGAAGCTTTCATTTTTAATGACGCAAAGCCTAATATGATTTTCAAAGACTGTTAATGGTTTGGAATTGTTGACTAGATTGTCTATACATCTTGGTCTATAGAAATGTAAAATGTTCTCCTTTTCATTGAAATGTCATCCTTTTTTTGGTAAAATGTCCTACGCTGGGACAACTTTTCGCTGGGACAACATTTTCTGTCATAAATAAACATGATTTATAAAAATTTTACATTACATTAGAAAAAGTGGAAGAGACAATAAGGGGATGTAAAAAATCTTTAGATAACGTGATTTAATTCCGGATGGGTTAACTGTTTTTTCCCAATTGAAAAAGATGTATAAGCAGGAGAAGAAGAAAGAGAAGCATAAAATTTATCTGAGAGACAAAGGATCCCGGATTTTTGAGGAGGGAAAATTGAGTTACTAAAATTTGATCATTTTTATGAACCAGGTGTTTTAAGATTTTCTTAAATACTTATTTTGTATAATTTCTAATTTTAATATGAGTTTTTCACCACCCAAATGGGGCATGCATAAGAACAAAGGCGAATTATATATTTAAATATAGTTAATGCAGAATCTACAGAGAGGTGCGAATTTTTATTCAGAAGTGGATATAATTTTAGAAGCTTAAGATTGGTTTTATTTATTATAGATAAAATATGTGTTTTCCATGTTAATTTAGTATCTAGTTGTAATCCGAGATATGAAATTGAAATGTTTGAAGGAGTCCAAGGAATTGCTTTATTATTAATAATAAGAGGATCAGTAGGAGAGATTCGTTTTAATGAAAATATTTTTGCTTGTGACTTTTGATTATTTATCTTTATTTGCCAATTGTTAAACCAGGTAACTAGAATATTTAGGTCATCTTGTAAATTATCGCGTCCTGTTATAATGTCTGAATGGGTTTCTGGTAACCCTGATTTATATACAACTAAAAGTACTCTGTGTACGCGCTGGAGACTCTGCTTCTCAGATGTGCCGCTGGTCCCCTACACTTTCATTCCGACCAGAATATCTTTAAAAAATGTAAAATTGTAGTTGAATATGACGTCTACATTTGTTGATCGAATCGACGAATTTTGTTTGTACAGGAAACAGTGACTGAAAAACAGTGACAGCGGCGCGTGACTGAGAAAGCTGGAACCTGCTTTTTAATAGAATTGTAATTTTGTGCACTTTTGTTCAATTTTCGTCGACACGAAAAATGTTACTCCGTGGGTCGAGTAGACGGCTATGGCCCAGGCGACACGTGATACAATAACTGATGGGCTCTTTAACCTTCCATTAGGGAGAGTCAGGCTGTGCCATATGACCTTGCGTGTCATATGGGTTCCAGAGATAGCGGTCGTGCTGTTGTGCGCCAGGAAGTGTGCGGGCGATAGCGCGTCGGAAGTCCCCTCGTCGTGGAGGCGTCGCGGCGGAGGACGCGTGCTCGCAACGAGGTCGGGGCGACGACGCGACGCCGACGCATCGCAATCCGAACGTTGCCGCATCAGAACAGGTCCGCATTGGAAGGTGCTGGATTCTAAAAGACGGATTCACCGGATAGTCTACCAAATACTGTACATCGCTAATTAAAAAAAAATCAAAAAGTCCAAAAAAATTGGGCTAAATTCTGTTGATCGTAATTGTCACGATTTTCATCCAAGATGGAAGTTATTTTTTGATGAGAAACGTCTTTAAAATCCCGGACGTGGGGTCGTACGGTTAAACGGCCTTTTACGAAAACTTGTTAACGCTTACATATTTGCAATCTTACTACATTTTGATGGCATTGTGAAGATGAAAATCAGTAGTCGATCTCGTAAGAGTCGCAATACTAGGAAAGTGCTGCTGGAATAATTCATCAATGATTGATTGTTTTTTTCGTGTTTCCGGGCGCGTCAACTGCTTCGGTCATTAGTCCCGTTAGTATAGTGCATGTTTTTTCTCGGGAGATGGCGGTGATCTTTCCCCGCTGGATGGCGAGATCCGGCGCCGACCTACCGTCGGCCAGTGGGGTTTCCCCCTAACCAGGACTCTCCCACCAGCGGGGCACCGCCCTAGCCGAAAAGCTCGCTCGACCGGTCTCCGGAATATATGGTAGTGTAGTGCATGTTGTGATGCACAGTGTGATGCTACTGCTTCGTTAATTATCAGACTGAACAAGAACTCACCAGGTGTACAGAGCAAAAAGTGTAATTTTGTGAGCAATCCGGCTGCTCTGCTGTGGTGTATCTGCATTCGATACTGAGTTCAGAAATTGGGGTGAAGAGGCTCGGGTCGCAATACAAAAGGGAAGCCAATATTCGATCACACCTCATTTAAAACATTTCATTTTGACCTGTAGTGTGTCGCTTACTAAATCAAGACGTCACATCATTTAATAAAAACAAATTTTGAGAGTAATATCTTTGCTACCGTACTAGCTGTGCGGGTTACCATGGTGCCATTTGGAGAGGAAAGATGACATTAGATCACGCATGTGTCGTGTGCGTGGATGACTATGGCGCTATTGACGCCCCACGGATGACAAGCGGAGATAGTAAATAACGCTTTTGCAAGCAGCCAACATAGCTCGACAGTGCGTTTGCCAATTTGGTCAGGAATAAACTCGTTTGGTAGAACTCATTCTGCCACAGTAGAAATAATATATTTAAAAATGAAGCAGATACACTTCTGGAGCTATAATGTCAAACAGTGAGTGATTTTTTGCAAAAATATAATGATTTTGGGGCATTTGAGCCTAGCTTTTGATAGCATGTATCAATCAGCGTTTTACAAAAACATGTATTACTAATAATGGCATACATCTTTGCAACCTTACTACTCGGGGACATTAATTTGGTAGCGTCTTTAATAGGAAGTAAGAAATTACTCGATCGCACATGTGTCATGTGCGAAGGTTTGAGCAGTTTTATTGCTATTTATTTATTGATTTGATTGTTTTAGAGGATAGATCAGTTCATTGAAGTAAACATTATGTAATGATGGCTTTAAATTAAAACTTATCATAATTTAACATTAATACAGAGGCTGAGGAAACCATGATGGCACCTCATAGGTTTCTAGGTGTGAAAATAATTTACAAAATATGTGAAATGGATATTTATTTTTGATGCGAGTAGGATGAGTGGGATTTTTACAGAGGTTGAATGAGAATAAGGATAGGATGTGGTGAATATTAGAAAAGAAGTTATGGGATAGGTAGTAAGTAATGTGGTGAATGATGGAATCGAGGTTGAATTCATTGTGTAATTAGTGATTTGAAATTAATCAGGATGATTAGTGATGGTGCGAAGGAACTGGTTCTGTACTATTTGGATTTGTAGTTTTAATCCATAATGGGCAGGCGTAGAGAAGAGTCGGTCTGATTATTGTTTTGTATTGTATTATTGCTGTTATGTATAGGATGTATTTATTCCTATTAATTAATGCTTTTAGTTGTTGCAGTGTGTTTTTAGTTTGTTTTATTTTGGTGTCTATGATTGTTTTCAATTCATTTTGATGTCCATGTGCAGTCCTAAATATTTAATGGGTTTATTTGGGGATACCGGCATGGGTTCATTATTTAACGTTAATGTGGTTGGTGGTGTGTATCTTAAAGAGAAGATTTTTGCTGCAGTTTTATTTGGGTTTAATTTTATTTTTAATTTGGATGACCAACTTTCTATTTGGCTTAGTTATAATTATATGTTGTTTTTAATGTTGATTGGAGAGTGGTTGGAAGGGAAAATACGAGTATTGTCTATAAACTGTGCTATTTTTACTGTTGGATGTTTGAGGATGTCTGCTACATACAGATTGAATAGTGTGGGTAAAAGGGGGTATCATTGTGGTAATCCTGCTTTGATTAACTTGGGATTTGAGTGATGGTTGGTGATTGTTACTGCAAAGGTTCTGTTGGATAAGTAGTTTTGCATTATTGAGGTGAGCTTCTGAGGAGTGTCCATTTTCTTCAGTTTGTATATTAGTGCCTGTTGACATACTCTATCAAATGCCTGGGATATGAGTATTTAGTGATGTTTTTTCTCAAAAGCTGTGTTGAAATGTTCTATAATTCTTAATTGTAGATGTTTTTTCGAGTCGCTGAAGTACTATTTTTTCGAAGATTTTAGACAGAGATGGCAAAAGGCTTATTGGACGATAGCTGTCAGTGTTTGCAGCATTTTTGTATGGTTTCGGAACGGGATGAATGATGGCATGCTTCTACGTGGATGAAAATGATTTGTTTTATTTTTTGGTTTGTAAAAGGGAATTTTGGGTGAGGGGTCATAATTTGGGGATTTTTACTGATTAAAAATTTGTTGTTTTGGGGGTACCTTTTTGTTTGGTTGAGGGAATGTCGCCTAAAAGTGATTGGCTATTTCTGCCTTGTCGGATATGATAACCCCTGTTGGGAGTTGTGGTAGAATAATTAATTTTTTTTTTATTAAGTATTTTTTTTGTAAAGTTACGATAGAGTTGTTTTGTGTTTTTGTGTATCTTGTTTTGAATTTAGTTTCCATGTTTTTTATCGATTTCTTAACTATATTGATTAATATGTTAAGTGCTGTTTTTATTTGTGGATTTTTTTGTTAAGTTCCATTGTATTATGACCTTGTACTTATTTCAAATTTCTGCCACTAGAAGTTAATTCTATTATTGTTATGAGTTTGTGTATTTGTGGGTTGCCTTTTTGTTATTCCTGTATGTATTATGGTGTTTAGTAATATTACGGCGTTCTCAATTTCTTGGAATTTAATTCAGTTTAATTTAAGTTTTTTTATTTTGGGGATTGAAGAGCGCGGGAATGGGACGTATTGTTTTAAGCATGTTCACCGGAATGTGGTCTAGTTCAGGATATGGGTTGGGAAAATTGTTTTCCGTCTGACGTCCATATGTTACGTCTTTTGATAGTTTTTCTGGAGGCGATAGTATATTGGTAGTGGTATTAATTAAAATTTGTGATAGTATTTTTCCTGATTGGTTGCTTGTGCAACGTCTCCAGTTAGTGTGTTTGGCGTTTAGATTGCCTAGTATGAATGTATTTTTATTTGGGATAAATAGATTACAAGAAAGTAAGTACATTTTAAGTATACGAGTATTTAGGGATTGTATTTATATCGTTAGGGTTTTTATGATTTTTACATCGCATGATTGATTGTTCATTTTAGGCTAATTGCTACTTTTCAACCTGTGGGGTTTGGATTTAATTTCGTGATGATTTAAATTATTCCCGACTGCTATTAGTACCATGCCTTCTTTATTTCGATCCAGTATTTTATAAATTTTGTATTCTGGTATTTAAAACCCCCCTTTTAATGGTTCGGTGTGTTCTTTTTTCCATAAATCTATGTTTATGTGTATGAGTATTGTGTCAGTTCTATTTTTTTTATGCAATACCGTTTGCATTCCCATTGGTGAATGATATATTTCTAAAGGCTTGTATTGACATTATTGTTATTAAAGTAATCTGTTACTGTATTCTGAATTATATGGATTATTGGTGGTATGAGGGAGTTGATGAAATTAATTATGCAGGACGTTCTAGTATTAATTATTGAATTTAAAAGACAAGGTCAAATACTCCCTCTTATAGAGTACCTGACCTTGTCGTTGGCGATGGTGGTGAATACCCCCATGATCTTCAGAGCTATGCCGGCGGCAGCGTAGCTACTGGTAGGACCTTCCTTGCCGGACAGACGAAGTAGTACACCAGAAGAGGACCTAACTGACAGGAGGGGATCCACAGAAGCGGACCTGAACGATAGTTCCGACGAAAACCTTTGTTGGGGTGAAAAGAGCCTCGAAACATTATCCCTAACCTCGCGATGTTCCCAGGTTCCTTACTCAGGGATTTGTGTGAAGACTTCAACGGTCGGAGCAGAAGCGATGAAGCCGACGCGAAGAGCGGCAAAAGCACCCGTATTCAGGCACCCTTATTCAAGTACTAGGCCATAGTACATGTAATGGGTCAGGTAGGGATCTGCAGCCTTGGCCGGCACCCTACCTAAAGAAAGTACACCTTGATATAAAAACAGTGCAAGCATGAAGGCACAACGGTGGCAGCCCTGCCATCAGGATACCTAACTTTAGGTCGGTAGCCTGAATTAGGGAATTTGTTTTACTCAAAAGACTTGGAAAAGAAGCCGGACTGCATCAATCGTTGACGATAATGGTGAGAACAACGGGTTTTACGATTTCAAACTTGGAGTTTGGAATGTTAGAAGCCTAACAGACAAGACAGTAGAAATAGTGAGCAAACTTCAGAAAAAACAAATAGAAATAGCAGTTTTAGCTTAAACAAAAGGAAGGGTGCCGGCCCGGTGGCCGAGATCGCTAAGGCAGTAGTGTCGTAGTGATCTCGGACCGAAAGGTCGCGGGTTCGAGTCCCGCCTCGGGCATGGTTGTATTTGTGTTCGTCCTTTCACCCTTATCATCAATCACCATATCGTTTCATCCACATAGTTACCATACCGTTAACAGCAATAGTGGTCGCTAATGACCTTAGATGTTGAAGCGACCTTAAATAAACCAATGTAAAAAAAAAAAGGAAGTGTGAGGGAAGTCACGAGTCACGAGTAACGAGAGTATATTTTAATCTACTCAGGAGTACCTCCAGAAAAGAGAACTGCAGCAGGGGTGGCGTTATTAGTGCACAAAAAATGGAAGAACAAAATAATCTCTTACGCATGGATATCAGAGCGGATTGTGACATTGAAGCTAAGGACTAGCAGAACTTACCTGAATATTATAGGGGTTTACGCCCCAGTGGAAGAAATTAGAAACAGAAACATTTTATAAGGCACTGAAACAATGAATCAACATTGCAGGAGCCTCTGACTATACAATTATAGCAGAACATCTGAATGCCAGGGTAGGACGTGTTCCTGGGAATGAAGTTATTGGAACTTTTGGTTAAATGACTTAATGCAAAGGGAAAAACTTAGACTTTTATTTTAATAGTCTCAAAAAACAAAACCGGATATACCAAAATGACGCCTTTTTTGTATAAAAAATGTCTTTTATAGTAGGATATAGGATGAAAAGGCGAAAATGTGCAAGGGGGGTCGCTATGAACAAAAAAAACCCCTTTAAAAGGTCATTTTCGCCAGGTCAAGAGGATGCAAAGCCCGGGGCGGGGCAAAAAACTTTTGTTAGAAAAAAGAGGATGATATAGAGTTCGGAGCGGATTTTGAGGGAAGAAAGCACACCTCAAGCAACGCGGTAATGAGCTCCGGCCCTAATTTTATCAAGTCGAGGAAAGACTGTTGATGGACAACCAAATCCAAAAAACCCTTTTTAAAATTTTTAAGTCTGCGTTTCATATTAGGAAAAAACGTTCTTGTGGGGAAATACGAAGGAATCTCTACAAAGTAATAGTCATATGTGTTAGGGTCCACCCGTGAGGGAGAAAGGAATAAGGGGTACTAATAGACCCTGGGAGAATTTGAACTTGATGGGAATTAGGCGTGGACTCTGAAGAAGGAAGTTTCCCTCATGACGGAGAAGATTCTACGGGGGCCATCGTGGAGAAGTAAGAGACGCGAGGATCCGTCAATATAACAAGATTGATTTATAATTATTACAAGATAGAGGGGCTGGTCATGACCAAAGAAAATTTCTTTTTTGGATTAACGATGTAACAATTCATGTTTAACTTTATTAGAATCATATTTCACTTTATAAGTTCCAATTTTTATTTTAAAAGAAAGCTGATTATCATTATTCGTCCCGGGCAATCCAGTAGTAGATATTTTGATAAGATTTTCAGATTTCGCCACTCCGTATGGATGGAGATTGAGTAATTGGTTGCAAAGAGCAAAATTATGAACTTCGAACCCCAAATTAAGAGCGACGCATAATTTTGGGATGAGAAATATTAATATTACATTATGAGACCTGCTTAAGCAATGGGTTGGGGTTTTGTTTCGTTTCCCAAAACCCACGGGAACAGCTCCCGTCGCCTGACGTACGAAGTCGCTCGAGAAGGACGCTAAGTTTGTCATGGCAGTATACGTCGAAATGAAATGTATCCACCGAGCCCCTATGTATGCACACACACGGCGCAGACGTGGAGGGTGTTAAAAGAGTCAGGCCCGGGAAATTTTTGATAAGACGGGCTGGGAGCGTTTGTTCCGAGGGGAAGGGAATCCGAGTTGGGGACGTTTTTAACGTCTGACTTTTTCCCCCATTTTCCACACTACACTTTTATTTATTTTTACACTTAATATTACATTTCACTATTTCGACATTTTCCTTTTTAATTGCATATATTTCAAAAAAATATTTTATATATTTCGTATTTCGTTTTTCCTATTGTAACCCCCTTTTTCGGTTCCATTGATTTTTTTAAAAACACCGAGAGCGCCAAGACACGACAAAATGCAATTATAGTGTTCGAAATGCAAGAGATCGCGCCACAGAAAAGGGATCCCTTGCGAGAATTTATTAACGTTTCAACGCACTCGCGTAGAATGGAACGACAACCAATCAAAATCACCCTTGAAAATATCAGCACTAGCGCAAAGCACCGCTACGAAAAAACCTCTTTTGCTGCCGACCGCCGATCTGGGGCCCCCGAAATTGTTTGTGTTGGGCGGGAGGGAATTTTCCATATTTCGACGATAAGAAGTTTGGAAAAGGTAATTGTCTCATCATGTTAAAATAACGATACCATGATGAGAGAATTAAATTTTAAATCATGAATGTTCTGATAAATTCACGTGAAAGCATTACGGGAAAAATACTATTTTTTATCGACGAGGAAATAATATATTTCAACGTTCAAGAACGTATACGAAGTAGAAAGCAGGGAAAGGGAAAAGTTTTTTTTATTTCCAGCTTTTTTCTTTTGTCTTGGGTAATCCGTAAGAAATTCATTACGCGGGGATATTGCAGTCATATCGTATAAAATTGGGGGACCGGTCACGATTCACCAGAGGATGTTCGCCGAAGCAAGGGGCTACGACCTTGAAAGAATCTGGGGGCCCCTCGGCTCCATGCTGTAGAAAAATTTCTTCGAAACGACGTCGAGTCAGAAAATTTGAAATTATAAAAGAAACGTTTTAAAGAAGGAATTATTACAGAAATAGAATTCAATCAATTACAGACGTAGATATCGATTAATTTTATTAAAATCATTTAAACGTAATCTTTTTCAAAATTGCAGTCGTAAAAGCAAGCCAGATATCTAATTCATGTAAAGAATTGTAAAAACCTATTTTTTTCATTTTTCTATTAACGATATTTGTTCTTTTAGTGTTTTCAATTTATTGTTTAATCGTTTTCAAATTATTCAAAACCAATAATTAGTAAAAGAGTTATTATTGATTGTACGTTCATTGCATAACGATATTTTTTTCTTTGCTGGTTAAATTGTATAAAGTAATTGTCGTGACCGGCCGCACAGTTTTGAAGGTGCCGCCACAGTAGGGCGTTACCGCCCCTGGCGGCAGCGGCCAGCGACAAGCGCAGGCCAGCGGGACTCGACGGCGTGCGGCCGCCACGCCTGAGCGAGCGGGGCGAGGCCCAACCCCGCCCCTCGCTACGCCTGTTAGTCTGCGGACCTACGGCCCGGGTGATATACGTTGCCGGCCCGGAGAGAGGCAGAGAGAGTGAGCGGCGGAGTAACGGTGAAGAGTGGTGATAAGTGGTAGTACAGAGAAGATTGTGATTACGACGGACAGTGCTGCGACAACGGACTTCCCTCTACGGAGATTTGGCGACTCGGCGATATTTTGGCATCTTCTGGTTACGACAACTCGGCTACGTTTCACTGTACATTCTCCTGATATTCGGCACTATAGCTCTGTACCTCTTTTCAACCAATAAATTGTTTATTGAATTTTGTGTGAGTTGAATTTGGACACATCAGTAATAATCCACGTGAACGTGAAACAACGCCTTGTATATATTTCATCCACTATTCAAGTAACAATTTCTTTGAAGGTGTATGTAGAGGGTATTTTGGTATGTGATTTTTTTCAGTATCTTGTGTTTCCGTGTATTATTGTCTTGTGTGCGGTATTTTATTGTGTTTTTTTTTGGTGAAATGAAGGGTAATATGATTTTATGTAAAGTGCTTATGCAAGTGTTAAAACGCAACTGCAGTTGTTAGGTAATCACGTAATTGGCTAAAGATAGAGCAAGGATAGAATTGTTCAATGCCATGTGTAAAATGCTAGATAAAATTGTATTCAAGTATTTAATAGAATATATCCAGAACGCTGTTCATAGTTCAAAGATTAACTTGTTTATGTTTTTTATTACAAAAGCGGGTTTAAAAAGACGAACCATTCTGTAGGGAAAAGTTAGACATAAAAAACCTTTCCTAATTTTTGGTGTATTGTCATAAAAGTCACAGGTAAATAATACTACTAGGTTACTTGATGCCCCGCTTTTTTAGAATTAGTGAAAAGGTTAGTCAGACTGTTGCATATAAATTACAGTCCTACTGATGATCGTTCTTTTTCCCGAAGACGATATCCAAAGAAATATAAGGGCCAACCGAGAAATCAGATTTTTAATTTAGAATATAGTCAAAACTAAGGTCCAAGATGAAAATTTGAGAAGAAATTTTTTATAACAATCAAATTTTTTAAAATTTTAACTTGATTTACCTTCGAAAATAATAAATATATCAACTGAAATGGAGAATGTATAAAAAAAAAGTTGAAGGGCTTTAGAAGAGGCATTTTAAAAATATGTTGAATAGCATTCAATGAGTTTTTAAAAGGATATCTAAATTTTACCCTCCTTTCACAAGTGAAAGCACACTGAAAAAAAATGACGCGGAAGATTAGTGGCTTTCAAAATTAATATCTTAACCGGTTTTAAACCTTTTGGGGGGGCCCGGGCCTTTCGACACTATGTTCCCACTTTCGAGCGCTCGTGATGAGAAATTCGGGGGTCTGCACCATGGAGTAAAAATTCGAGCAGTCGCAGTTTTATAGAACACACTTTGCTAAGGTATTATCTAAATAATTGAATCAGAAGACAGAATGTTTCATGGAGAACGAAGAAATCGATCGGTTTAACAGCATGGTGCCCCCAAATTTGATGTTTAATATAGAAATGATTAAAAAAACTGTGGTAGAACAATGCTTTTACCTTAAAAAATTACATATTTGAAGCTTTTTTACAACAAAAATATTAATTATCAATTAATTGTTCTGTTTAAATTTATTATATACAGTTGTCCGGAAACATCTGATACCATCGATCAGATCCCTTTAAAATTCCATTGAAACCCAGGGGGTTGATTTTGGAACCCCTTTTTGGAACTATCGCCCCTTTTAATACAAAGGGGGATATTGGTTCCACTTTTATATATTTAAAGAGTATTTAATGTACAAAAGAATATGAAATAAAATTCTTTCGAAATACCAAACGCGGCTAGTGTTACCCTTTAAAAAACAAACCTCCCTAAAAAGAATTGCCTCAACTCTTCAATAACCAACGACATAGCCTAACGCCCATCAACGAATTTCTACGTTTTACTAAAATGGAAGTGTGTCTGCGGGACCGGGCGCCGCAGGGCGAGTTTAGAGGCGGATGGAAATGAGGCAGAGATGAGACGAAATGGAGTAGAAAAGGGTGAGACGGGATACACTCATTACATAGAATTTGCCGGAGCGGTAGCTCATGCATCAACTGATGCGCTCTGACCGGGAGGTCCTAGGCTCACTCCCCACGGCGGCAGGATTTTCGACACTAGCTTTCCAGCCAGGTTGAATTCAGTCGCTGTCTGGAGGAGAATTCTAGCCGCCGGCTGCCTGATCGGTAGTTTTCCGTCGTTTCTCCGATCAACACCAGGCGAATGCAGAAGCCTAGCAAACTGGCCACGGACCGCGCGCGATCTGTCCTCACTTACACTAACATGCACTACACTACCACATTCTGGGAGACCGGTCGGGAGTTTAGAGCTTGTCCCGGCTGTAGCGGTGCCCGCTGGGGGGAGAGTCCAGTTGGGGAACCCACTAGCCGAGGGGGTGGTCCCGGGATTCCCATCCAGTGGGGGGGAAAATCACGGCCTTTTCCCCAGAAAAAATAAGCACTACATAACGGACTAATGACCAAGCAGTTGACGCCCCGGGAAACACAAAAAATCAATCAACAATTAAATAGAATTTATTAATTTTTTTTGTCAAATGATTGCGATTGTTAATAAATCCCCTGTCAGCTGAGGTTTTTCCCCGTTTAATTACGATCGGTCACTATGCAAGATTACACTGTAAGAACAGACTATTTGAAACACAAACTCAGTTTAAAAAGTTTTAAAAAAAAATTTTTTAAAATATGTTTCATTTTTATGCCCATCCATCCTCTGTACCATTTTCAAAGGTTTTTTTATTACTGCGTTCCGACCTGATACAACCTACCAGGTTAATTTCTAAAAGATGGGTATCAATTTTATAACGGCTGAAAAAAAAAAATAAAAATTTTCGTTTGGGGAATGCAAAATCATAAATTTCGCGTTTGTTTTTCTGATTGATTGATTAATGATTCCGACGCGTCAACTGCTAAGGCGTTATCGGAAGGTGGCGGTGATCTTCCCCGCTGGATGGCGACACCCGGGCGTCGACCCGTTGGGTTAAGATTTTCCATGAGGTATCTTCACTAGGGGCCCCCCCCCCCCGGGCCCCGGGACAAGTTTTACGCGGGATTCTCCGACAAGTGTGGAGTGAAGTGTATGTGTGTGTGTGTGTGTGTGGTGTTTGTGTGGAATGGCAGAAGACAAGGAAGGGAAAGAAAGATCGCGCAGGGTCCGTAGCCTTTTTGTTAGGACGCCCCGGCAATCGTCGGGGTTTTTTAAAGGGAAACCAGGGAAAAACTCCATCAGAGCAGCGACCCCCAAAATTTTCTCCAGATGGGACTGAACTCGACTTAGCGGGGAAAAACGAAAATCCTGCCTCCGTCAGAACTCAAACCCTTCACACCTCACGGTCAGAGGCACGGCAAGTCATCAGTTGACCCTTTGACCCCCTGTTTTTAAATTTTTTCTTTTTTGTTTAACCAGATCAGTGATTCCCGCAGTTTTGGGCATATGTATGGGGAATTCCAGGGAAATCGGCGAAAAAGCACCCCCCGATTTCAAATGTTTTTATTGTTCATGTGATAAAAAAAAGCTAAAGCTTCATTTGCGACCCACAGTCGGTGCGGAAAGCCGGCCAAAGCACCCGACCGGAGTCTTGGGGGTGGCAAACAACACCAGATGGCGATGCTCAGTATAGACGTCCCAGTGGGGGAACAAAAAAAAAAAAAAAATAGGGGAGGGTCGGGAAGATTTTATGGTTTGGGATGAAAAAATTACAAACAACTCGGGGAGAATCACTTTCACTAAATTCAGAATATATTAAAAAATTCCTTAGACAAATAAAAAATGGAAAAGAAAAAAATCAAAACAGAATACTCTTAAAAAAAAAAAACACCCCTAATAACTCAATACAAAATTTTCCTTTTTATCTAAAACCCCAATTGTTTAACAAAACATTTTTAGAAATTCAAAAGAATCAAAATTTACTTTAAAAATTTGAAAGAAACACATTGAAAATAAAAAATTAATACTTTTCCTTTTAATTACTTTACAAAAAAGGAAACTTTTCTCTAAAATCCAGAGAATTACTATTATTACAATTAAAATTTTACACAAACCTAACACAAATTTTTACAAATTTGATCTTGAAATCCTTTTGAAAAAAAAGATTGATTCTGTTCTCACGTATTAGAAGTCAGAAACAAATGATTTTTACTTTCTTATCTTTGCGGGGAAACTTTTTCTCCTTTTTCTTTCTACGTGATAGATACAGAATGAGTTTTATTCAACTGAACACCCTACCCCTACAAACATTTTTTTTGGGAACGACCTTCGTTTTCCCGGGTTTGCAGAGCAGTCCTTTTGTTCCCTTTTCACCTTTTTCCCCCGAGTCCGGCCTTGGCCGTGGCCGGAGAACCCCGTTGCCCCCCCAAAAAATCGCCTTCTTCTTCTCGTTCGTTTATATGCTTGAATACTCTCTTTGAATTTTACTTTTTTTTGATTACAGTTAATGACCAACGGGATATTCAGAGTGAAAAACCAGAGATCATTTTTATATGAGCAAACTTCGAGAGATTTAAAATACGAAAGCTGGGGAAAAAAAAAAGGGAAAAAGAAATGAATGCAAGCCATTTTCCCTATTTTTAAAAAACACTCCCTAACCCCTTATAAATTTAAACGTTTTTATTATCTTTTTTTAAGATTATGTTTAAATCAATTTTTAAAGAATAATTACCCCTTTTGGCTTTTAGAAAGTTTTTTAGAAAAAATTTCAAATCTGAAATCCGTTTCAATTTTCTCCCGGGGACGTTCATACGTCCGCCCAGTTCAAAGGTACCCAGAAAGAACTTTTTTTCATCCGACCTCCGGTCTCGCCCTTTTTATAAGGTTGGGCCCTTTTTGTTCTAAATTTTAATTATATTCCAAAAATCCATTCCCGTTGGCGCGCGTTCAAAATATTTTTTTCGCTTTTTTGGGGGGAGACACGTTTAATCTAAGAAAACGGGCGGGCACATAACCCTTCTTTTAAAAAAATTTTTTGGGGTTTTTATTCCATATGCCGTAAAATCTTTTACAAAAAATTTTTGCTCTTTTTTCTTATTCTAGAACGTCGAGCAATCTTTTTTCTCCCTCTTTTATTTACCCTTTTTTTCTTCTTCCTCATCTTCCTTCTTCTTCCTCCTTCTTTCCCTCTTTTTTTTTCTTTTTTCATGATTCTGTCGGTTACTTTATCTGTTTGTTTTATCATTTTTCCATTTATTTCATTCTTTAAATGGTCGAAACTGTAAAAATTTTTCTTTTTATTGTATTCCACTTTTCATTGCTGCAGAACGGGGAAATTTCAATTTCATGGGGAAATTAGGAATAAATCTGGGGAATAATTGACCCAAACCCAACAAACTTTTAAGTTGTTTGTGTTTTTTGGGCTTTTTCATTCTGCATCTTTCCATATTCATTTTTACTCGTTAACTGTCACATCATAACCCGGAACTTAACTTTTTTATGCAGAAATTATTTTCTCCAAAAGTTTTAAATTATTTCAATCAGACGTTTTACCAAAAAATCTAGCTTAGTCATGTGTTCTTCAAATGTCTTAGAATACAACACGTCATCAATATAGATAAAAAAATCGTGCATCTTCCCAATGATATTGTCTAGACATTGTACAAGAGCAGATGCACTGTCTGGGGGTCCAAATGGCATTTTTTGAAGACATAGGAAATTGGTGAAAAATCCTGATATTGTTCATTCAGGTGCATCGCTATTTCAAAGATGCAGTGAAGGGTTTTTAACTAACCACTTGATGCCGGATAATTGATTAGAACCCCTACACGCAAGCTGTCTTGAGGAAGGTAACTGATTCAATCGCCCTTTCATCTAAACACAACCTTTCTTCCCATTACTCTTTTTTACGAGCATATGGGTTTAGATAAGAGGTTTTATTCATGATGATATTATTTGACCATGGTAAATTTTTATCCATCTTCCTTTTGCTGGGAAAGACATATTGGTAACCCGGGAAAGGTGTTTTTTCTGTTAATTCTATTTCGAATTGAAAATCTTTTTTCTGGGTTCGTTTTGAAAAAAACCTTTTTATTCCTGAAAATAGCAACTGTTTTTCTGATATGCATTAGACTATCGTTTGGGTTTATCATCAAATGGGTTAAATTGATTGTTAATATCGCCATTTCTTCACTAGATTGTTCTATTTTTTGGGGAGGCGGGCGAAACAAATCTTCTAATTTTCCGACCCGTCCGCGAGATGTACTTGGTCCGTATTTTGGGTTGGAAAAACCCCATCAATAGAATTTTTCTTTTTATCCCTACGAGTCCCGTCTTGTCTAGTAAGTTTTTTTTTTGAAAGTTTCGGTTTTTAAGTTTTCCCGCCTTCCTAGTTCTATTCCCCGTCGTTTTTCCACGATCATCGTACCTGGGCTTGTCCCCAGTTTCCCCATCGCTATCTGATTTCGAAACCCCCTTTCCCCGGTAGGTAAATTTTGCCGTTATATTATTGCCATTTTGAATCTATTAACTGCCTAAAACAATCAATTCTTTTCCCAGACACCATACACCCCTTTAAAAATATTTCCCCAGAAATACCCGAAAAATTTGAAACTGATAAAAACCAAAAATAAATATCCTTTCAAAAAACACTTGAAATAAAACACTTTACTCAACACACTTGTACCCGCAACCTTGTCAGAAATTTTAGTGAACTGTGATTCAATTGTACTAGTAATTTTAGTTACACCAAATTTTGGTCTCATTTATACCCAAATCGAGTTTGTCGTAAATGCATCCAATAATCGAGCCACGCTTATGGGCGCCAATTGCGAGCCACAGTCGTGTGCGGTACAAGCCGTAAGGCCAGCCCCCTGACCTGAGACGTCTGGGGGTGGCGAACACAATTCACCAGATGGTCGACTAGCTCAGTATAGACGTCCCAGTGTGGACACAATAAATAAAAAAAATAGGGGGGGGCAGGGTCGTGAAGATCGTTTATGGATTGGATGCAAAAATTACAAACAACTCGGGTGAGAATCACTTTTCACTAAATTCAGAATATATTAAAAAATATTTGCTGCTATGACAAATACATACAATGGCACACAGAAAAAAAATCAAATACAGAATACTCTTGAAAAAACACACACTAATAACTCAATACACAATTTCCACTTTCCTCTATTCCCCAATTGTTTAACAAACACACTTTTAGAAATTCAAAAGAATCGTTAAAATATTACTTTACAAAATTTGAAAGAAACACACATTGAAAATCAAAAATTAATACTTTTCCCTTTACATTACTTTTACAACAAAAAGGAAACTCTTTCTCTCTAAAATCCAGAGAATTACTATTATTACAATTATACTCTTACACAAACTCTTAATCACTATATTACAATATTTGATCTTGAAATCCTTTTTGAAAGAAAAGATTGATTCTGTTCTCACGTATTAGAAGTCAGAAACAAATGTACTTTTACTTTTCTTATCTTTTAAGCGTGGTAAATCTGTTACCCTCCCTTTTACCCTCCCTTTTTCTCACCGAGCTGCTTCGGCCTTGAAGCGTCGTGGCCTCGTTGAGAACGCCGTTGCTTCCTCAGAAATCGCCTCTTCTTCTCGTTCAAGTTTATATGCTTGAATACTCTCATATGAATTTTACTTTATTTTCGATTACAGTTAATGACCAACTGGATATTCAGAGTGAAAATGAATCCAGAGATCACCCTTTTTTATATGAGCACCAACTTCAAGAGAGTATTTAAATATACGAAAGCATGTGAGAGAAAAAAAAAAAACTGGAAAGAGAAATGAATGCAAGCTTAATTACTGCCATCTATTCAAATCCACTCCTAATTCTTCATTATAAATTCATAACGTTTCTTATTATCTTTTTTCTAAGATTATTTTAACAAAAA